>JAJPUD010001539.1:128286-197597 GCA_023553655.1 Myrmecobius fasciatus | reverse complement strand
TGACTCCCATCCCTCAGTTGGATACATAGACAATGGGTATAAAGGAACTTCTTACTCAGTGGCCTTCAAGGATGATGAACTTCATCAGATAGTGTTCTTGGGCACCATTTCAGTGCTAGCTTTAGGTACAGGACCTAGACTGGAATCTAGGTGCTGCCACTTTTGACCTGAGTCTTTGGGACTCAACCTCAGCTTACTTATCTGTAAAATGAAGGGATTGGACTAGTTGACTCTTAAAGTCTCTTCCAGCCCTGAATCCAGAATCTTGTGATCTGTCCAAAAGCACTGTAGGCTCTGCCCACTAGTTGTATAGAACTATTCTGAGCAGCAACAGTAGGCAGATCATTGCCCATTTAGAGCTTCAAGAGGCAAATAGTGGAACTACTGGAGGAATGATAGAAAAGAGACAATGAAGCTCAAGTCACATTAAGACTGCCTCAGTGACTTTTATAAGTCAGAAAAATCTTAGGGCTGAGAGAAAGTCTAGAGCAGCAGCTCTTAATCTGAAGACAATGAATTAACAATATATTTTTGCATAACTGGATTTTATTGTAATTGGTTTCCTTTGTAATCCTCTGTATTTTATTTTATGCATTTAAAACTCTTCAGAGCAGAAGTCTTCAAGCCTCACCAGATTGATCAAGTAGAGATCCAGACAATATAAATAGGTCAAGAACCATTTAACCAGAGACTATTTAATCCAGCTTCTTTTCTCACCTGACTGATGAAGAAATTGAGGTTCAGTGAGGCAAAGAATCTCTCTGCCCCTGATCAAACAGTGAGTGATTGAGAAAATTGCACTTCAATCTCCAGATTCCCTGATTATCAGTCCAGTGCTGTTATCATAGGACCACACTACCTTATAAAACTTGAAAGCATTGTGTTGGGAAATAAAAGGGAAATGTGCATTTCTTGCCAATGGCTCACTTAGTAAATATTGAATTGGTCACTTGGAGGAAGTACTGAAGATCCTCATACACACCTGATGACCTTACAACAGGACTGAGAGTAAAAGGTTTAAGTAACAAATGAGAAAAATCATAGGGCTAGAGTAGTAATTCCTCCTGTTATAAATGAAGTTAAAATCTATCAAAAATTGTGTGGGTGTTTTTTTTAAATATTAGAGTCTTGTACTAGCATGATTTTGCAATTAGAAGCTCATTTTATATCTGAGCCATGATTTTATATTAAAGAATTGTGAAATGAAATCATTATAATTAAATTTAAGTCACCCAGGGTAGAGGAAAGGATGTCCAAAAGCTAAAGGGTAAATTGGTGGGTTTCTCTTTCAGAAAGGCAAACTCGTAGGGAAGCCTTTAAGACTAGAAAATTGATTATGAATGAAAGTTTCTTTTTAGGGGAGTGCTGCTTTTCTCTCATTTTATCTTTGCTACATAGGAGAGTTGGGAACAATAGAGATTTTTTTGTGGAAGATAAGAAGAAAGCTAGCAGGGCAAATGAAGGCTTTCTTTCTTGTAATAAAGATGTAGGGGAACAGTACACCTGCATCTGAAGAAGAGAGGGATCACTGGCAGGGGCAGGCTGAGGAAAGAATGTCCTTGTCCACTGACTCTGGGGAAGCAGGGATGAGCAGGAGCTGTCCAGCGCTTGGGCTCATTTTGGTCACAGAAGGAGCACCAGGTTATTTGCCACAGGCATGATCAGATCACTGAGCATCATTAGTTCTGAAAAGCTGTTTACCCAGACTCCTGTCACCTGGTTGTCCTGATAACTGGCCTTTGACTTAACTTTGGAAGATTGATTTTGCCTGCTCCCTTGTCTCCTTCTAGCATTTGTATGTTTTTCTTGTTCACTAGTCTTTTACCTAACGCCTTACTGGATAATCTAGCAAGAGCAATTTCTTCTTAATTACATCCCCTTCCATCCCCTTCAGACCAGTGGGACAATAGCTCCTTTCAGTCATTTCAGTTGCATCTGATTCTGTGAGAACCCATTTGGGATTTTCTTGGGAAAGATACTGGAGTGGTTTGCCATTTCCTTCTCTAGCTCATTTTATAGATGAGGAAACTTAGGCAAATAAGGTGAAGTGCCTTGCCCAGGAAGTATTTGAAGCTACATTTGAACTCAGGGATATGTCTTCTTTACTCCAGACCTGGCACTCTATCCATTATACCTTTAGTCTTTTAGATCAGTGATAACAACTAAGGATTATTTTTATAAAGTCTCTATGTTTAGATGTTGACTTTCTTTAAAAACTTGCTCCATATATACCAACTTTAATACTTTGAGGACTTGTCATTTTCTTTATATTGATAATTTTCCACCAATACAAATCACATCTTCTTGATAAATTAGTAGATTGGCTTCAAGAGTTGTTGTGGTAAACAAAAAGTCACTGCTAGTACTTACTTTTGGAAAAGAAGATGCTAGGATTAGCCTATTTGTCATTCTGAAGCAATTTGGTAATGAGCCTCTCCAAGCTTGCCTAGCTAGGCTGGCCTTTCGGAGAACAGAATGCTTTGGTGGATCCATAGTTGAAGCCCTTCCAGTTTGGTAGGACTGGCCAGAATTTGCATTTCCCTTATTTAGTCTTTCAGAATGCAGGGTTGTCTCCAAGACATCATTAGGGATTGGAGGAGGAATGTCATGCAGGTGCTAAACATGAGCAGACCTAGAGTGGAGTGGTGGAATCATATGGCTCATGGATGCACCTGAAGCTGACCATTTTGGAGGGGACATTGCTGCTTGGCTTCTCTTTGTACTTTTGGCTGTCTGCTTTCACTCAATCTATAGTGTCACTATACCAAAGGGAATTAGGACATTGGCTCATTGTTCATTCAGCAAGAGTGTATTAAATAGCTTCTGTGAAGCTGGCACTATGCCAAGTGATGAGAGGACAAAGAAACAAATAGTTTGCCCTTGGAGAGCTTACATTCTACTGCAAGGGAAACAGCATGTACGTGGATAAGGAAATGCAGAAGGTATTCAGATTAAATACAAAATTATTTCAAATAATGCAAGGACAAGCACAAGCAAAAGCAATTGGGGCACAAGTTACCTGTGAACCACTTCCATTTGGGGAAGGAAGTCACAAGAAGGAAAGAGGAAAGAAATAACTCATTGTCAGGAATGAACCATTGGAAATTTTACTACTCACCTGAAAAGAGGAGCCCAATATAAGCTTTAGCTTTGTAAATGTCTAGTTCAAATAGCATTTCATTTTGCTTTGAGTGAAATGGAAACAGGAAGATGAAGGGAGTTAATTTCTTTATTTGTTTTTGAAAAGTCATAATTTCTAAAAACTGAAAAGAATACTTCCTCCAAATGATTTCTTACATTCCAGAAAGAAGGCATGAGAGGGACCTCAAGAAGTCATTTACCCCAATCCCCAATCATTATGTAGATCTGTTCCTGGCCCATTTAAGACACTAAGCTAGCTAACTCTTCAGTTTTCCAGAGTTCTTGGGGTTGAGGGGCTGGGGGCTCTCCTGAAATCATTTATTATTTAGATATGTAAGATTTGGGTTCTTTGCAGTCTCTTAAAATAAATTGCAGTATTCAATTGGTCCTCATATGGTTTCTTGCCCCTTCCCTAACTTTGATGGCCTTCCTCCAAATATCTTCTTCCTTCTCTCATCTTCTTTGAAATGTAAATCCCACAGCACTTGAGATGTAGTGTGTCCAGAGCAGAGTGCACAATGGCATTGTCACTTCTCTTGTTCTGGACAATATGCCTCATAATTTTTGAAACTTAAGCTCCAATTAACTTCTTTACATTTTTGATTCATTGATCTTGTAGTTCCTTAAAACTTCTAGATTTTTTACCCATGAATTGTTGTCTTGTTATATGGTACCTTTTCCAATTCATATTTGAGAAGTTATTTTTAAAGACCAAATGTTTGATTTTACATTTGCTATCCTCGTCATCATTGTTCTTGATGTTAAATTTCATCTTAATTTAATCTAGCCCTTCACTTTATTCATAGCCTTTAGAGCAAAATCTTCTTGGATCCTAACTACATCGTACCATGTGCTCTTCATCCCTCTCAGCTACTCATCATCTGCAAATTTTATAAGCACCCCAAATATGCCTTCACTTATGTAGTTGATAAAAATATTAAATAACAAATGTCTTGGGACAGATCTCTGGTGCATTTCTCTAGAGATCTCCCTCAAATTTGCCACTGACTCTTTGGGTCCACTCATTTATCTAATTCTGAATCCAGCAAACTGTATTATTGTCAAGCTTACATGTCTGCTTCTTATCTAGAAGAATAGCATGAAAGCCTCTGAGCACAGCAAATGTTTTGCAGATGTCTAAGTCTTCCATCTGTGGAATGGCTGTTTTTTAATGATGCCATGCTGGTCTTTTGTTTGCTATGCTCATGTCTTTCTCATTCTGGTTCTTTAAAATAGGTTATCATTAAATGTAGATTCTGCAGGAGTGGGTATGCTAATGAATAATTTATCTAGACATGCAAATTTGTGTGTATGGGTAGGTACAAATGTTAGAACTGCTTTCAATACATAACTTTAAAAATCTTTTTCATGAACAAAATCCATGAAGAGAAATTGTTGTGTCAGACAAAAATCATTGTGTCAAATGCTTCTGCTCAACCTGCTCCCCAAGATAAAGAGGGAATAGACACAGGTAGGTTAGTCCAACAGCCATTCCCTAATAGATGAGTGATCAAAGCATGTGATCCAGGAATATTCCAAACTATATTTGTAAACTATCAGTAATGGTATGAAAATATGTTCCATATCACTAATAATAAGAAAAATAAACAAACAATATTAAAGTTTCACCTTAAATTGTTTTTAAATTGTTCATGTTCTTTGATCCAGCCATCAGCTTAGGCATCATGTCTTCACTGAAGTCTTACTTGATCCCTCAATTATTATGGCTGTCTTCCTTCTCAAAATAGGAAATGCAGAATACATCAAATGAACAGAGCACAGGATTTGGAGACAAATAATGTGAGCTTGAATTCTGATCCTCTTCCAACTTTCACAACCTTTGTAAGCCACTTTAACTTCCTCCAACCTTGATTTACTTATCTACAAAATGGAGATGGGGTTTTGTATGCTTGGGGTTTGCAAACTTGCTTTTTAAAAACATAATTTAATAACCATTTCAATACAAATGGTCTCTTTTGCAATCCTATGTATTTTATTTCATCCCCTTAAAAATGTTGTTTTGAAAAGGAAGTCATAGGCTTTGCCAAACAAAGGACTTCTTGATACAAAAGTTTAAGAAGCCGTGAGGTGGATAAGTTCTAAAGCTCCTGTAACAGTCCTATATCTATGAGCTTCATATCTTGCATTTACTCATCTTTATACATGTTGCACAAACCCGGATATGAGCTCCCTAAAGACAGGAATTAGCTTTTGTCTGTGTCACCATTGACTATCACCATATCTTTCACACAGTGGGCACTGAATGTATAATGTGTTAAGTTAAATTGGAGAATCCAGTGTTGCCTAATATATAGTAGAGACTTTTGTCTCTCAAAAATTTAAGTATTTGAGGAATTAAAAGCTCATTGTAGTCTGAAACAAATGAGAAGGCTTCCTAGAAGAAACAAGGCTCAAGCCATGCTTTGGAGCACCAAGTTATTGGACTTGGATAAAAAAGAAGGGATAGATAATGAAGACATGAAAAAGGCACAAATAAAAACATGCAAGCAGGGATGAGCATAGGGAGGGATGGATACAATGCAGAAACTTTGTGAATTGATCTGGACAGATCATTTTTAGGGAGAATCAGGAGATAAGACTGACTGCCTAAGATGCTCCAGTTGATGGAAAGCTTTGATTGGCAGCTTGAGGATTGTGAAAGTAACTGGTTGAGCAATAAGGAGGCATTGTTGGGGAATGACATGATGAAAGAGGTATTTTAAAAGTTGAATATGGCAGGTGTGGTCAAGATCAATTCAAAGGCAGAAGGGGGAGGCCTATAAAAAGAGAGATCAGTAAGCAGGCAAATTTAGAAACCCAGGTTTGAGGTAATGGATTGAAAGAGAAGGGCTGGATTTGAAAATTGTTAGTAAGGAAAATAAGATTTGATATGGGAAATAAAAAGGGTTGTTAAAATGATTTTACAAATTTTAAGCTTAGGGAAATTGAAAGAATGTAGATACCATTGACAGAAATAGAGAACTCTCTCCAGAAAAGAGGCAGTAGTTTTAGGGAAAAGATTGAGTTTTTAGTATATTGATTCTGAGATCCAAATAAAGATGCAGTTGAAATGAAAAGCTGGAACCTAGGAAAGAAATTTGAACTAAAAGCAAATTTGAGAGTCTTTTGGATAAAGACAATAATTAAACTTGTGAGAGCAGATTATTTTCCTAAGGGACTGAGCATAGAGAGAAAAGAGCAGAGGAGCTGTGGTTGAATCTGATAGACAACTCATTAGAAGTTAGAAGAGAAAAATAATTTAAGAAGATAAGTGGCAATCATGAAATAGGAAGAGAACCAGAGAAATACAATTCCCGAAGGGCATCTGAGTAGAGATGGGATGCAAAATATTCCATCCCACTTCTCCCTGTACTTATCCTACCTCTCACTATTCCATTTTAAAGTAGTAAGAATTCATATTAATTTCAATGTGGATTGTGAGAAGGTAAGTAGTATGAGATAAGCCTGTGTCTTATTACCAATGAAGAGCTGGTTCTTCATGAACAGTGGAGCAGAGATTATCACTGGAGATATTATGGCTGAAATGACATAGGCTGTCCATGTAGGGAAAGCAAGTAATTACAGATGGACTGACTACCTATATAGTCTATTGAACCAGAATGTGAAATCCTTTTTTTTCTTTTATAAAGCTTTTTATTTTCAAAACGTATGTATAGATAGTTTTCATTATTTACCCTTGCAAAACTTTGTATTCTAATTTTTTTCTCCCTACCTTCTCTCCTACATGCCAATTAACCAATATATGTTGAACATGTGCAATACAATGTGAGATTCTTGAGAGCAGGTACTATCCTTTTCCATTTGTATCTTCAATACTTGGCACAGAGCTGTGCACACAAACTGCACTTGATAAATGTTTCATTCATCCATTCCATTAGTGTCCAGATAACACCAAGAGATCTAGAGGATGGGGCAGCTAGGTGGTACAGTGGATCGAACACCAGCCCTGAAGTCAGGAAAACCTGAGTTCAAATCTGGCCTCAGACACTTAACACGTCCTAGCTTTGTGACCTTGGGCAAGTCATTTAACCCCAATTGCCTCAGTGGGGGAAAAAAAAGATCTAGAGGAAGTGTCCTTACATGTTGTAGGATGAGGGAGGGGAAGTAGAACCCTCTATGGAGGATTTATTGAAGGATATGAACCAGAGTCACATAGGACCTTTGGAAAAATTCCTATTACAGATCCATTGAAGAGTTATTAGTAGGGAATAAACCTGGAAAGGTAACCTCAGGCCAGATTAATGCAAGTCTTGAATGCCTGGCTAAAGGGTTTGAAATTTTTTCTCTAAGCAATGGAGAACCAATAAAGATTGCCGACTTGGTTGGTTATAATCAGGGTTTAGAATAGCAAGAACTTTTTCTAGTAATCTTGGTTGAGTAGTTGCCTCTTAATTCCCTTCCAATCCTGGAATTGGTTAATTCTCCCTTTAGCTAGTTTAGCAGCTAGGTGACATAGTGGATATACTACCAGTCCTGGAGTCAGAAGGATCTGAATTCAAATGTGTTCTCAGATATGTACTAGCTATGTGACTCTGGGCCAGTCATTTAATTTCCATTTACCTAAGCTTCCTTGTGTGCTGGATAGGGATAATAATGGTACCTATATCCCAGGGTTGTTGTGAGGATCAATTGAGATAATAATATTTAAAAAAAAGTAACACCAGCTGATAACAGAAACTCTGCTTTTCTCATGGGGGTCTTACTGTCTCCTTTTGAGTAACTCAGTTTCACCAGTGAGATTCCCCAACAAAGTTTCCATACTGACTTTCTTTGAACCTTCACTTCCTAGGATATAATAAGCACTTCCTGGTTCCTTGATGGATTGATTAAGAGCAGGCAAGATTAAGGACAGTGAGCTACTATTAGACAAATTATTTGGGAGTTGAATTTTGTGTGTGTGTGTGTAGTTTTCTCATTGCTTCCTGAAATGGTCTCTGTTGTTGCTGGTTATGCTTGAGTAGTAACAATTCATCACTGAAAATGCAATTGATTAATTGTCACAACCACCCTTTTCCTTTTCCCCAAGATGGTGACTCAGAGATAGGCCATCTTTTCACCATGCAGCACTGCCTTGCCTTCATAGGTTTAAACAAAGGTAGAGACTGTGACTCAACCTGGAATTTTATCCCTAATGTGGAAATAGCTTCTGCTAAAATCAGTAAATTCTCTGAAACTTAGGGACTTAGAGAATTGCCCAGGACATGGAAGTATTCAATGACTTGGCCAGGGTCACATAAGCTATTATGTTTCAAAGGAACTCAAAGTCAGGTCTTCCTAGCTACTAATCCAGTTCTTTATCTATTAGATCATAGTGCTTCTCAGACATACTGTGTGTATATATATGTGTGTGTGTGTGTGTGTGTGTGAGAGAGAGAGACAGAGAGACAGAGACAGAGACAGAGAGAGAGAGAGACGGGGATGGGATTTAAAAGTATTATCTTTTAAACTGACTGAAGACCATGAATGGCCGAACTGGTGCCTTATACATAGAGATTATCTCATAGGAAATCATTATCTACGGATAGCTACTGTATCATCAAAGAGATACTATGTCTATCCTCATTATCTAGCCAAATATTATAGGATGGTAAGGGGGAGTAATGCCGTGCAGCAGATATGAAGAATTCATTAAAAATAAATCCTATGGAATTCAGTCCAGTCCCATCATAAATCAATAGTTAAAATAGGGGCGACTAACCAGCCTGGTATGTATGTATGATATAAGTAGAATTGGAAGGTGGAAGGGATATTAGAGGTCATCTAATTCAATTCCTTCATTTCACAGAGAAAGAAATAGAGGTCGTATAAGGTTATATGACTGGCCTCAAACTCAAACAAACAGCATAACTGGGATTGGAACTCAAGCCCTTCATCCCCTGCACCCAGTGCTCTTTTCCCTCTATAGGAGATGTCCATGTCCCTGTTCAGAGTGGTGGTTTCTGGTAGGTTCTAGAAGAATGGTAGAGAAGAGGCAAGGTACTCCTGAAGAAGTTTTATAGAAAATAGTACCTGAAGTGATTGAGCCTCCCTAAGCAACTAACAAGGAGAGACTGAGGCATCATGATAACCAGACTCCAAAAATCCCCATTTCTTAAGGCATGTATATATATAGTGCTTTATGAATGCTTATTAATTATCATCTTATGATCTTTAAAGCTTCATTCAGATCTTAAAGTCTATCAATTTATGATTTAACTGTGATGGAAAAACATATAAACACATTATTTCTTCTCTCCTTGCTCATTTGTCCCCCAGTTCCTTCTTGTAAAGGAGCACTTATAGGTGGTGTAGTCCAGCTGTCATCATGTAACTGAGGAAGAATCTCAGATTTAGCAAGGTTGAAGTTGTCTGAAGTCAAGTTTGATTTATACAGGTATATGGGTAACCTTGGCTTTTGAGGTTGCAAAGATGGAAGATGACATAATCATTTCTCTCAGGAAGTTGTAGCCCAGTAAAGGGGCATGACTTAAATGCGATGAAGAATTTAGGTGGAATTTTATGAGATCAAAGGAAAGAATGACATATTGGAAGAAAGCCCTAGATTTGGAGCCAGAAAGCCTGCCATTCTCAGATCTGCTTCTTAATGACCATATCATTTGAAAGCAGATCATGATATCTCTTTCATCTTAAGTTTCATTATCTGTAGAAAGAACAGGTTTGACCAGGTTATCTCTTAATATAACTTTTACCTTAAGATTCTTTGATTCTATGAAAGATTCCAAAAAAAGGGCTCCAAGAAAATCTGAATATCATTTTTTCTAGGTATAAAGCATTGTTACACTGCCAGATACAATTGATGCATTGTGCTAAGCTGCTTCATTTCCTTTTTTTTAAAAGATAATTTTTTTTGTCTGAAGATACGCCTAAATAGGTAAGACAAAGTAAAAGAAAACATTTGAAAATAAAGTTGATGCTTTCGTATATATTAATAATTTTTAAATTGAAAAATGAGCTGGGTAAGGTGGTGATCAGGGAAGGATTCATGGAACAAGTGGCATTTAAGCTGGATCATGAAGGAAGAGAAAGATAAGTATAATTCCAGAGAAATGCATTTCTGCTATGGAAGATGATCTGCATAAATACATACCAATGAAAGAGGGCAGGAGGAGATCAAAAAAACAAGTAGGTATCCAGCGTGAGTGGTATGATCATAGGATATGGAGTTTAAGGTTCTATACAAGCATTATCACAACTTGGCATATTGATGTGGAGGTATGGAAATGGGCTGTATGTGGGTAGTGGGGAATGGATAGTAGCTAGTTACCAAGTAACTATTAATAGCTTGAAGTAGATAAGAAGCCATTTCCAACCTTCATTTCCATTTTCATTAGTCTTCAGAGAAATAAAGGTCATTTGATGTGTTATTTAATCTGTATGTTTGGAGTGATTAGAGCTTAATTTTGAACCATTAGGGTGCATATGCAGAGATCATGAGATGTTCAGCTCAGTAGCATCCCTTCCCCTAATTTCCTCTGGTTTAACTTTAGTCTTCAACACACTCCCAGGTCCCTCTTTGTAGCTTAACTTGATTAAGTTCTATGGGACCAATGGAAAGGCTTTTTAAAATATTCTGAATCATAACTGATTTTTTCTCTATTCCCACATTCTAGCTTTCTGTCACTAATGTCGATTTACCTCCCATGTTTGTTTCACCATGACAGAATGTAGGATTCTCTACAGAATGTGAGATTGCCTTACCTGGGGATGATATATCTATTTCTTGTTCCCTTGAGATGCATAGCAGGCCTTTGGGACTTGAAAAAGGCAGTTATCTATCAAATAACAGATGGTTTTGTAGATTAGTTGGGATGAGTAAAAACACTATAATACAGAACAAAAGATGGTGATTACCTAGTTGAATAACAATTGCCACTTTCAAATGCAGATGTCCTGAAAACAAGGAAAGATCAGATGCTAACATTTTTATTTTTCTGAGTTCATTGACAGTACATTCATTATTACAATACTGCCCTAATGTTAACAATATGGAGATAAGGAGGGGGAGGTTAACTTTTATACCAGATTATTCTTACAAATTAAAATAATATTTTCTTTTAAATGCTATAGGAATAAAATATAACACTATTATCTCACCCAACTATAAAGCATGATGGTGATATATTCTTGTTGGAAACTATTCCTAGAGAATGCCAAACTAAGCATTTTTAGTTTAATTTATGTAAACATTAGGGGAAGAATAAAAATTTATTATATTCATATATATATATTCATTTGTATATGTGTTTGTTTATAGAACTTTGATTTTTAATAAAACAAAAATAGACCACTAGTTTGGTCCTTTTCCTCATTGCTTGGGTGGGGAGGAAGTGGAGAGAATGCACCAATTGAAATATTGTAAGATAGTGTTTATTTTAAGTCCCATTTGATAGAACATGGGTATCAGCCATCCCTTTCCCCACCCCAACCCTTGTACCCAACAAAAAGCTCAAATTTACATACTAAGAGAAATAGGATTATGAACAAATAAACTATTCATTTTAAATTGACTATAACTTGCCCTTCCAGAATGGACTTCTTTAAGCTAATGATATTGCTTTTAAATGTATCTATTTTCATGGTCTAAAACATTTGCAAGGTTTGAATTTGCAAGGTTAGCACTCCAAAGGTTATTATTATTTTTTCCATCTAAATACTGGGCCTATAATGTGAGAGTAATGTGTGGTAACTGACCTTGTGGTCAAACCACCTGGGTTTCCCATAAGTGTGGTTAAAATTCAGTTACACTCAATTACTGTTTACAATAAAAATCAGGACCCTTTATTAAAATCACCAAGCAAAATTAATAATTGCCTGCTGATTACTAAACTTTAAAAGGATAATATATATTTTAAAGCAAAATTTAAAGAAGTGGGGATAGCTAGAGCTCAATTAGAGAACTGTTCTTTTAAACACTATACTTTTTCTCTTTTTATGGTCTTGAATAAAGACCCATTCAGTTTTTCTCTTGCCGATTGTATATACTAATGTACAGAATATTATGGTTTGTATATACCTTTTATACAACCTCATCATCATTGAATATACATCTTTTCATCATCAAATTGTCATGCCTATTTAATAGGTGCCATACTACATCTTAAACATAATAATAGCTCACATTTACACAATGCTTTAAGGATCACAACCAGGTTGGATAAGTAGTGCATGTATTTTTTTTTTATTTTACCGATAATCTGATTCACAGTTAGGTTGAGTTACTTGCTTCTGTAGCCTTATAGCTAGTATTTGAACTGTGATCCAATCCTAATGTTTCTTCCATTGAACCACACCAATTCTTATGGGGCACAAAATATAATCTGTCCTTAAGGAGGTCACAATTTTATTGGAGAGAAAAACTAGTGCTTCTTAATTATTTCAATAAATCTGTAGCAAAGGAGATATAACCTAGACATTAAATCAATAAATAATAATATGAGATAGAATATATTTATTGCCTGCTAAATGGGTAGAATTGAAGAAAGTCTTGTTTATGACTGTATTCTACTATTCCCAGCAAAAAAAAAGTTTTAGATTGTTTTCTCTATCTTCTGATAAGTTCTCTTGAGTCCTAAGTTCCTGCATCACTTTTCTTTTATAGACTGAAGAGAAAGTAATTATATAGTCTTGTGATGAGATAAAATTGGCATGAGGAGTTCTAAATAAATATAGATTTGGGAGAGCAATAAATTGTAAAAAGAACATTATGTAAAAATAGTATAATAGAAATTCTCAGTTCATGAGATGGAGCAACCATAACAAGACAGCCATTACAAATTGCAAAGTTTTGCTATTTATTATGTAAATTAACAAGAAGAAAAATAAATTTTACACATGGGAAAACTGATGCCATGTGAAGTTAAGTGGCTTGCCCAGGGTCACACAGCTAACAATCATCTAAGGCATAATTCAAATTCAGATCTTCCTAGCTCCAACACTCCCTATTAAGTCACCTAGCTGCTTTATATGAGACTACAGTACTTAAACTTTAGTACAGTCTAATCCTGGTGAAGAAATGTCAAGTCCACTTAGTCCTTGGGGATTGTTTACTTATTGGTAGCTTTAAAATTGCTGAACAACTAGCAAATGATTAAATTTTAGCTTTCTGACAAGTTTTTTTTTTCATTTTTTTCCATAATTGGTGGATATTGGTGGTTCTTCAGAACCTTGAGATTAGTCAGGTCAAGCATAGATAAAGAGCAGTCAGAGGCTAGTTTTCATTATGAACCTTTGATCACTGAAGTCTTACAACACTAAGAATTAGTATCCAAATCCTTTCTCAAATTATACACAGTCCAACTAATGCATTGTTGGTGGAGTTGTGAAATGATCCAACCATTCTGGAGAGCAATTTGGAACTGTGACTAAAGGGCAATAAAACTGTGCATAATCTTTGACTTAGCAGTGCCATTACTGGTCTGTATCCCAAGGAAATCATAAAGGAGGAAAAAGGACTCACATGTGCAAAAATGTTTGTAGCAACTCTTTTTGTAGTAGTAGAGAATTGGAAAATGAGTAAATGCTCATCTACCTGAACAAATTGTGGTATATGAAAATAATGGAATATTATTATTTATGGAAAATTATGAACAAGCTGCTTTTAGAAAGGCCTGAAAAGATTTACATGAACTGATGCTGAGTGAAACAAGCAGAACCAGGAATACATCGTGCACAATAACAGCAACAAATAATCAACTATGAAAGATTTGGTTCTTCTCAGTGTTTCAATGATCCAAAGCAATCCTAATAGACTTTGTACAGAAAATGCCATCTGCATCCAGAAAAAGAACTATGGAGATTAAATATAAATAAATATGTTCACTTCTTTTTTTTCTGTTTTTCAATCTCTCCCATGGTTTTTCTCTTTTGCTTTGATTTTTCTCTCCCAACATGATTCATAAAGCAAAGTATATTCAAAATAAATAAATTTACTAAAAAAGAAGTAAAACTGTTTATATGGTAAAAAAAATATTAGATGTAAAAAGTCATACACAGTCCAAAAGACCTTCAAGGGAAAACTTGTGTCCTAAAAACACAGTGAACAATTTATTGGAGAAATACAAATTAAAACAACTCTGAGGTATCACTTCATACCTATTAGATTGGCTAATATGACCTCCAAAAAAGGAAAATATTGAATGTTGAAGGAACTGTTGGTATAGTTGTAAACTGATCCAATCATTCTGAAGAACCATTTGTAACTATGCCCAAAGTGCTATAAAACTGTGCATACCCTTTGATTCAGCAATACTGTTTCTAAGTATGCATGTCAAAGACATCCAAAAAAAGGGGAAAGAACCTATTTATACAACAATATTCCTAGTAACTCTTTTTTGTGGTAGCTAAGAATTGGAAATTGTAGGAATGCTCATCAATTGAGAATTGGCTAAACAAGCTGTAGTACAGGATTGTAATGGAATATTATTGTGCTATAAGAAATGACAAACAAGATGATTTCAGAAAAACCTGGAAAGACTTACATGAATTGGTGCATAATGAAGTAAACAGAACCAAGAGAATGTTTGTGCAAATGGTCCCTCATACCCATAATTCTCTTTCTTCTCATCCTCCTATTAGAATCAAAGGTCACCTCTAATGATACCACCTAAATAAGACCCTTCTTGTTTAGCAGGTGCTGGTGTTCTTTCCTCCCTCTGAAATTATTTTGTAATTTCTTTCTAAATAATTTTGCTTATTGATTTTGTTTCCATGTATTTCATCCCAGTAAAATGTTAGCTCCTTGAGCATACAGACTTAGATTTTCTGCATTTACCATAATGCCTAGAAGTAGTAGAAGCTTAATAAATACTTACTGAAGAAATTTGGCCCTAGAATTCTGCACATCTTTGGCATTTGGAAGTGTAATTTCTTCTTCATGTCAGTACTGCTGCTGACCAGTTACTTCTCATTCTTTTTTTAATAGAAATAGACACTAAAGCCTCCTTTCCAAGTGGTAGATCAATTAGCCAGAGCACATTGAAGACAGAAAAGGATGATTTTCCTTTCACAACCAATAATCCCAAATAGATTTTTTTAAAGATGAAATCCCGCTTTCAACTAGAAAAGTGGACAGTTGTGATAGGTTTACCCAGGCACTTCTCTGTATTTAATGGGATTGTATTCTTTAAGAAGGCCTGTCTGCCAGGATTAACTATTTAGGGAGGATGAGATGAGATCTCATTACAAGATATATCAGTGTGGACATCCAAAGGATGACAGAAATGGAGATGGGAAGCTGAGAAGTTTCCTGGGACACTAACTAGACATATCATTGTAAGATAAAAATTTTATCCCTCTTGGTCTGAAGATTTATGATAAGGCACCTCCTTTTCATGTTTGGGTTACATTGGGGCACTACACAAATTATTTTTCCCCCTTTTTGCTTACATTTGGCAAAATGCTTATTCAGCTAACCTGTTTCTTTCCCCTGCACTGCAGGGATGGGACTATAGTGAAAAAGACAAAGGAGCTAGGGAACCTCTCTCCAATTTCTTGTGAGTGGAAGAATGTGAAGATGCTTTTACTTGTAGCCTTGTGTTTGGGCACTAAATGACAATGCAGCTAAACAGGCTAGCTGAGTAAAACTTTTTGCCAAATGTGAGCAAACAAGGGGGAAAAATTTTATTTAGTGCCACAATGTAACCCAAACATGAAAAGGAGGCATCTTATCATAAATCTTCAGGTCAAGAGGGATAAAACTTTTATCTGATAATGATATAAGTCTACTTAGTGTCCCTGGAAAATCAAATGAGTTCTTAAGGGGGTCAAGCAGAGGAGGAATTGGCAGGAACTTTTTCTGTGTAGTCTCTAGGTTATTTACTGACCTTCTTGGATAAGTTATTTATTGTTTATAGAAACTAAACTCACAGCACATAATCTTAGACTTGAAGGAGTCATCTAGATCGATCTGTCCTGGGATAGGAATCCTCTCTACAACATCCCTAACAAGTCATCAGCCAGCTTTTCCTTTAAGAGTTCCAGTGATCACAAATAAAATCAGACCTAGTCAATTGGAAAAACATAAAATGCTCATGGGTAGGCCGAGCGAATATAATAAAAATGACAATAGTACCCAAACTAATTTACTTATTTAGTGCCATACCAATCAAACTCCCAAGAAATTATTTTACAGATCTAGAAAAAATAGTAACAAAATTCATTTGGAAGAACAAAAGGTCAAGACTTTCAAGAGAATTACTGAAAAAAAAAGGCTGATGATGGTGGACTTGCTATACCAGATTAAAATTATATTACAAAGCAGCGGTCATCAAAACCATTTGGTACTGGCTAAGAAATAGAGTAGTCGATCAGTGGCATAGGATAGAATCACAGGACAAACTAGGCAATAATTATAGCAATATAGTCTTTGATAAACCCAAAGACCCCAGCTTCTGGGATAAGTACTCACTATTTGACATAAACTGCTGGGAAAATTGGAAACTAGTATGGAAGAAATTAGGGCTTGACCCACATCTAACATCACATACCAAGATAAGATCTAAGTGGGTTCATGATCTGGATATAAAGAGTGATACTATAAGTAAATTAGAGGAACATAATATAGTTTACCTCTCAGACCTATGGAGATGGAATAAATTTATGTCCAAAGAAGATCTGGAACTCCAGATAGATAACTTTGACTATATTAAGTTAAAAAGTTTCTGTACAAACAAAACCAATGCAGTCAAGATTAGGAGGGAAACAATAAATTGGGAAATCATCTTTATATTTAAGGGTTCTGATAAATGTCTCATCTCTAAAATATATAGAAAATTGTCTCATATTTATAAGAATTCAAGCCATTCTCCAATCGATAAATGGTCAAAGGATATGAACAGACAATTTTCAGAGGATGAAATTAAAACTATTTGTAGTCATATGAAAAGGTGCTCCAAATCACTATTGATCAGAGAAATGCAAATTAAAGCAACCCTGAGGTACCACTACACACCTGTCAGATTGGCTAAAATGACAGGAAAAGTTAATGATGAATGTTGGAGGGGATGTGGGAAGGCTGGTACACATGCATTGCTGGTGAAGCTGTGAATGGATCCAGCCATTCCGGAGAGCAAGTTGGAACTATGCTCAAAAAGTTATCAAACTGTGCATATCCTTTGACCCAGCAGCATTTCTATTGGGCTTATATCCCAAAGAAATCATAAAGGAAGGAAAGGGCCCCACATGTGCAAGAATGTTTGTGGCAGCCCTTTTTGTAGTGGCTAGAAACTGGAAACTGAATAGATGCCCTTCAATTGGAGAATGGCTGAATAAATTATGGTGTATGAATGTTATGGAATATTATTGTTCTGTAAGAAATGACCAGCAGGATGATTTCAGAGAAGCCTGAAGAGACTTACATGAATTGATGCTGAGTGAAATGAGCAGAACCAGGAGATCATTATATACGGCAACAACAATACTCTATGACGATCAATTCTGATGGACATGGTTCTCTTCAACAATGAAATGTTTCAAACCACTTCCAATTGTTCACTGAAGAAAGCCATATACACCCAGAGAGAGAGGGATGTGAAATGTGGACTACAACATAACATTTTCATACTCTGGATTGATGTTTGCTTACATTGTGTTTCCCTTATCTGTTATGTCTTCTTGTAGATAAGATTTTTCTTGCACAACAATGATGTGTGGAAATATGTATACATATTAAAAAAAAAAAAAAAGAGTTCCAGTCATAAGGAACTCCCTACCTTCCAAAGGAATTCATTACACTTGGGAACCATTCACATTGTTATGGACTTTTTCTGGCTATCCCACCAAAGTTGGCCTCTTTGAAAATTCCACCAGAGATGCTCTCTAAGATCCCTTGTAGCTCCATATCCTAAAAGCCTCTATTGCAATTGCATCATCTCTGTTAGGCAACTTCCATGATGAAATAAAGTTTATAAACTTCTTCAGATTTAAAGATAACTCTCTAGTACTCCTATTTTTACCTCTAAGCAAAAATGGCATTTAATTTTATGCATTGTATGTTTGAGGAAAATGTTTTTTTTCTTTGATTATAGAAGTTGTTCCTGGGGAGAGTGTCACTGAGGAAATAGTCTTTTAAAACTAGACTTCTTAGGCAACATTGCCAGCCCTGGTCTGCCGGAGTTATGATGTTAATTAGTGGCTGCTTTGAGAATGAGAATTTTCAAAAGATTATCAAATTGCTTCCCTTCATCTGAAGAATTGGCAGGCCAATTAGTCAGTAACCTGTATCCATTCCAACATGCTAAATTGGGTCTTTGGAAGCAAAAGCAAAAACTTTTGTTTTTGAGTTTTCACTGCAAATAAATGTGTCTCCAGAGAATGTTCATAAATAGCACATATAGGATAATTTATCTACACATGTTTGAGATAACCAAATGAACTCATTCATTTTTTTGTTTGTTTTTTTTTCTCATTCACTTTTTAAAGAATTATTTTTGCCATGTATAAACAGGAGTAATTACAGGAACAAGTAATATAGTACAATAGAAAATAATTATGATGTTGTATTCAGAGGACTTGGATTCAAATCCCACCCTATCTCTGATAATTATTTTTTGACCTTGGACAAATTATTTCACTTTCATTAGTGAGTAAAAGGTAGAAGTTGGCCTTTTAAGGCCAGTGTAAATCTAATGTTATGACCTCCTTCCTTCCCTGACCCAACTGCCAGTACTGGCTCTATAGACTATTCTTTAACCTATCTAGACATATCATATTCATCCCACATCTTTACCCTAAACTCATTCCCTCTTGTTTGAGAGAACAAACTCCAAAATCTGAAATAGTTTTAGATAGAAATTGATTAGTCATTTGATAGAGGAGAGCAAGCTGGAAAGGAAGTTGGTTCCCTCTGCCCAGATTCTGGAAGATTTACATTACACAGGATTTTGACAAAGGTTTCCTATGCAGTAACCCTATTACCCAGATAAGCAATACTGATGAGAGGGCAGCCAGAAAGGTGTATTAAGAAAGATACGAATAATGTAACTTCAAATAGAAGCTTGGGGTAGAGCCCCCTTAGGAGTTTCCTGGGTGTAATAACCCCAAACAAGAATGCTTTACCTGAATCTGAGAATCTGGGTGAATTAGAAATATTTTATTGCTCTCTCTGATCTTTGCAGAGATTACTAGGGTCAAGCAGCATTCTGGGTGTGGACAACCTTTAATCACATAATGTTTTATTTAAACAGTATAATAATGTTTCCCGAATAGTATAATAAATCATTTTCCTACACCACCCAGCTTCGCCCTTTAAGGTAAGGCATTTTTCTGTGTATGCAGGTCCTTAATATCTCTTCTTCAGAATAATGTTTTTAATTGCATAAAATAAAATAATTAGGATCAGAAAGGAAAACAATTACATTGGAATTTAGTATATACATATACATGGATATATAAATATGGAATATAGTTAACATAGTTATAATATTTTTAAGTTTATAGATTCAAAGGTAAGGACCCTTGGTCAAAGGTAGCAAGTCTAGAAAGGCAATGCTCTTAGAATGGGCTACTATCAAGGGATTGAAAGAGATGGCCTTCAGGACTGGAAGATTCTCACTGCCTGTTTATAATAAACAGTGTATTTGGCTGTAATATGACATGATGAGGTGACACATCTTCAAGCAATTTCCCACCCATTTTTGCCCATATATTCTTCTGGCTTACCCATATTTTTATATATGTCAAGGTGCCAGTCAGATAGAGAGCAGAAAAGAAAAGAATTGGTAGCCAATGGCAACCCAGAGAACAAGTTTATAAAAACAAAGATGCCAAATAACTGATATGCTAAATCCATATCCAAACAACTAAATTCTGCCCTTTCAGCATTAACTCTGTTTTTCTGCCCAAGCACACGGTTCCTAGGATTGTAACTGTTGCTTGTCTTAACTCTCTTCCCTTCTCTCCCATCTCATTAAGATGGAAGGCAATTTATCACATAGACACTGAAGGTTATTATTCAAAGTTGTATTAAAAAGTGAATTTATATTGAACAAAACCAATAAGCCAAGCAGCCCTGACATTTAATTTTCTTGGAAAACCTTTCCTGTTGAACAAGGCAAATCTACACAAGGCACATTTGCAAAATGAAAAGCATTGTTGGGAGGGTAATCTTCTTGTACAAATGACGGGTGAGTAATTTGAAAATGATTAGGCACTCTGGAAAGCTCTTTTTTTGATCTTTTGTATCAGTTCCAATTTTGAGAAGAATCGACATAAAGGTCTTAGTCCCCCAATCTATAAGAAAGGAAGGAAATAAACATTTATTAAGCACTTATTAAATGCAGTTGCCAAGCACTGTGCTAAACTCCAAAGGGATCCAAATATAAATAAAAAGAAAAGCAGTGTCTGCCCTCAAGGAGGACTATAGTCTAATATAAATACAAACAAAAGGAGTTAGAGGGGAAGGACTCAGTGAAGGGGCATAGTTGGAAATCTAGAAATTAGGAATAGAGCCAGGAAGGGAATGAAGACTGATCAGTTTGGGCCCTTCCATAAAATGGAAGCTCCAAGAGAAAGCTTGTCAGTGGGAGAAGGGGATAATAATAATATTATAACATGGGGAGAATTGTACTTGGTCTGGTTGAATCAAAGAGTATTTGTGTAGATACCTTCATACTTTTTTGTGTGGCTAAAGCAGCCAAGTAGAAGTGATAATACCTTAGCTTGTATTTAATTCTTTATCTTTGTATTCCCAGCACAGTAACTATATAGACTGTTAGTATCTGACTGATTAATTGATCTGAAGAGCTTTGAAAATGGGAAGAAATGCTGCTATGATTTTTGTTTACTACATTACCTCAGAAGTTAGGTATATACCAGGGAACAGTGTTGGAATGGTTAGGATTTTGAACTGAAAATCAGTGGACTTGGGATCTTGTCTTGGCCTGCCACTAATTTATTATCTTCAGAATGCTATTTGGCATCTCTGGGATTCTTTCTCCTCACTCATTGTGTCTAAGGTCACTTCCAGTTAAGAGTCTAGGCTACCATTTTATTTTCCCTTGCAAAGTGCATGAAGAGCTCTGGGCAGAGTTGGGGTAGAATTAGTGGGAGAAGCTTGGTCTTTGTTATTAGCTGGACATTCCACCTTAACTTTGACTCTCTAAGAATGTTTCTTCAGCCAATGGGACCCTGAATATCAGTGACCAATGAGTACTCTTTCCCCTATCAGGTCTTGACTCAGAAACGAGGTCAGGTATTAGTCTGAGCACTCGTATAGATAGATTGAGCAGACTTCTCAGGAGGAGTAGCATTACAGAATCTAATTTCTTTCCCTTCTCTGCTGATCACATTTATTGCTTCTCTCTGCATAGTGGAAGAAAGAGATTTTTCTAAAGAACCTAAGAGGTTTAAAATCAATACCCAGCAGCAAACAATCATACTTGTGTGTTGGTTCCTAACCTTAAAATGGGATTCTGCAGGTACTGAAAGCAAGAACTGACAGTGATAAAGTGCATTCATCCTCTCAGTTTCTTTTAACATTATAGGATAGGGAATGGTCAATCAGTGACAAACATTTCTTAAATACCTACTATGTGCCAGGTACCATCCTAGGTTCGGGCATTATTATCCACGTTTTAGAGATGAAGAAACTGAAACTTGGGAGAAGTTATGAGATTCATTATAGTCAAATGGCTAGTAAGTGTTTGAGGAAGAATTTGAATCCAAATCTACAAACTCTAAGGCCAATTTCTTTCTTCTGCTCTGCACAGCTACTTTCTAGTTACTGACTTGCCCAAAGCTCTTGGTCCCTACACACATACTGGATTTCATTTTTCACTTGCAGTTCCAAGGTTACAGCTCTGAAACTTATATTTTAAGGAAGTACTCCATTCATTTTGATTGACTAAGGGATTTCTTGATTATGGAACATTAAAAACATGAATGGCTAAATAGGGAGGAGGAGGTGAGAAATGCATTGAAAAGATGTTGGTTGAAGAAAAGAGTTGCTTTGCATACACATGTGAGTAGAAGACCTAAAGTGTTTTAACTTTTAGGCTGTTCATTCAATGTATAGTCAATACCAAGTATATCTCCTATTTGCAACCAATTATGTTGCATAACTGTATACATTCATGTATGCAGCATGTATACATGTGTATGTGTATATATTTACATAGATACACAGACACATGCATGTATTGTGTGTCTTCTTATATATGTGTAAAACATATACTTACTTCTTATATGTGAAATTTAAATGTGTAGATATTTGGGTCATATCCAACCTGGTTTTGTGCATTTTTTAAATAATGAGACATGAGGATTAAAAGGGCTGGAATTTTTATTGATTCTAGAGTTAAGCTTTATCTGCTAGGAAAAGGCCAGCACAATGCATATCCATGGCAACGGAGATGTCAACTTTTAACTTTTAGATGCATAAAGAGGAAATTATTATTATTTTTATCTGTGATTTTAGAGATGTGTTTCATGATTGTAGGAGCAATCTTTGACAGCTGTTTTCTGTTAGTTTCATAGACATCCAGGTCAAAGGGCTGATGCCTTCTCAATGTGTCACTCTCTTTTTATTTAGAACGGGGAGAAAGGCTGTGTTTAGACTGGGCAGAAAATCATTTTTATGCTTAAACTCCCTGTCACTCAGAAGAGACCCGTGTCTTAGAGAATTAAGAGAGAGGTGAATAGAATGGAAAGTTTTGAACTGGGGTCAGGAGAACTAGCTTCAATCTCTGTTACTAACCAACTTTGTAACATTGGGCAAATCACTTTACCTGCTAGACTTCCACCCCAAATGTTCATATGGACTATTTGTGTCTGACCTGTGGTAGAGCATTCTAAGCTCATATTGGCTTGATCAGCCACAGTTGGACTCTAACACAGTGATATTATTTTGATCCTCTTCGAGAACGAAGCACAACAACCAACCAGACTTCAAATAAGAAGACCAGGACTCAGGTTTAGGCACTTAATAGCTATGTAATCACAAGTCACTTGAACTACTTATAACACACTCCTTTTCCATGGGAAAATGCTTTGTAAATCTTAAAGCACCAAACAAACGTGATTTATTATTATCATTCACCTTTCTGAGTCTTGGTTTCCCATCTTTAAAAAAGGAAGGAAAGGAATTAGGTGAACTTGAAACCTTTCTTCAACTCTAAAATTCTTTTAAGTAAGAAATGAATTTCTAGTTTGTCAACTAGATGTCAACACATCTACAAATTAGTAAATAAATAAATCTTAGTTGTCCGAGGCTTAGGAATTATGTGACTTATATTTGTTCACACAAGTAATAAGTGTCAGAGGCAAGATTTGAATTTAGGTCTTCCTGGCTCTAAATACTCTCTCTCCTTTGTTCTACAGCTGCCTCTTGCCCAACTGAAATCACAGAGAAGGTGTTTAGTTAACTAAATTCATCTCCTTAGGACTATTGCTCATCTGCCTAGTCATCCCATGTCTGCTCTGTTGCCATTAATTAGCCTTTTCAGGACCATAGGCCCTGGACAGCTCCTTGAGAAAGGAGTCATGAGTACACTGTGACCTAGCAAGAATAATAAACCTTCTCAGAGTGCTAAGAAGAAATCACTGCATTTGTAAAAAACACATGGGTTGCAACAGATATCATAAGTTCTTTCTCTTCAGCAAACATTTCATTCTTTTGGAGAGCGGAAAGACAATAGAAGGCAACCAAATCTATTCAGTCCATGTCTATTTCTCTCTGTGTCTCTCTGTATGTCTCTGTCTCTGTCTTTCCCACCATCCTGTCCTCCCTCCCCTTACCTCTCTCTCCTGAGGAAGACAAAGAGAAATGTTGGGTTGCAATTCATGGCTCAATGCCTAATATTTGAGATGGCATGGATCTTAAACAGGCAGCTTTTGAGGACCAGTATCCTTCAGAATTGTGGCAAAGATGCTGGAGGGTTGACAGCACTAATGCGTCAATTAAACAATTTTTTAGGGGGGGAAGATACCTTGTAGACCAATTTGTTTCATTTTTATGGATAATGGTCTGATAAAAGTAAATAGATAATTAATCCATTTACAATTAGTTGATGGTAATGGGAGAATACATTTCTGGGTGATTCAGTTGCTGAGAAACAGAACTGAGGGGGCTAAAAGGGCTAATACTGTGAAGGAAGAATTCAAGTTTTTTTCTTTAAGAAAAAAGAAACAAGTGGAAAATAGATATTTACTATAAATGGACTGGAATCCCTGCTTCACCCTGGAGATTTAGCTGATCTCCCATCTTTTCACTCTTGGTTTAGAGAGCAAACTTTCATCTCCTAGAATTCCTTAAAATTTCTTCAATAAATTTCAGCAATCATTTATGAAGTTATAGTTAGGCAGATAGGTGAGCTAGTAGGTAGAGTGCTGGAATTAGAATCAGAAAAAGCCAAGTTCAGATATTGCCTCAGATACTAGACAAGTCACATAATCTCTCAACCTCAGTTTCTGGTCTGCAAAATGAAAATAATCAGAGTATCTACTTCTCAGAATTGTTGTGATGATCAAATAAGGAAGTTTGTATAATGCATTCTGCAAACTTTGTTGTCATTCAGTTATATCTAACTCTGTGATTCTGTGATTTTCTTGGCAAAGACTCTGAAGTGGTTTGCCATTTCCTTCTCTAGTAGATTAAGGCAAACACAGGTTAAGTGACTTGCCCAGAATCACATAACTAGTGAGTGTCTGAGGCTGAATTTGAACTCATCTCTTCCTGCTTTCAGGCCCACTGCTCTATCCACTGAGCCATCTAATTGACTCCTAATACTATCAATTATTATTTATCATATTGACCCTTTCAAATTGTAAACTCCTTGAAATCCAGGTCTGTATTTTTTTTTGCCTTGGTATTCACCTTGGTACATACCTTGGTACATATATTAAGTGATTAATCAGTGTTTGTTAAATTAAATTGAATTGTCATGACTAACTGAATCAAAGGAGTTCATGTCACATTTTCCAGCTAACATTTTCCCACTTTTGCTTTATCTATCAAAATGAGAACTCCTTTTTTAAAGCAAGAGATTGCAAATGTACTTATTTGCATAACATTTGATTAAGGGATAAGAATGTGAAAGATCTAAGGAAAATAAAAACAGGTGCAGTTAACTTTTCTTTCATTTGCTAGTGTTCTCAGTCACTACTTAATTAGCCTGAATTTGCTTCTTGTTTCAAGAAGGGCTTGGTTTCAATTTGAATCCCCTTCCAACTCTCAGATCCTGGGATTGTGGTAGCTTAACTTCAGTCTTTCTTGGAAATTTAAAACACCTGAAGGCATCTAGGTGAAAGTATCTGGCCCCAGTAATTTGGGGCTTCTAGGCAGCTTGGCCTGAAGCCTTTACAAGTAGTTCTTATTTAAACTTTGGATTCTGTAAAGAAGAATAGACTGCCTACTTTTAGCTCTCTTTGAAAAGACCTCATTTGCCCTTTTCCTTTCCTTGTTTCTTTTTTCCTTTGTAACAAAGCAGAGAGAGAAAATCTTGTCACAGCTTGATATCTTGTATAAAAACCCTGTGATGGTCAGGTACCCTACTAGCAACCTGCCTGTAAAACCCTTTCAAAGCCACTCACTTCTATCAGGTAGGCTTCTCAGTTATGCTGACTAACTGATTTGTAATAAATATTTACTTAGCACCCATGACTTAAATATAGGAAGACATTTCCTCTTTTTATAAAAGTTTCATATTAAAGAGACTTAGAAAAAAATTCCAGGCTATTTCCAAACCTACCATTCTAAGAACATAAGGTTTTTTAACCAGCAATATGTAATGATTTTTTTTCAAAAAGGTTCCAAAAGTTAATTCTCAATAACTGGAAATTTCTGCTCATAAAATAACCTAAATCATTTGTATCTAAGCAGTGAAGTATAGTAGGTATGATGCTCAACTTTGAGTCAGAAAGGATAGAAATGATATTCCACTGGAGATACTTAATTGTTGTGGGTCACTGGAGAAATTACTTAACCTCTCTGTACTTATATATAGGATTATATATTTATAAGCAAAAGTAACCTTAGAAGACAGAAAATCCAGTTGTCTCATTTTACAAATGAGAAAACTGGTGCAAGGAGAAGTTTTATATATGGAGATATATGTAGATGTGTTTATATCTCTATATACATGCATAAGTCTATAGTTGTACATATGTATGCATATACATGGAAATACACACATATATTATATTTGTGTATATCTATATTAAAGGGACACAGAATAAAAAAAAATTAATCATAAAAAGATAGAATTGACCAGAGAAGAGCTTTTTTAGAGTAGGCAAATTGTAATTTGAATTTTGGAGGAAGCTGGATTGATCAAGAAAAGGTAAAAATACATTCCAGATAGGTCACCATGAACAATGGCAAGTTGACAGGAAAGAGCAAGATAGCTTGAGGGTAGGTGGGAATGGATGTATGGCACAGTTAAGATCTTAGCCTGGTAAGAATCTAGGAGGTTTGTTGAAAGAGCACATAAAATCAGAAGCAAGTGAATCAATTCAGTTTAACCAAAATATCCCTTTATTTTCCTCTAAATTTTGGCAGTGTTTTAAAAGTGTGTGCCTTTTAAAACTGGAGTCCTTAACTATGGACAGATTTCAGGCATTCCTTGAATTTGGATGGGGAAAAATGCAGCTTTATTTTCACTAACCTTTGGTTTTCATTGTAAAGCTATATATTTTATTTTTGTGCATTTAAGAACATAATTCCAAGGAGTCTATCAGTTTCACCAGACTGTCAAAGGGACCTGGGAAACACAATAGGTTCAGAAGCCTTGCTTTAAAAGAAGGAAGCTATATATCAGTGAAGCAGATTTGTATCCAATCTTCTGATGGTTGCTACGGAAACAGTTGAGTAGGATTATTTTTCACACTTTACACAGCCAGGGTGTTTGAAAACTAAAAGCAATTTAGTTTAGTGGCTAAGGAATTTCCTCCTGATTGGAAAATGCCAGTTATGCTAGCAAACATCCTAAAGTATTTTAGAGTGAATTTCTTTTCTTCTCCCATTTTCCTGGAATGAATAGATATAGGATCTCTTTGCACATAGGAAAAGCACAAGGGAGTACTAAAGAGAGAACTTAGTGTCTTTTATTTGATGAGTTGGAAGCAGATGGATCTCTCTTACTTGAGGGCTAGTAGAAACTTGGAGGAAAACTGCTGGCAAAGGAGGATAGAAGGGTTTTTCATGAAAATTGGTCAGAAGTATTAAAGCTATGAACATGTTCTTGCAAGAATTTGAGAAAAGTTCCAGGTGAGTTGGTTTTATTCAAACCTAAGATTTAAGACACTTTTTATCCTCCTGAATAGCCCTTTATGCTTTTGGATAATTTTGATCATTAGGAAGTTTTTTTTTCCTTTATTAAGCCAAAGTTTGCCTCCTCTCAATTTAGTGTTCTAGGAGAAGTCTGGATCTTTGGACCATAAGCCCATAGCCAAGTCCTTCACAGAGGGTTCTTTATGACTTTTTCAGACAAAGTAACTATGAGAAAAATAACTACTTAAGAGTTAGTCTGATAAGCCCAAACCTATCAAGTAAGGACAGAAAACACCACACAGGCTTTTAATAGATAACTTCTGATTTTCTGACTTCTCTCTGAAGATAGATTTCTTTTGGTCTGTTAGAAAGCATTGAAGAAGAAAACCTTTTTTCCTCTGATTTTGCAAGGTTTGGGGTTTTATGTGTATGTGTATGCTAGCAGGTAAAAGCATTTATGCTCAAAAGCCTTCTTTCTTTGATTTAAGCACAAAATATCACTCTTTCTATAACTTTTTACTAAAGGGGATTTGTCACATACTTTTCCTCCTTCTATCATAAGATATGAAACCTCATTCTGCCAAGTCTTATTCAAACCTTCATTGGAGCACTCTCTTTCATCCTAGACTCAAGAATGTACTCTGTCCCATCTCTCAAATTACATTCTCATTTCCATATAATTTTACTCCTAGACTGATAAAATCTCTTCACTTTCTCATCTTGTATGATTCATGTTCCTTTTATCCATAAGGTCTCCCAAAATAATCTACCAAATTTGTCAGTGACTTTTCTCTTTTTCTTTTTCTTTTTCCCAATACTACTGATCTCTGAAATCACAGATCTACTTTCTGGTCCCATTGAATTATTTGTAACTTTTATCTATTTGAGGTCATGGTATTTTCATATAGGATCACCAAGAGAATATTATTGTTCAAAGGAGGGACAGCTTTGGATCTGTTTACTCATAAAATCTACAAAATTTATCATTATTTGGTATAATTTTGTATTATTTTGTATAAGGTCTACAAAAATTTTCCACCAAATATAGTGGTGACATGTTCATGGAGAACAAGTACCTCTGGTATGAAGGCCTGCTGAGCCTTTTCTGGGCTGGTCATCTGCCTTTAGCGTCACCCAATTTTCATTTGTAGCTCCAAGAAGCTGTAGCATGTATAGCAGCCACACACACACCTACCAACTATATTGGCAGACAGGTTAAACCAGGTTGAGGATAATTGAAAGACCTCAAATCTGACAATGAATTAGGAGGATGTCTATTCCAAGTATGTGAAGATTTCTCCTGGAGGAATGAGCAGATGAGAACAGGTTGTTCCAAAGGCCATGAAAGTGGTTGACACAGGTGCTGTGAAGTGTGTAGAGGGGGTCAGACATTAAAGATGCTTCTGTTGCATCCAGGCCAGTCCTCTTGACTTTTGTCTTGCCACTGGACTTTGATAACTTAGGAGGAAAAAGTGAGACTGATGACTTAGTGTAGCTTTGCTTTGCTTTGCTTGATTTTGTGCACAAGTCAAGACATCACCCCATGATATCATTGGTCCTCTTCAAAATTGAAGGATGAACAACCACTTGCAATATATTTTAGATCTTTTGAACTTCAGCAGTCCACCAGCCTCAGTATGGCTCAGTAGTAATGATTACAGGCATTGTCACCATACCCAGCTAGAAATCTGTGTTATATAGAATTCTTTATTTGTCAAAGAACCCTTCTGACGTCTGAGGTATCTTTCCTCTCTAAAATTCCATGTTGCTGTTATTCTAAAGGAAGATTTTTTAGCTTATTGGCAAATATTTCTGTAAAGTACATTTGTACCTGCAGTATAATATTCCATATAATAATACTACTTATGAGTAATGACCTCAGGGATAGAGCCAGTCTTCAAATAAGTAAGAACTATGTTCAAATCTGTAACTTGACAACATGCCTTGGGCAAGTCACTTAATCTCTTAATTGTATAGGTAATTCTCACAGGACTACAACTTGCAAATGGGTTTCTATGTGTGGAGAATGATATGGGAGAGGAGAGAACCAACTCTTCTATTGAATGTGTGTGTACGTATGTGTGTCAAACTCATAGATCTTATTGTGACATACATAATAGAGGGGGTTGTCTTACCCTGAAATTCTTTCTAGTAATGAAGTAATGCATCTAGTCCTCATTTCTTTTAATCTATATTATATTACCTCTGTTATATAAAGAATGAACACTAATGATTGAATGAATTTTGTATGAATAAACTACAAGTGATATTTAGTGTCTGTTGTTAGATTAGTGTTCAATAGTAGTTCCCCCTAAAAGTATGTAATGTCTTCTTCCTTGAGCTACTTCATGAGTTTATTTATCATATGAGATCAACAAGGTATGAGACTCAATTCAGTCAATCTGTATGAAGCCTCTATAATTTATAGGGCATTATGTTTTGATCTTTAAGGTTCTTTTTTTTTTTTTTTTAGATTATAGAAGTTCTTTATTCAGCCCCCATCACCGCCTCCCTCCTTGCCTTACAACCAGCATTGCTTATATCTTCCCTCCCCTCCTAGCCTCGCCTCCTAGCCTTGCCCCTTGCTTAGTCCCTCCTCCTAGCCTTGCCTCTCCTCATCACCTGACCCCTCCTCCTTGCCTCCTATCCTTCCCCAGTCTGAGGTCACGCCCTTTGTCCATACTCCCACACCCAATCATCAATTTTCAGTGTTGGAGGGTGTGATTCTTCTCAACAAAAGATCACTCTGAATAGATATTATTAAGCCATTATCAGTCAAATATCTCAGCCTTAAGTTTCTCAAGGGAAACAAAGACCACACACTTTGATTTTAAGGTTCTTTTTAACTCTAAAATTCTACAATGCTATTATTCTAAGTGGGGTTTGTTGAGAACATCAACAGATATCTTTATAAAATATGTCTTCATCATCCCTTTCAGATTATAAAGACATAAAGATTGTGTTCAGTAAAGGGCAGTGGACAGATAGACTAAAAATTAATTGGAAACTAAATAATCTAATCCTAAAAATAAATGGGTCCAAAAACAAATCATAGAAACAGTCAACATTTTCATTAAAGAGAATGAAAACAATAATACAGCATACCAAAATTTATGGGACACAGCCAAAGCAATACTTAATTTTTATTAAATTAAATTAGTTAATTTATTTATTTTATTCTGAACTTAAGAAACAAAACAAGCATTTTCATGACAGTGGAATAGGGGAGGAAAGATGATTATATATGAAACTGCAAATTTATTATGTACAACTTGATCTTCCTTTTAACATAGTTATCTATCTGCATCCAGAGGAAAAAACTAATAAATAGAAGTATGTATAGAATGATTATACACATCCATTTGTGTCTAATGGTAGCCATCTGTAGGGTGGGATGAAGTGACAAGAGAGAAGGGAAAAAAGAAAGAAAAAAAGTTAGTATAATGAAGCAGTAATTAAGAGAAAATTTATCTCTAAATGTTTATATCAATAAAATAGAGAAAGAGCAGATCAGTGTATTAGAAAATTCAATTAGAAATTGAAATTAGAAAATTAGAAAACTAAAAAAAAAAAACAAATTTAAAAACTCCAATTAGACACCAAATTAGAAAGCCGAAAATCAAAGGAGAGATAAATAAAATTGAAAGTAAGAAAACCATTGAGCTAACAAATAAAACTAGTAAGTGGTTTTATTGAGGGAGATGGGGAAACCCCAATAAAATAGGTTAACCATTGGTTAATTTGATTTTTTTAATGAAAGAAAAAACTAAATTGCCAGTTAAATTAAAAACTAGTTGAAATAATGAATTTAATAATTAAATAATTTGTAACATTATGAAATACTTTTCACATGAATCAGATCTAAACCACTGAAAAAATGTTAATTGTTCATAGGTAGGCTGAGAGAATAAAGATGACAATTCTACCTAAATTAATTTGTTTATTTGGTTCTGTACCAATCAAACTACCAAAAAATTATTTTATAAAGCTAGAAAAAAATGATATAATTTATTTGGAAGAACAAAAGGTCAAGAATATCAAGGAAATCAATAAAAAAAAGTTAAGGAATGTAGCCTACACATACCAAATCTCAAATTGTAATATAAAGTTATAATGTATCAAAAGTCTGATACTGACTTAGAAATATACTGGTAGATCAGTACAGTATATAAATGATCATAATAATCTAATATTTAATCCAAAAATCAAAGTTTTGGAAACCAAATCTCATTATTTGACAAAAAGCTGATGAGAAATAATATGACAAAGTAGATGTAAACCAGCATTCACGTCATATATCAAGATAAAGTCAAAATGGTATTTGATTTACATGTAAAGGTTGATATCATAATCAAATTAAGAGAGCATGAATAGTTTACTTGATATATGAATGAGAAAAGAATTTAGGAAGCATTATGAAAGTAAAATGGTTTTGTTTTGATTATATAAAATTAAGAGGTATTTGCACAAGTAAGAACAATGCAACAAAAATTAGAAGAAATGCAGAAAACTGAGGAAAATTTTTTACAGCAGGTATCTCTGATAAAGGTCCCATTTCTTAACTGTGTAGAGAACTGAGTCAAATTTATAAGAACACAAGTCATTCTCTAATTGATAAATACTCAAAAGATATGAATAGACAGTTTTCAAATAAACCAAAACTATCTATAGTTATATGAAAAAAAAATGTTCTTAATCACTATTGATTAGACTAATGAAAATTAAAACAACTCAGAGGTACCACCTCACATCACATTGACTAATATGACAAAAAAGAGAGATAATTTTGGATATTGATGGAGTTGTGGGAAAACCGAGACACCAATGTTCCATTGGTAGAGCTGTGAACTTCTCCATCCATTCTGGAGAACTATTTGGAACTATATCCAAAGGGGTATAAAACTGCTTCCCCCCATTGATCCAGCAATACCAGTACAAAGTCGTTATCCCAAAAGTATTTTTAGAAAGAGAGAGAGAAAAGAACCTATTTGTATAAAAATATTTATATTAGCTCTTTTTGTGGTAGCTAAAAATTTGAAATCGAGGGGATGCCCATCAATTGGGGAATGACTGAAGAAGTTGTCGTCTATAATTGTAATATAGCATTATTCTGTAAAAAATGACAAGCAGGATTATTTCAGAAAAACCTGGAAAGACTTATATGAACTAATACAGTAATGGCAATTTTGTATGATAGATTGTAAATGACTTGGCTGTTCTCAGATAAACAGTGATCCAAGACAATACCAAAGAATTTTGAAAAATGCTATCCCCATGTAGAGAAAGACTGAAGCATACTATGTTTACTTTCTTTTTCTTTTCCTTCTCTTTTCTTTCTTTTTTTCTCTCTTTCTTCACCTCCTTCTTTTCCTTCCTTCCTTCTTTTCTCCTTCCCTTCCTTCCTTCATTCTTTCCTCCTTTCTTTTCTTCCTTCTTCCTCCCTTCCTTCCTTCTTGTTGTGTCCAGACTAGCTCTCTGGAGGATCTTGTACCAGCCTGAGTCCTTGGTCTTAAAAGAGGAGTGAAAAGGTGGGACTCATGTGGATAATTAAACATGGAGTCTATTTATTCCAAATTCTCTCAGCCTTATATACCCTAATACCCTTACATAACTATAGCACATTGTCCACATAACTATATATTATGCAGACGGGACCACATAAACAGATTGCTACTGTATATAGATAACTCTTTGCCACTTGGTATCACTCTGCTTTAATTACAACACAGGTTGTTACTGCCCCCTGATTTCTCAGGAAGGCTGAGAGCCCTTAGGGGAGATGGGGAGCCGACCCAGACATTGTCAACAGGTTCCCTCTGGGCTGAAGGGTCTTATACCTCACCCAGAATTTCCTCACTATCTGTGGCCCTCTACATCTTCCTCCCTTCCTTCCTTCCTTCCTTCCTTCTTTCCTTCCTTCCTTCCTTCCTTCTTCCCTTGCTTCCTCCCTTCCTCTCTCCCTCCCTCCCTCCCTTCCTTCCTTCCTTCCTCCCTCCCTTTCTTCTTCCCTTTCTCCTTTCCTTCCTTCCTTTCTCCTTTCCTTTCTTCCTCCCTCCCTTTCTTCCTTTTTCCATTCTTTTTTTCTTGTTTGAGTCTTCTTGCACAGAATGACTGAAGTAGAATTATTTTCATGATGTTATATGCATAACCTATGTTAGATAGCTTACCATCTAAGAAGAGGGAGGGAAGGATAGAATTTGGAACTCAAATTTTTTTTAAATGACAAATGTTAAAAAATGTTTTTACATGTAGTTGGGGGAAATCAGATATCATTTTAAACATATATCTATGCCTTCAGGGTAATAACAATCAATATGATAATAATACCCATTTGTTTGTAGTGAGATACATTGAGACACAAAAGCAAAAATGTATCATCTCTAGGGTAGCTAGGTGGCTCAATGGATAAAGTGTTGGATGAGGAAGACCTAAATTCAAAGGTGGATTCGGACATTTGCTAGCCGTGTGATCTTGAGCAAGTCACTTATCCTGTTTCTTTAATTTCTTTACCGGTAAAATAAGCTGAAGAGGGAAATGGCAAACCACTCATATTTCTTTGCCAAGAAAACCTCAAGTGGGATCATGAAGAATCAAACATGACTGAAAACAACCAAATGGCAACAAAAGCAATCCCTACCTTAAAGGAACAGCTTTTATTCCAATGAGAGAATATAGCCCAAAGTTTGATTAAGTAATTACAGAGGATATATGGTGAAAATCAGTGTCCTTTTAGGAGTTAGAGAGCATTTCTAACTGGCTAGATCCAGGAAAGGTTTCATGTAAGAGATGGCTTGACCTCTGCTTTATAGAAAGCTAGAGGTTCAAAGACAGAAGTAAGGGGACAAGTTGCAAACTGATCAGGAGAGGCAGCTCTGACTACAGCAGAGGGTCAGGACATGCAGTTGCCTGCACAGGGAAGTCCAGGCCAGTATGGCTGGAGCAGAGAGAACAGGATAGGGCTTGATATTAACTAACCCAAGAAAGTATGGAAAAGGAACCAGTTTATGGAAGGCTTTAAATGGGAAGCTGAGGATTTAGTATTTTATTTTTTAGATGATTGAAAAACAGCAGTTGTGGTAGAGTCAGGATTGGGGAGAGCATGTAGTCTGAGAGATCTCATAAATTTTTGCTGACGACATTGGAAATGAAAGGGAGCAATGGTGCCTGGACATTTTACATCTCAGAACAATGCACAAAATGGTGCAAAAATTAGATGTAAGATGTTAATGACTGTGGGATTCAGATCCTGAGTGCTCAATGAGCTGTGATAGACACGCTTTTTGGCCCAGGTCTTCATCATTGTTTCTATTTCCCTTTTTAATTGTCTGTTGGTAGTCTGACAGGTGCATGACAGCTTTGGGGCAATACACTGGCTGGTAAGAATTTTCAAACATTTGTTTTCTATTATCTTCCATTTCTCCTTTAACCCATCAGTTTTCTAGAATTTCCTATTCCCCCATTCCTTTCCAGGACAATTTATGATTCAGTTGTTCACCATACTGTCAGCTCGGCCATTCAGCCAGGTTTCTTTGTTATATTCTCATCATTTTGTCTTTATTGTTTTTAATGTATGTAGGGCACCTAGGCAATCATTTGTGAAGGTGGACTTGCTAGCTGCACCAGGAATGCCAGCCTGCTCTGAAAATTCATCTTGGGCATGCAGTAATGTGTGTTGCATTTTTTTCTTTGGAGGCAGGAAGGAGAATAACACTAGACTCTCAAAGTCTTGTTTTTGTAGAATACTCGTCTCATAGTGAGAACTACACATAGAGGCCATCAAATAGAATCAGATTTCCTCTTTATCCATGTCAGCTGCCATGCATGGAAGCCATTTGGAAGAGAAACCTTCCTGGCAACAGTTCTAACAAAAGCATAAAAAAAATCCCTTTATTAAAGTATAAAAATGACAAGTACTATTATCTGGAGAGATAATGGATATAAATGGCTTCCTGTTCTAACAAACATTGTATAACATTCTCAATCAATATTATATTGATTTTATTCATATTCATATTAATAGTATGATATATATTATTGAATATATTTATGTTGTTTTAATACTGCTACTCTCAGTCATATGTATCCTATTCTCATTGGAATTAAAACAAGCCACTTCTTATCTAGTTAACAGTAATAAAATGGATTGTTACTCCACACAAAGATATGAAGAGTAATATCTATGCCTAGAGCCTTGGACTCCTCAGAGAAAAATATTATATAACAGACAAAATAGATAAGGATAACAGTGCTCCCTGTTCAACTCCGCCCTCCTGAAAAAGTTAAGTGATTTTCCTATCACACAGGTGATAAATTTCAGAGGCAAGATTTGGACCCAGATCACGGGACTTTGTAGGATTTTAGAATTTCAACTGAAAGGGACTTTAGAAGTCATATCAGAGCTCTTTCTACTGTACCATACTGCCTGCTGATCTCAGATATATAGTTTTGTTTTTCTAATAAATTACACATTTTTACTGAAGCTGTTAGTAATTCTACAAGAGCATGCATCTTCAAAGCAGTGAGTATCTAGGAGCTCTAAAAAAAGAATAATGATAGTAATATGTTTTAAAGTTTTGAAAGTCCTTTACATTTTTTTTTTTTTTTTTTGCTGAAGCAATTGGGGTTAAGTGACTTGCCCAGGGCACACAGCCAGGAAATATTAAGTGTCTGAGGCCAGATTTGAACTTAGGTCCTCCTAACTTCAGGGCTTATGCTCTATCTACTACACTACCTAGCTGCCCCTGTCCTTTACATTCTTTATGAATGAATTAATGAATGAATGAATGAATGGATGACTGTATATTTATTAAGCACTTAGTAGTATTATGCTATGTTCTTAAAAGACAACAGAAAAAGAAGAGGAACTTCCATTCTGATTGGAGAAGACAGAAATCTGGTGTGGGATGGATGGAAAAGCCCATAATTCCTAAAGGGGCAGCTATCAGGGCTAATGGCAAATCTTTGGAGTCTTTGAGATATATGCAGAGAGACAGGAATGGCCTGCCACCATTGGGAACAGAGAAGTAATTCTAAGGGTAAAAGAGATGTTCTTGGTTCCCTCTAGCATGAGTTAGGACAAGGTTACATAGTCTGGTGGTGACGGGGAGGGGACATGGCAAAGAAAGTATGGGGTCAACTTTGGGAAAGCAGGGGAGAGTGGAATCCCATTGGACACCACATCTAAGACCCTCTAGGAGCTTTTGATGTCTGGTACAGCTTGTTGACAGAGGGAACCATTTATTCTTGGGCAACACTTTCATAGAACATTAGTCTCATAGTGAGACCTGTAAGCCTAGAAACACACACAGGTCATCATTTGGGACAGGGTTTCTTCTTTGTTCATGTCAGCAAACCTGTGAAACAGAGTTATGTGGGTATTGATTTATTTCCATTTTGCAGATTAGGCAACTGAGGTTTATCGATGTTCAATGACTAAATATCAGTTATGTGGTGAGGACATCCATCTAATAAGCATCACAGGCGGGATTCAAATCCAAGTCTAACATAATTCTCTCCATCTATAATACTACAGATATATATCATCAGGACCAAGAGACAAATTTTTCATTCCTTTAAAGAATTTTATGAGCCCCCAACCTGATTTCTTCTAGGTTTAACTTAAATCCTTTCAAGTCCTGGACTTCTGGCTGAAGAGTAATTTGCATGACACTGGAATGCTGCAGGTGTGACTTACCCTTAAATGTTTGCTGTCTTTGTAAGGGATTCAGGTTCTGAGTCAAAGGTTTATTTGAAAGTCACTGTTCTAGGATTTAATCATTTAAACCAATCTTCCCCATATGTGTGTCTAGAATTTCAAATCATTGCATTGTCTAGTTCTTGGTCATTATGTCTGGCCGTGATGGGAACAAGAAATACATGATGATATATTCTACAATTTCTCTCCCTCACCATTCTCTCCTCAAAAAATGCCCATATTTCAGGCCTATGTCTAGATTTTATAGATAATGCATTTTCAGTATAATAGTAATAGGACATTAAATAAGGCCATGCCAGCTAAATAATGTTTCAGATATGCCATTACAATTCCAGTCTACAACACAAGATGAAGTATTTAAACAATTTCTTCCTTAATAAGCTTACAAATGCTTTAGAATTTCACCCTTTGGATACAAGATGAATATCAGAGAAGAATCATAAAATATTAGAGCTAGACAAACTTTTGGAGTCCAATGCTTTTAACAGTATGGATGAAGAAAGGCAGGCTTAAAATCATTGCCTAAAACTCTCAAACTGTTGATGTGACCTTGGACAAGTCATTTGAATGAGTGAATTACTGAGTGAGTGAGCGAATAAAAGCATTTAAGGGCTTATTATATGCTGAGCTACTGCAAACTCTACCACCCAGAGCCTAACTCCAGTGGGCTTACCACATTGTTCTAATGCCAAATTTAAACTTGCCTGAAAGACTATTTTACCTAGGACTCTTCCAAGGAAAGCACTCATATGGTGGTCAGAGGAAGCAGTAGGACAGACTCAAGGTATCTCTGAAGAACTTCAAAAATGATTGCATGACATGGGAGACACATGTATAGGACCATATAACATGGCCTGTTCTTGTCAAAGAAGACTCCGTGCTCTATGAGCAAAGTAGAATTGCAGTAACTCAAAAGAAAAAAATGTACAAATTTAGACATCTCTACCCCAAATGTTCATATGAACTCTGTGTGCCCAACCTATAGCACAGCATTCTGAGCTCATAATATCTGAACAGCCATAGGTAGACACACTGTATTTTGATTCCAATATAGTGATTTCATTTTGGTTCTCTTTGAGCACTATATAGTATACCCACAGATAGAAATACAAAAGCTAGACTGTCCCTCCCCTCAAGGAGCTTGCATTCTGAAAAGTGGGAACAACACATATTGGGGAACAGTAGCAAGGGAGTGTTTTGCTTCAAGAAGTCACAGAAGATGTTGAGTAAAGACGTAGGGGAGTTGATTAGAATGCTTCTTTGACAGTTTTGTAGGTATTAATTTGATTACACTTTATAGATTATACTTCCTTTTTTTAGGAAGGAGGAGGAAGGAAGAAGATAGAGTTAAAGTGGGACAGTGTGGTAGATGGCAAGAAATTTACAGGCTGAAATATAAGTGGTAGTGGGACTGGCTATTGTCTGTGTGATGTTCATTAATTGAGAAAGTTTGTTTCCTTCCCAAGTAGATGCTCTCAGATCTCAATGGCTTCAATCCTGTGGGCCTCAATTTCCCCATTTATAAAAAGGAGGAAATTAGTCTGCTTGGTCACTTCTAAATCCATTAGATTAAGAAAGTAGTTTGTGTCAGAGAGCCAAGACTCAAATTTAGTTCTCCTGATTCTTAAATCAACAACCAAGTACCACTGCAACAGTAATAATATCTGATATTAATATGGCACTTTAAGTTCATTACATGCATTAAATAAGTGTTCTTTGCAAGGTGCTCATGCTGTTTGTTCTCATAGTAACCACCAGCACTTCAAAGTACTTTGTTAACCACAGAACACTACATAGACATAGGTGATTTATTGATTTATTTAGACAGGTTTTAGTTTTGTGGGGAGCTATTTTCACAAAGGCATGTCTTTGAAATCAGGATTAGAAACCAAATACTCCTCTTGGTTCAGATGCCGCCTTTGAGCCTCTATCAAGAGTCATTACCCTATTTGATACACTCACTAGTGGCCTAGAGGTTTTTTGACCTTGTTGGCCTTGGGAATTTTTCTCTAGTATTTATGAGCCAGAAACAGTGGGATGTTTTGTTTTGTTTCCCCTGGAGATCAATGTTCTCCTGGTACAGCAGCTCTTTAGCTCTGTGTAAATAGGATCCCAGAGCCAGCAGGCATTTCAGCCAGTATGTTGGATAGCTTCAAATTAATTGGTAAAGATGTGAACTTTAGAATTCTTCTTTGAAACAAAGATCCCTAGTCAGTATATCTTAAAGTGTTACCTAGTAGGTTGTTGGGTCTTTTTCCCCAATGGAAAATGATCAAAATTAATATGTTACTCATTTACTCAGAACCATTCTTTGGAGCCCAGCTGTTTACCGAACCATGTTTAGACCAGAGGTGTTCAACTCTCTAAACCAGATTAAATCATAATTGGGAATTATTTTAAAAATTAAATAAAAATACAGTAGAACATAGGCAATGTTAATATATGGTTTTCTAAGTCAAAATGTGGCCAGCAGGGATCTTTATGTAGGTTTTAGTGGTTCTGGTTTTCTGACTTTGATATCAGGATGCAGGGGTGAAAATTCTGGATTTTTTGTTGGAAAAACTAGGTTCAAATCCCAGTTCAGCTGCTTACTACTTGTGGGATGTTTTATCTTTCACAGAGTCAATTGCCCCATTTCTAAAACTGAAGGAATTGATACTTTTGAAAATCTAATGTATTCTTTCTAGAATTAAAGTGCAAAATAATCAGAATGCTGGGAATTACAGGTAGAGGGGACTTAGGATTTAAAACAAGAGTGGGAAGAGCACAGAATTTGTTTTTTTTTATTAATACTTTTTATTTGCAAAACATATGTATAGGTAATTCCTAAACATTAACCCTTACAAAGCTTTCTGTTACAAATTTTCCCCCTCTATTCCCCACCCCTCCCCTAGATAGCAGGATATCCACTACATGATAATTATGTTAGAATACTTAAGAAATCGAATATATGTATAGTTATTGCCACACATCATTTTTTGTGCAGGAGGAATTGTATCTACAAGAAAGAATAATCCAATAAAGGAAATACAATGCAAGCAAACCTCAATAGAGAACATGAAAATGTTATGTTGTGGTCCACATTTCACATCGCTCTCTCTGGGTGTATATGGCTTTCTTCAGTGAACAATTGGAACTGGTTTGAAACATTTCATTGTTGAAGAGAGTCATGTCCATTAGAACTGATCCTCATATAGTATTGTTGTTGCCATGAATAATGATCTCCTAGTTCTGCTCACTTCACTGAGCATCAGTTCATGCAAGTCTCTCCAGGCCTCTCTGAAATCGTCCTGCTGGTTATTTCTTACAGAACAATAATATTCCATAACATTCATATACCATAATTTATTCAGCCATTCTCCAATTGATGGGCATCCATTCATTTCCCAGTTTCTAGCCACTACAAAAAGGGCTGCCACAAACATTCTTGCACATGTGGGGCCCTTTCCTTCTTTTATGATTTCTTTGGGATATAAGCCCAATAGAAACACTGCTGGGTCAAAGGGTATGCATAGTTTGATAACTTTTTGAGCATAGCTCCAAATTAGAGCACAGAATTTGGAGTCAGAAGGACTTGGAGTCAGAAACTGACTACTTAAATGCCTTTAACAAGGCACTTAACATTTTTGGGTCTCAGTTTCCTCTCCTATAAAATGGAAGAATTGATCTACAGAACCTCTGAGGTACCTTTTATTTATAAGAAGTTTATTTATTTATAGGAAGTGGGGGTATGGAGCATCAAGGGAGCAAAACCAGGAAAACATTTATGTAAAAATAACATTTTGAAAAGAAGTAACTTTGAAAGATGGGATAGACAGGGAAACTTAAACAGCTCCATTTTATCTTATCATTATCATTATCATCTTATCTTGCTTTTTCATCTTCCAGTCTGCTATGTGTCCTAGAAGCCTATAATAGCCTCTTCCTTCTGTGGGTGAATAGCCCCCTTCCTGCCTCCCTCCTCACTTCCCTTTCCCATATACCCGAGAGCAAATTTACATAAGTAAAAATCAATTTACAAAGAGGTCTAAAGCATGTCCACTTAGGTAAAACAAGAACTTCTGTGTAAGCTTTGTTCCCTTTGTTCTTCCTGTGAGTCTAACTACACATGTGAGTCAGGCTCCCTTACTGGTGAATTTAGTTTTGGTTCTTAAATTTCTGATTCTGGTTCTGGTTCTATTTTTATTTTTCGTGTGGTGTGGACAGTTTTATCTACAAGATCTTAACAGGTTTAAGCAAAACCTGTTTTGCTTGATTATGCATTTTTGTAATGGCTTTGTTTTTCTTGCCTTCTCAATGAGTAAGGGAAGGACAGGTGGAAAGGAGAGAATTCAGAAATGAAAATATAAATGAATTAAAAAATTTTACTTAAAAACACTTACCAATGCAGTTATTGATCATAATTCTGAGGATCAATGATGACACCTTCACTCACCTCCTTACAGAGAGGGGGATGGATCCAAGTTACAAAAGTGGACATATATTTTTGGATGTAACCATTGCAGAAATTTATTTTTCTTGGCTAGACATATTTGTTAAAATGCATTTTTTATTTTTAATTTAGTTGGAGAAAAGAGATCAAAGAAAGTTGAAAATGACCCAAACAAAAATATTTATGACAGCTATTTTGCAAGGAAAAAGTATTAAAATCAAGGAGGTACTTATTAACTAAAGAATGGCTGAAACATATAGAATGGTATATAGAAATGCTGTTGGGGATGATTTCAGAGAAATCTTCAGAGTAAAGAGAGAAGAACCAGGAGAGCACTCTCTAGTCCAATAACAATATTGTAAAGATAGCCCACTTTGAAAATCTTAGGAATGCTGATCAACATATTAATGTACCATGCTTTTGTTTTTTTGTTTTGTTTTGTTTTTCTTTCTTTCTTTTCTTTTTTTTTATTAAAAGCTTGTTATTTACAAAACATATGAGTGATTTTTCTACATTGACCTTTGCAAAAAACTTTTTTTTCCAAGCTTTTCCCCTCCTTCCCCCCACTTCCCACCCCTAGATGACAGGTAATCTAATACATGCTAAATATGATAAATTATATGACAAATCCAATATATGTATACATATCTATACAATTATCTTACTGCACAAGAAACAGATCTAGAAAGAGAAGAAAAACAAACAACCTAAGAAGGAAAACAAAATGCATGGAAATATTCACAGAAAGCATTAAAATGCTGTGTTGTGGTCCACACTCAGTTCCCACAGGCCTCTCTCTGGATGTATATGACTATCTTCATCGCTGAACAATAGGAACTGGTTTGAATCACATCATTGTTGAAGAGAACCGTGCCCATTAGAATTGATCATCGTATAGTCTTGTTGCTGTGTATAATGGTCTCCTGGTTCTGCTGATTTCACTCAGCATCAGTTCATGCAAGTCTCTCCAGGCCTCTCTAAAATCATCCTGCTGGTTGTTTCTTATAGAACAATAATATTCCATAACATTCATATACCATAATTTATTCAGCCATTCTCCAATTGATGGGCATCCTTTCAATTTCCAGTTTCTTGCCACTACAAAAAGGGCTGCCACAAACATTCTTGCGCATGTGGGTCCCTTTCCCTCCTTTAAAATCTCTTTGGGATATAGGCCCAGTAGAAACACTGCTGGGTCAAATGGTATGCACAGTTTGATAACTTTTTGAGCATAGTTCCAAATTGCTCTCCAGAATGGTTGGATCCATTCCACCAACAATGTATCAGTGTCCCAGTTTTCCCACATCCCCTCCAACAGTAATCATTATCATTTCCTGTCATTTCAGCCAATCTGACAGGTGTGTAGTTATATCTCAGAGTTGTCTTAATTTGCATTTCTCTGATCAATAGTGATTTGGAGCATCTTTTCATGTGACTAGAAATAGTTTCAATTTCTTCATCTGCAAATTGTTCATATCTTTTGACCATTTATCAATTGGAGAATGGCTTGAATTCTTATATATTTGAGTCAATTCTCTATATATTAGAAATGAGGCCTTTATCAGAACCTTTGGATGTAAAAATATTTCCCCAGTTTACTGCTACCCTTCTAATATTGTCTGCATTCCTTTTGTTTGTACAAAAACTTTTTAACTTGATATAGTCAATCTTATCTATTTTGTGATTAATGATGACCTCTAGTTCTTCTTTGGTCACAAATTCCTTCCCCCTCCACAGGTCTGAGAGGTAAACCATCCTACATTGTTCTAATTTGTTTATAATATCATTCTTTATGCCTAGATCATGAATACATTTTGACCTTATCTTGGTATATGGTGTTAGGTGTGGGTGAATGCCTAATTTCTTCCATACTAGTTTCCAATTATCCCAGCAGTTTTTGTCAAATTGTGAGTTTTTATCCCCAAAACTGGGGTCTTTGGGTTTATCAAACACTAGATTACTATTGTCATTGAGTATTTTGTCCTGTGAACCTAACCTATTCCACTGATCCACTACTCTGTTTCTTAGCCAGTACCAAATGGTTTTGGTGACCACTGCTTTATAATATAGTTTTAGATCTGGTACAGCTAGGCCACCCTCATTTAATGCACCATGCTTTTGGAGGACTCTTGATGAAGTACTCTACTCACTGCCTGATAGAGAGATGATGGCCTCAATGTACAAATTGAGACATTTTTTGGAACATGACTGTTGTGGGAATGTGTTTGGCGTGACTGTCCATATGATTTTTTCTCCTTGTTTTCTCAATGCAAGGACAGAAAGTAGGAGAAAAAGAAGACATGTTTTGGAGGAGAATCTAAAGAAAAAATTGTATAGAAGGATGTGACAGACACACAGAGAGATAGAAACAGAGTTAGACAGAGGCAGAGAAAGAGAGACTGAGAAAAATAGAGACAAAGATGCAGAGACAGACAAAGACAGAGACATGGAGATAGAGACAAACAGAGAAAATAAAACCTTTGTTGAAAAAAGTTAAAAATATGGCTAAATGGAGCTAAATTAGATGACTCTAAATTCTATTTTAGCACTATATTTATGGTTATGTGAAACTTCATTCCTCTGGCTCCAGACTTTCTTTTTTTTAACTTTGTGTTCCACTGCTTCTCTGAACTTCCATTTTAGATCATATTGGACACCTCTCTACTTCCCAAATATGTGTTGGACTTCCTATTTGCTTATCTCTGCTTATAGAGTCCCAGGCCCTCAGAATACTTTTATCTTCCATCCTGACTGTTAAAATACTTTCTGTCTTTTTGAATGAATGAAAATACCCAAATTGTCCAAGAATGGTAAAGCACACCTACTTTCCTAACTGTGGTGGAGGTGGCAGATCTCTTAAACTTAGGAGTTCTGAGCTATAGTGGGATTTGGCATGTAGGTATTCCTATGTCCAGCCCCTAGAAGCATGTACTCCCATTTTGACTAGCAATGGGCAAACCAGCCTAGGTCAGAAATGGAACAAATCAAAGCCTCCCCTGCTGGTCAGAGTAGTATGCAAGTAGCTTGTGAGTAACCCCTAGACTTACAACATGGGTAAGATAATGATCAAAGTGATTCATATTGTCACATAATTCTCTCCTATTTGCCAGAATTCCTAGTGGAGCATAGATTCGTGGGACTTGGGGCTGGGTGAGAGATTCATCTTGTTTACCTCCTCCCTCCCTTTTACAGGTGGAAAATTGAGGTCTAGGGAGTTCAAGGGACCAAGGTCATATAATTAATAAATAACAAAGCTATAATTCAAATCCATGTTCTCTAGTTCTATATGCTGTTCCCCCCACCCCCGTCACCCCACTTGGAAATTTCACCAAGCCAATATAGCTTTGCTCCAGTTTCAGGGAGTTGACTGTTATCATCTCCTTACTAAGTCATGTCAAGGTTCTGGGAGAAGTGAAAAGTCCCCCCAAAAGGTCAGGTTCTCCTGCATTAGAGGTTAGTGACATTTTTACCTCTGAGTCAGTTCCCAAACTCATGCACAATCTCCTGCCATCTGTTCCTTTCCTTCCTACTGTCTCAGATCTTCGATTTCTAATTGACATTTACAACATGGGGCCATATGTGGTGATACTTTGCCTTTGCATAAGTCCTTTCTTCTAGGAAGCTAAATTTGCTGCACCAACACCATCTCATTAATCATCCTGACATTCCCATGAGCTAAGTGGCAGGTACAAGTGTGAAGTTGATTAAAGAAAGACAAAGATGAGAAATATCTTGTGTTGCTTAAAGCTTGGCTTGGAAGCACAACTTTAGATCTAAATATTTGAGCAACACGGGCTCTTTTTCCCTGTTTTAAACATATTTCATAATTGTGGCTTAGCTTGTCACCTCACAGACAGAGTCTCTAGTTTTAATATAGAGAACAGAACCGTAACTAGGACACAGCAACCAAGCCCTCAGACACCAAAACTTAAAGGCCAAGTGATGCAGTGGTTAGAGCACCAGCCCTGGAGTCAGGAGGACTTGAGTTCAAATGCAGCCTCAGACATTTAACACTTACTAGCTGAAAAGAATATTTGGGAGGAGTTCCAGGAGTGGATCCAAGATGTCAGAGTAAAGTCAGGGAACTGCTTGAGCTCTCCCAGTTTCCCTTGAAAACCACATGGAGCCAAGCCTCTGAGCAAAATCTTATGGAATGAACCCACTCTCTAAGCTCAAGATAGACTGAAAAAAGTTCAAGAAAGGTCACAAGGGGGTTCAGCACAGGTCACATAGACTCTAGGAAAGCCTATGGGAAAGTCTTAATCATAGAAAATCAGCAACTAAGACCCTCAGTCCTGGCTCAGTAGAGGAACAAATCAATGGGGCAGCTTCCAGTCCCAGCTCAGAAGACAAACTTTGGGAAACTAGGCTGTTTCCTGAACAAAGCTGGCAAAACTACCCCCTGCCAACACAAGGAGCTGCTGTGCTCAAAGTCAAGGCTCAGAGCTGCAGAGGAAGCTTAGGACAGTGCCCCCTTTACTACACGAGCAGAACTCCAATTTAAAAGTTAAAAAAGGGTAAATACCAAAAGAAAAGGAAAGAAAATGAGCAAGAAACAGAAAAGAACCTTGACCATAGAAAGCTATGAGGATAGAATATCCACAGAAGACATCTCAAAGAGTGAGATAAATTGGTCTCAAGCCCAAAGAGGCTTCTTGGAAATGCTCATACAAGACTTCAAAAGGCAAATAAGAGGTAGAAGAAAAAATGAGAAAAGAAATGAGAGATATGCATGGGAGAGTCAGCAGTTTGCAAAAGAAAAATTGTCTGAAGAAAACAACTATTTAAACAGTAGAATAAGCCAAATGGAAAAGAGAGATAAAAGATAACTGAAAAAAATCAGACATTAAAAAGTAAAGCAGAGCAAATAGAAGGTAGTTACTTTGTGAGATAGTAACAATCAGTCAAACAAAGTAAAAAGAATGAAAAAATGGAAAAAATATGAAATACCTCATTGGCAAAACAGCTGATACAGAAAGTAGATCCAGAAGAAACAATTTTAAAATTATTGGCCTACCTGAAGGCCATAACCAAAAAAAGAGCCTAGATAGCATTGTACAAGATGTCATTAAGGAAAACTGCTCCAATATTCTAGAAACAGAAGGAGAAATACTCATTGAAAGAATTAATTGATCACCTATGAAAACCCCAAAGAACATTGTTGCAAAACTCAAAAACTATAATTTCAAGGAAAAAATACTGCAAGCTGCCAGACAAAAACAATTCAGATATCAAGGAGAAACAATTACGATTACTCAGGATCTAGCAGATTCTACAGTAAAGGACTGGAGGGCCTGGAATAAAATTCAGGAAAGCAGAGGACCTAGGGTTACAACCAAGAATTAACCATCTAGTGAGATTCAGCATCATCTTTCAGGGGAGGAAATAGAACTTCAATGAAGTAAGACACTTTCAATATTTCTATTGAAAACTGGGACACTAATACATTGTTGGTGGAACTGTGAATGGATCCAACCATTCTGGAGAGCAATTTGGAGCTACGCTCAAAAAGTTATCAAACTGTGCATACCCTTTGACCCAGCAGTGTTTCTACTGGGCCTATATCCCAAAGAGATCTTAGAGGAGGGAAAGGGACTCTTTTTGTAGTTTGTGGCAGCCCTTTTTGTAGTGGCTAGAAACTGGAAACTGAATGGATGCCCATCAATTGGTTGAATAAATTATGGTATATGAATGTTATGGATTATTATTGCTCTGTAAGAAACGACCAGCAGGACGATTTCAGAGAGGCCTGGAGAGACTTGCATGAGCTGATGCTGGGTGAAATGAGCAGAACCAGGAGATCATTATACATGGCAACAACAATATTACATGATGATCAATTCTGATGGACATGGCTCTCTGCAACAAAGAATTGTCTCAAATCAGTTCCAATTGTTCACTGAAGAAAACCATATACACCCAGAGAGAGGGATATGAAATATGGACCATAACATAACATTTTCATGCTCTCTATTGAGGTTGCTTGCATTGTGTTTCCTTTCTCTGATTTTCTCTTTTTTCTTGGAGATAGGATTTTTCTTGTACAACTTGTCAAGTACTTCAACATTATCAACATGTAGTGGACTTCCTGCCATCTAGGGGAGGGGAGGGGACTGGGGTTAAAATTTGTAATGGAAAGCTTTGTAAAGATCAATGCTGGGGAACTACCCATACATATGTTATACAAATAAAAAGCTTTAATTAATAAAAAAAATACTCATTAATAAAAAAAATATTTGTATTGAAAAAAACAGAACTAAACAGAAAATTTAACCTGCAAATACAGGACTCAAGAACCATAAAAAGGTAAATATGTATTTAAAGTTTGAACTGTTTACATCCCTAGATAGATACAATATCTGTAACTCTTGAGAACTGTATCTGTCACTGGGGCAGACAAGGGGAGGCATCACATGAACTGAGGGTGTGGGTGTGAATGGACTCTGATGTGATGACACCAAAGAAAAAGACATTGAGGGGTGGAAAAAGAAGAAAGGGAAGGTATAATGGGACAATTAATTCACACCAAGAGGCTCAGAAGACCAATTACAATCCAAGGGGAGAAAGGTAGGAGGATGAGCATTTTGTGAAGCTTGATCTCATCAGTTTTGGCTCTAAAAGGGAATAAGTTAATCATTTACTTGGGGTATAGAAATTTATTTAATCTTATAAAGAAGTAGGAAGAGAAAAAGGAATAGAAAAAGGAGGAACAGGATAGAAGTGAGGGCAGTAACACTAGGAAAAAATGTAAGAGAAGGAGGAAGAACTGTTAAAAGATAAGGTAGTGGGTGTGGGTAAAAAAGAAGCACATGATGAAGGACAGGGTGGAAAAAGAGAACAAAAGTATATATGGGGGAGAATATAGGATGGAAAAAATATAGAGCTGATAATCATAACTGTTAATGTGAATGGGATGAACTCTCCCATAAAATGGAAGCAAAGTGGATTAAAAACGGAATCCTACAATATGTTGTTTACAAGATACACATTTGACACAGAGAGACATATACAGAGTAAAAGTAAAAGGCTAGAACAGAATTTATTATGGTTCAACTGAAGAAAAAAAACAGGGGTAGCCATTCTGATCTCAGATAAAGCAAAAGCAAAAATAGATCCTATTAAAAGAGATGAGGAAAGGTACACTTTGATAAAGGTTACAGTAAATAATGAAGTAGTAAAGATACTAAATGAGTACGCACCAAGTGGTACAGCAGACCAATTCCTAGAGAAGATTTTAAACCAGGAAGAAATAGACAGCAAAACTATTCTAGTGGGGGACCTCAACCTTTCCCTCTGAGAATCAGACAAATCTAACCACAAAATAAACAACGAAGAAACTAGGTATGTTAATAGGATCCTTTAAAAACTAGATATGATAGAACCCTGGAGAAAATTGAATAGGGACAGAAAGAAATGAACCTTTATCTTGACAGTACATGGAACCTACACAAAAACTGACTATGTAGTAGGGCATTAAAAACTTCACAATAAAATGCAAAAAGGCAGATCACAATGCAGTAAAAATTATATTCAATAAAGGGCCAGGAAAGATAGATTAAAAACCAGTTGGAAATTAAATAATCTAATTCTAAAGAATGAATGGATCAAACGACAAGTCACAGAAACAATCCATCATTTCATCCAAGAAAATGAAAATAATGAGACAACATACCAAAACCTATGGTATACAGCCAAAGCAGTTCTTAGGGGAAATTTTATATTCTAAATAGCTACATAAAATAAAATAGAGAAAGAGGGTATCAATGAATTAGGCATGCAACTAAAAAGGATAGAAAAAGAACAAAATTTAAAAACCCAATTAAATACTAAATTAGAAATTTTGAAACTCAAAGGAGAGATTAATAAAGTAGAGACTAAGAAAACTATTGAACTAATAAACAAAATTAAGAGTTCATTTTATGAAAAAACCAACAAAATATATAAATCTTTGGTTAATTTGATCGGAAAAAGTAAAGAAAAAACATCATAAACATCAAAAATGAAAGGGGTGAATTCACCACCAATTAAAAAAAAATTAAAGTATTAATTAGGAACTATTTTGTATAATTCTATGGCACCAGTTCTGACAATCTAACTGAAATGGATGAATATTTACAAAAAATATAAATTTTCTAGGTTAGCAGAAGAGAAAATAAAATACTTAAATAGTCCCATTTTAGAAAAAGAAATTGAAGAAATCATTAATGAACTCCCCAAGAAAAAAATCTCTACCTCTAGATGGATTCACAAGTTAATTCTACCAAACATTTAAAGAACAATTAATTCCAATACTGTGTGAACTATTTTCAAAACTAAGTAAAGAAGGAGTGCTGCCTATTTTCTTCTATGATACAAATAAGACACTAATACCTAAACTAGGAAGGGCCAAAACAGAGAAAGAAAATTACAGACTGATCTCCTTAATGAATATTGATGCAAAAAATTTTAATAAAATATTAGCAAAGAGATTACAGCAACTTATAAGCAGGGTAATTCACCTTGACCAAGTAAGATTTATACTAGGAATGCAGGGTTGTTTCAATTTCAGGAAAACTATTACTATAATCTACCATATCAATAACAAAACCAACAGAAATATATAATCTCAATAGATGTAGAAAAAGCTTTTGACAAACTATAGCACCCATTCCTATTAAAAACACTAGAGAACATAGGGATAAAGGGAGCTTTCCTTAAAATAATAAGCAGTATCTATCTAAAATTTACAGCAAGCATTATTTGAAATGGAGAGAAGCTGGACACATTCTCAATAAGATTAGAAGTGACATAAAAATGTCCATTATCACCACTATTATTCTTGTACTGGAAATGTTAGCTTAGCAATAAGAAAAGAAAAAGAAATTAAAGGAATTAGAATAGGCAGTGAGAAATAAAACTATCAATCTTTGTAGATGATATGATATACTTAGAGAATCCAATAAAATCATCCAAAAATCTAAAAACCTGGAAACAATTCACAGCTTTAGAAAAATTGCAGGATATAAAATAAATCCATACAAATCATCAGCATTTCTATATATTACTGGCAAAGCCCATCAGCAAGAGATAGAAAGAGAAATTCCATTTAAAATTACTGTAGAAAAAATAAAATTCTTGGGGATCTACCTTCCAAGACATCCTCAAGAACTATATGAACACAATTACAAAACACTTCTCATACAAATAAAATCAGATCTAAACAATTGGAAAATTATCAATTATTCATGGCTAGGTCAAGCTAATATAACAAAAATGACAATTCTGCCTAAAATAATCTATTTATTCAGTGCCATACTAATCAAACTGCCAAAACATTATTTTATAAAATTAGAAAAAAATAATAACAAAATTCATTTGGAAGAACAAAAGGTCAAGAATATAAAGGGAACTAATGAAAAAAATGCAAAGGATGGTGGTTTAGCACTACAAGCCTAGAATTATATTATAAAGCAACAGTGATCAAAACCATTTGATACTTGCTAAGAAATAGAGTGGCAGATCAGTGGAATAGGTTAGGTACACATGACACAATAATCAAGGCCTATAGCAATCTAGTATTTGATAAATCCCCAAACTCCAGCTTCTGGAGTAAGAACTAACTATTTGACAAAAATTGCTGGGAAAACTAGAAAATAATATGTCAGAAAATCAGCATATCTCACACCTCATACCAAAATAAGGTCAAAATGGATACATGATTTGGTCATAAAAGATGATACCAAACAAATTAGCAGAACAAGGGATAATTTACCTATCAGATCTTTGGAGAAGGGAGGAATTTATGACCAAAGAAGAATTAGAGATATTAAGAAAGGCAAAATGGACAACTTTGATTATATTAAATTAAAAAGGTTTTGCACAAACAAAATCAACAGAAACAAGATTAAAAGGAAAGTACAAAGCTGAAAAAAATCTTTACAGCCAGTTTTTCTAAGATCTCATTTCTAAAATAGATAAAGAAAATAGATAAAGAATAGATAAATTTTTGTCAAATTTATAAGAATACAGGTCATTCCCCAATTGATAAATAGTTAAAAGATATAAACAGATAATTCTCAGATGATGAAATTAAAGCCATTTATAATTATATGAAAAAATTCTTTAAATCACCCTTGATTAGAGAAATGCAAATTAAAACAACTCTGAGGTACCACCTCACACCTTTCAGATTGGCTAAGATGACAGGAAAATATAAGGATAAATGCTGTAGAGGATGTGAAAAAACTGGTACACTAATGCATTTTTGGTGGAGTTGTGAAATGATCCAACCATTCTGGAGAGCAATTTGGAACTATGACCAAAGGCTATAAAACTGTACAAACCCTCTGACCCAGCAGTACCATTGCTGGATCTGTATCCCCTTTATGAAGGAAATCATAAAGGAGGGAAAAGGACCCACATGTGCAAAAATGTTTGTAGCAGCTCTTTTTGTGGTAGCAAAGAAATGGAAAAGGAGTGGATGCCCATCAGTTGGGGAATGGCTAAACAAGCTGTGTGGTACATGAAGGTAATACAATATTGTTGTTCTAGAAAAAATGGTGAACAAGCTGATTTTAGAAATACCTGAAAAGATTTACATGAACTGATGCTGAATGAAATAAGCAAAACCAGGAATACATTGTACACAATAACAGCAAGAATGTGCAATGATCAGCTATGAAAGACTTGGTTCTTCTCAATGGTTCAGTGATTTGAAGCAATCTCAATGGATTTTGGACATAAAAGGCCACCTGCATCAGAAAAAGATTTAAGGAGACAATGTAAATCAACACATGCTATGTTCACTTCTTTTTTCCGGTTTTTTAATCTCTCCCATGGTTTTTCCCCATTGCTCTGATTTTTCTCTCCCAACATGATTGATAAAGCAATGTGTGCTAAAAATAAACAAATTTACTACAATAAAAAAGAAAAGAATCTTTTGGGTTTTTTTTCCCTTAGCCCTCCTCTTTTATCTTCTCCTTTCTAGAATTTAAGCTCCTTTGGGACAGGGACTGGCTAGGTAATGAGGGGTGGAGATTCATGTCTTGTAACTTCTGTAACATCCAATTAATGGGGAATCAGGGGAAGAACTTGTGCTTCAGGATGGGAAATAAAATGCTATTTTGGAGTTTCAAAGATATATCTACTCACCTAGGCACCCATTCTTGCAAGAATGTAAAATAAATCTTTCCAGCATTCAAAAAAGCCTCCAAAAAGCAACACGAACAAAAAAAAAACACTTAATAACTATGTGATCCTAGGCAAGTCACTTAACCCCAATTGTCTCATAAAAAAGATGCAAAGTAATAATTTTAGATTGACCAGTGTTACGATTTGTTGTGTTTATGCTGTACTCCAACAAAGCTCCTCTTTATCTTGCCCCACCCACCATTCCTTGACCTATGGCCTCCTCAGCAATGTCCTTGGAGAGTCCTGGGGTGTCTGTCTATTCTCATACTGAATTTGTCCTGATTACAATTTGCATCATTTTCAAATTGTGAATTACAAACTTGAGTTGAGGGTATGTTTTGTGCTGTTTTATCCTGTTCTGTGAACTGCTCCTTGGGCTTTGAAAAACTACATGAAACTAATTATTTTTATCACCACTTTGGTCTGGTCTTCAATCAAGAAGGAAGGATTTCTATATCCTATGAGTTGTGTGATCCCAAACAAGTCATGTTGCCCTGCTGGACTTCAGTGTCTCCATCCACAAAATTCCTTCATTCATTTTGTCCTGACCAATCAAGAGTGGTAAGAGTGATCTTAGTGGTGGGATACAATCAGAACCATGAGAGGAACCCTCATTTTGGAGGATGGGAAGCAGAATGAAGATTAAACAATCAGAGATCTTTAGTATAACATCTTCATTTTACTGAGTCCTGGGGAGAAGTCATGGAGGCAAGATTCAAACTCAGTTCCTGTGACTACAGGTTCATCAATCTTTCCACTTCATCACCCTGACTCTGAAATGTTTCCCCTTCTGGCTTCCATTGCTTCCTTCAAAATTCATCTCATATTTCACCTTCTTCCTTCCTTCTAAGATTATCTTGTTTTCAACTGTAAACCACTTGTATGTATATAGTTACATGTTCACTCTACTATCAGGCTGGAAGGTCCTTGAGTGCAGGGACCATGTTCTTGCCTTTCTTTCTATCTCTCGAATTTTGCAGTGTCTGGCCTTTAATAAGTGCGTAATGAATGCTTATTGACTTAATTGACCCCATTACCTTTCATTGGTAACTAATAAAAAATTCCCCTGGTCCTATTAAATATAATAAGTTGAGAGTTTTGATTCACATCACAGGGCAAATTAAGTATCTGGACTTAGATCTTCCACTCTATAAACTTCTACCAGTGGTTTCCAGTTTTCCTTCTGGGGCCATTCAAAACAATAATAATTATTATTATCATCTGGATAGCTAATATGTATATAGCTAGGCATTGTACTAAGCTGTTATGTTCCCATTTCCACTTAAGGTTTTTCTTTTCTAAGCTAATCATTTCCTTTCCTTCAACAAGTCTTCATCTGTTTTGGTCTCAGGTCCCCTGAATATTTCAGCCTTCCTCATCTGTATATTCTCCAGACTGTCAGTGCCTTTTTCTAAAATCTGGCACCTAGAACTGAATGTATTACCTCAGATGTGAACTGACCAGAGCAAAATACAATAACACTATTATCTTCTGAGCACTCCTAAATCTATTTTCTGCCATCCTAAGATCCTATTTGCTTTTTGGTGCCTATAACTATTCTTATAACTCCTAGTGAGCTTACTGTGATCCATTAAAATCTCTAATTTTCTCCCACATTAATTCTTATCTAACCCATTCAAATGTAAGACTTTACCTTTACCCCCATTAGATTTCATCTTGTTGGATTTAGTTTGTTGAGATCCTTTTGAATTCTGACACTGTCATCCAAAATATTAGCTATCCTACCTTCATCTAAGTTATTAATAAAAAATGCTAGAGCAATTTGAACTATGCCCAAAGGGTTATAAAATTGTGCATACCCTTTGACCCAGCAGTGCCATTACTGGGCCTGTATTCCAAAGGAATCACAAAGGACGGAAAAGGACCCACATGTGCAAAAATGTTTGTAGCAGCTCTTTTTGTGGTAGTAAAGAATTGGAAAAGGAGTGGATGCCCATCAGTTGGGGAATGGCTAAACAAGCTATGGTACATGAAGTAATGGAATGTTAAAAAAAAAGATGAACAAGCTGATTTTAGAAAGGCCTGGAAAGATTTACATGAACTGATGCTGAGTGAAATAAGGAGAACCAGGAATACATTGTACATAATAATAGCAAGAATGTGCAATGATCAACTATAATAGACTTGGTTCTTTTCAGTGGTTCAGTGATCCAAAGAAATCCCAATAGACTTTGGACAGAAAATGCCATCTGCATCCAGAAAAAGAACTAAGAAGAATAATGTAAATCAAGACATGCTATGATTTTATCTCTCCCATGGTTTTTCCCTTTTACTATGATTTTTCTCCCCAAACATGACTCCTAAAGCAATGTGTGTTAAAAATAAATTTTTTTCAAAATGCTGTAGAGTATTCTGAGGTCAGAGGAACTTAATTATTTGATTCATTTCTCCTGTACCTTCAGAATTTGGAGAGCATTTTGTGATGTTCAGTAAATCTTGGAATATCATTAGCTTTTAGTAGTGCAGAGATTATCCCCATTGGTATGACAGCTGACTTTTAATCTAGGCTTTCCAGGTGTCTGGGACCCATGGTATATTCTAACCTATTCTTCTTTTATCCTATATAGTTATCCATTCCATTTTCATTCCTTTTCAGCTATCTATTCACATCAACATAATCGGTCTGCCCTTGTGGGGCTGCTTAACTTCTGAACAAAATCCATTATATGACAGGCTTTGAAGATTAAACCAGAACCATGATTTAAAATTGATTCATACCAGCCAGCAATTTTTGAAGCTGTGTACTTTTCCCTCTCTGCACCTTTGTCTTAAGGTGGGTTTTTAAAAAGAGAGAGAGAGAAAGACCTCACATAAGTTGAATATGAAAGATTCAAACTGTGGCTGGCTCCAGAGCTTTGAAATGCTATAGTGATCTGCATTCCAAAATCTTTACAAAGGAGCTAAATGTCAATCCTATGTTTAAAGCAACCTGATAAAGTTTTGGGAACTTCATAGGGCCTCTCATTCCCAATTTACCTTAAGAAAGTAACACTCTGTTCAGAACATCTGTCCTGCTACCTGAAGGCAAAACTCCTTCCTCCAGGCTCCTGAATCCAATTTCAGAAGATATTTTTCAGACATTTTTTTTTAAAAAAAGGAAAAGAAAGGGGAAAAGAAAAAGGGAAATAATAAGAGGAATGAATTTTCCATGGACAAGAAATTATCTTTTACATAAGCACTTCAGGCATTATTATAAAGTATTCCCCTCTCATATTTGGCATCCAAGCAAAATCATTTAATCCCTTGACCTCACTATTCAGTGTTTAACATTAGAACCATAAAAAAGAGGGTTTTAGGTGGCTTCCTTGGCCAGTACAAGCTCTTTCCTGTCTATTTGAATGAGATAAATGATCTTAATACTCTTACATGCTATAAGAACCAGCCTTAAATTCTTGTAACAAGCACAGACCATCATTGATTGTTGTTCTATTTATAGTCAGTTGCTGACTTCAGGACCTGGGATAGCAGTATGCCACACTGCAAACAAAGGCAAATAGCGTCCAGCAGGAAGTCTGGAGCCCATGAAATCACCATCCCAGTCCCCAGCAGTATTCACCAGTAATTGGTATACTCAACACCGATTTCTTTTTAGTTGAGGAGTAGAGTTTTTCCTTTGTTTGAAATTCTTCTTTTCCTGCTGGCCCTGTTGACCTCCCCCTTTTATGTTGTTGGAAAACAGTCAGATCAGGAAATTAGGAGGTAAAGTAGCTATGCTGGAGATGACTTTTGCCTTTATGAATTATAAAGACATTTGAGACTATTTGGTCATTGCCTACAAAGTTTCAAATGTCCTGTGGTCAGATGGTCAAAACTTAAGAGTAGGTTTCGTTGAATATTCCCAGAACTGGGGTGGTCCAAGAAGCCAAAGATCTTAACAAAAATGAAGGCTGTGAGTTGGGATACTCCCAATGCTTTTGAATAATAACATGGTGACTTTTGAAGGTTTTTCCTTTCCCCTCTTTTTTTCTCTTCTTTTCTTTCCTTTTTCTTTCTTTTTCCTTTTTCACTCTTGTTTTTTTTTAACCGAATTTGTGATTTCATTAGTATATAGAAGTCCCACTGAAGGGCCTCTCTCTGTGACTGTAGATTCTCACCCTTTTGATAATGCTCTTAGAGAATTATCTAAGCCACTGAAAATTAAAGTGACTAGGATATGGTCACACAGCCAAGAGAGGTCAGAAGGATGACTTGAACCCAAGTCTACTTGACCCCTAGATAGGATTTCTATGCACTGTGCATGTTATTTTGTTGCCTTTAATGACCACTAGTGTAAGAAAACCAATATTTTTGACATATTTCTTGGGTTCAAATCTCAGTTTCACCACTTTATGACTTGATGTAAGTAATTTTACCTCTCTAAGCTCAATTTCCTCATTAGAAATGAAGGAATTAAATGAAATTAATTAACATTCTATGATTCTGGGGGGGGTCAGGAGTATAGGTAAGGTATGGGGATAAGGGTAAGGAAGAATGCTCAGCTCATTGAACTACTGCCTAAGATCCCTCCAGAGTTTCCAGTGGACAGGGGGTGCCTGGATAACAGAGCCAATCCAATCCATTGTGGGTTTTTTGTTTTTGTTTTTGTTTTTGTTTTTGTTTTTGTTTTGCTTTGCTAGAAGCATCACTTTCCTAGTTTATAGTGGGGGTAGGGAAATAGTTGTCATGATCCATAGCTAGGTGAGTAACTAGATCTACCTATTTAGGAAAAATGGGAATTTTGGACAGGAAAAACAGTAGTAAGAATGGAGCGAGAAGAAGTATTTTGAAAGGGCTGATTTTTTAGGCAAGGGAAATCAGGATGCTGTTAGGGAAGTGTGTCTTTAACATCCTAGAATGCTGTGTGTAATAACAGTGGCACTTCTGTTGTATGGTTTAGTCAATAGTCTTGCCAATCCTTTAGGATTTCCCAAGCAGAGGACAAACATGCTTTCTGCCTTCATTCACATGGGTATTTGATCAGCGGAGAGGAGCTGTTTGTTGGTTTGTCTCACATGCCTAATGTGTTCAAGAGCCCTTAAGTAAATCACTGGGAAAAATGCCATGCAATGGCAAATGCAGTGCATTGCAGGGAGGGTAGTGATTTCTTTATACAGGTATTTGAAAGCAGTTGGTGAGAGGCTGTGTCCTGGAATGAGAAGTGGATCAGAAGGCAATACTCTCCGGGAACCAGGTGTTTGACAGGGGCCAGGCCACTCCTCTTTCCTGGTCTTAGTCAGTTAGTAGATATTTCTTTAATGCCTTCTATGTGCCAGGCACTATGCTAAGGGCTGGGGATGCAAAGAAAGTCAGAAGAGAGTTCCTCAAGGAGTTCATAGTCTGATGAGAGAGATAACATGCAAACAACCATGTACAAATTAGCTATCTTCAGAATAAGTGCCTTCACTGGAAAATGGATAGGTTGAACCAAATGGCCTCTAAGAACTCTTCCATTTCATTATTGGAATTATTTTACTTTCCTCAACCACCCCCCCCCTGCAAATTTCCCATAGCTTGAGTAATATTAATCATATCATTCCCAGATGTCCTAACAAGAATCAAAAATTCAGATTGGGAAGAAGTCTCAATTATTAGGTTTTATAGAGGAAGAAATAGACCTAAAAGGGACACATATCAAATAGTTTTTTTCAGAACTAAAACCCAAGTTTTATTCCTAAAATCCCAAAGGTTGATTCTGATGCAGTTGGAAAAAATTTGATGCTGATGATTACATCTTGGTAATAAGTTCGAAAATGATTACAGATATTTTGATGGGGTTGTTGGGAAGATGTTCATGCTGAGTAATAATTTGCTTCATAAACTCATAGTATAATTCCTTTAATTCAGTAAATAATGGTTGGTTGAGGTCAGCCAATGCTTATTAAGCTTCTAAGTGGTAGTAGGGTGCTTTGGAGCCAGGAGGAGCTGAGTTCTAGTTCTTCTTACACATAATGATGTGGCAAGCTGCTTCAACTTTAAATGGTCCCATACAATTTCTCTAGATTGGTTCTGTCAAGTTCAAATAGAAACATATCCACACTGCTTCTGTATTGATTTACAAAACTACAAATTCACCTTCTCTAAGTTGTATTTTAATTTATTGGTTCAGACTGTGGCTATGGGGTCTGAGTTGGGCTTCTCTACAAACTAGACTAGAAGATGCAGACTAGTTGCTAATCAGCATTGTTAAATGGTACTAGGCAGAGGAATTTTCCTCACTAGAAGTTGTATTAGAACTTTAAAGTGACTGTGTCTGGTTTGCCCCACCGTGTGTGTCACATACGAAACTTTATTTGATGACTATTCCCTTTCTCCTTTAGTTTACAGCATCCTAGATTTGTATGTAGAGGATATCTTAAAGGTACTCTCCTGTTACAAAGGAGAAATCTTACAGCGGAGAAAACCACAACTCAGAAGGGGAAAGGACTCATTTGAGGTCATAGCTAATGAATGATAGAGCCAGGACTTTTCCCTGAGTCATAGGAAGTGGCATTCTAATATTAAAAAAAAAAACAGACTGGAAAGGCCCCAGACACCAAGGGAGAAAAGATGGGCAGCAGACTCTCAACTTCATAGTCTTTTCACTGAGTCATAAAATTGATGTGCTTTTCTCAAATTGATTTGAAATAGCAAAGCAGGGAGATCAGCCATTCTTCCCCTTCCCCTTACATTTGGCTCTTTTTCACTCAAACATATAGGGCCAGTAGATTGAAGAGTATTTCATCCAGGGAACTACCATAAGTAGGATTGTCCCAGAAGAGGAGCAAAATAAATATTCTTTTGGTTTAATAGAAAATAGAGTTCTCTCCTCTTAGAGTCTGGCCTGATCATTTTAATCCCACTTGGAGGAAAGATGCTTTCTACTGCACTAATAATTAGCAAAAACACCTTATCTCCTTTCCTTTTCCTGGAGTTGGTCAGTGTTTCCATTATCACCTTCTTCCCCATCCCCTTCCTTTGGATTGTTCTGTGAGTTCTGTACTTTATTAAAGACACAGGCCCGACATTAGTTATCATTTTTGGAATTATACACTAATACTATGTATCCTCTGTAGAGAATAGGCATAACTGGCAACCTGACCCTTTATCAGTGTCCACTTTCTAAATCATTCTGCAGAAATTGATTCCTTTGACGACCACTTTGACTTCCATGACTGCTCTTTACTGGATCTTCAGCTAGTATGAGCTCTAATTCTGTCATCTTTGTTGGTTCATCTTCCTCTTCTTGATCTCTAAGTGTGGATATCCCTCAAAGCTCTGTCCTTAGAATGTGAATTTTCTTCCCTTCCTCTCTATCTGTACTCTCTCTTCTATTCATCCATTCCCATGGCTTCACTTAATACTTCCATGCAGATAATGCTCAAACGTGTGTAAAATGTACTGACTCCTGAAGTCTACTCCCCTGTTTCCCATCACTTGCCTCAAAGTTAAACTATACATGTGAAAAGTTTAAAACTATTACTTTTTCCAAAAATCTCAACCCTCCTCCCTGCTTCCTTGTTTGCCTTGATGGCACCACTAGCCCACCCCCTCCGTAACCCAAGGTAAAAACCTCAGACATCTTTGACTCTTCCTTCTTGCACATTCACAAATCAATCGTCAGGGCTATCTTGGTAAGGTATCATATCTGTGTCTTTCTTTCCATTTATAATACCACCAACTAATTCAGGTAGTAATTAACTTTCCCTTAGATCATTCAAATGGCCTCCTGATGGGTCTCCAGATCCCAGGCTCTTCCTTTTTTTGTCTTTTTCAATACAGAACCACTTAAATAATCTTCCTAAAGGACAGGTTTGATCATGGTCATTGTCATGTGAATCCTCAGTGGTCCACCCCCGGCAAAAACAAAAACAAACCAAACAAAACAACTCCTCAGCTTGCCATTTAACTTTGTCCATTTTGTGACTATCCTAACTCTCCAGTCTTATTTCATTCCACTTGCACATTCAAATCAAACTAGATTACCAGCCATTGTTTGATTCTATCCTTCCCTCTTCTGCCACATATATCTACAAATCTATCCTTCAGTCTAGAATGTCCTTCTTCCACATCTTTGCCTCTCTAAAATCTTCTTTTAAACCCCAGCTTAGGCACTCCTTCTTCACTGAAGCCTAGTCCCAGCTGAAAACACTTTATCTTTTCCCAAATTTCTTATTGCCCATCATCTGGACTTATCTGGATATGTGTATCACACTCATTTGTGCTTTTCTCAATTCCTTCTTCCCACCCCCATTTCAGAATGTCAGCTTCTTAAGGGCATAATCCTTCACCTCTTATCCATTTGTTATTATTCAGTAATTTCAGAGGTACCCAGCTCTCATGATTCCTGTTTGATCATTTGAATCACCAGATCATAGGATTAGAATTAGAAAAAGACCATAGATACCATTGTTCCCAGCCTTATTTTAACATATAAAGGAAACCGATTTCCAGCAGTATTGAATGAATTGCTCGGGCATATGGATACTGACTGTTAGAGTTATTATTGTTGTTCAATCATATTTCAGATATGTCCAATTCTTTGTTGTCCCATCTGGGTTTTTTTTTTTTTTTGGCAAAGATGATTTGCCCATTTTCTTCTCCCAGCTAGTAGAGCAGGATCCAAATCCACATTATCAGAATCTGATAACCAAGAGCTCTTCTCTTTGAATCCTGCTGCTTCTTCCCCGCCTCCCCACTCATGAGGGTTTTTTTAATAAGGAGAAGAGAGAAAAGTGGTTATAGTCTCATTGATTTGGAATAGGCTTCCATTCTCCTTTTTTTCTGGTGTAGATCCATATAGTAAATGACCAAAGTTGGGTGGAACCAGAGCAAGTGTAAGGAAGGAGCTTAGCATTCAATTTTTTCTGAAATTTATAATCTGTTTAACTCCCTAAGTTTTTCCACTTTTCCTCATGTTCTTTTCCTCTTGGGCTATATGAAACAGGAGAAGTTGCTTTCTTAAGCTCATAGATATGGATCTATAAGGAACTTTAATGGTAAAGAGAGAATTCTTAAGTAACTCCTTGTGGATATAACCATACAAAATTATACATGGATACACATGGTATAAGAACATATTGTTTGGGGGATTGGAGAGTACCTAAAAAGAACTTCCTTTGTCTTCTATTTTTGACCTTAGGAATTCATACAAGTTCTCAGGAAAGCCTTTCAAAACTCTAAAGCCAAATCTTCACTTTTACATTCTGGTTGGAATTTCCCTTAGAAGATTCCCAGTTTGAGAATTTGATTGATAGCTGTGTTCAAAATGAATTATTTGTGGTTTACTCATCCTCAGGACTCCCTTCTGGAGTGATGATATTAAGGGTGTTTTTAAATGGTCCACTAAAACTGTGGTAGACATTAGTGGAATAATTTCTGAACAGCTGGATTGGATTATATTTCCTAAAGTGAAAAGAATGATTCCATTCTCGTAATGAATTTTCTTTTCTCCTTCTCCCAGACAGAATCATGAATAAACTGGAGGACAAGCAGGACCAGATGATACCATGAAGAGAAGTTTACAGGTCCTCTATTGCCAACTGTTTAGTAAGTAGAGTCTCTATTACCTCTTGCCTCTAATATGGCAGTGTTATCATTGTCTGCTGAGCTCCAACTATATATGAATTCTCTAGATAGCATCTGCAGGAAAGTCTAGGATTGGTCACAGAGATGGATGCAGTGAATTATCCCTGTGTTCATTAATCTATATTTTTCTATTATCTGAATATATACCACTGAGTATATATACCACTGTTCAGTGTTAACTAATTGTCATATGAGTTATAAGTCATATGGCTACTTCAGAGAATTAGATATCGAAAGGGCAAATGTTGCTGTGTTACTGGGTTTAATAAAAAACCTTCCATTTTAGTAGTTACATGCACTTCTTGGTTGGTAGGAGTTGAGACTGGGATTATGCCACTAAGTGACTGTTGCCTTATAAGTGTTTGAATTCACAATTGAGTGGGCAAGTGGAGCAGACTGGCAGTTATGAGACTTTTCCTCAGTAATTTAATCTTTTTAGCTACTTCTTTCTCCATGGCATTTTCCTAACCTTGTTCTTTAGAGAAGCTTGGGATTCATGGCTTTTTCCACTAAGATTCTATTATTTTTCTCATTCCACACTCATCCATGGACCTTTTACCTTTGTAGATTTCTGACTTTTGATCTCAGGGCTGCTATTTTATTGGATCTTTGGAGCAGGACATAATGCTGGGACTGCTGTTCTATCCCCTAGGGTGATCATTTCTCTCATACCTTGATAATCATCCTAATGGATGGAAATAATTGTAATGGCACTGGATTTGGTATTTATGGATTCTTCATTTTTTAATTCTATTTTGTTGTGATTGGTAAATTAATACCATTTCAGCCCTAGTTTTTTCCTCTCTAAGTGTAGTTTAAAGAAAATTTATATCTTGACCCTTCTGGAGACATTCTTGCTGAAGTCAATGGAAGCACTGTCAATATTCCAGGGCTGCTTGTCTGGTTCCTGTTAACATATGCTAAATTTGCTTTACGTTTTTTGAGAAAATAAAATTAAAAGAGTTTGGAATGCAACCCACAAATTAGCCCTTTGAATTGAGTAATTCAGATTACAACCTCCATATGAAGGAAAGCATCTCTGAATAGTATTCTGTCTGAATTTTTAATTGATCATATCTGTCACTGAATTGTAATTCCTCTAATACCAATTGGATTAGCCCACTTGGTAACAGTAGATGGGAGCCAGTAACAAACAAGTCTTTCCCATTCTATCTCTGGGCACCAATATGAACTATAGTAAAACTTTCGTGGATTTGAGGGAAGGGGTCTAGAGTTAATCAATGGGAGAACTCCTATCAATGCAGATCATTGAGTAAAACATTGTTTTAATGCCGCAAATACAGCAAAAAACTAACAGTTCCTGCCTGCAAAGAGCTATCTACTAAGGGGAGACAACATATACAAATGTAAATACATTCAAAGTAGATATAAGATAATTTTGGATAGAAGACATTCATAGCTTGAGATGAGATGAACCTTGAGGGAAACTAGTGATTTAGGGATCAGCAATTGTTGGTGATTTAGGGGTTTAGAATGTTGCCTGGGTATTGAAAACTTAAGCAACTTCCTGAGTGTCCCAATCAGTATGTTCTGAGGTTTTTATGTCCATGATCAGGTCCTTCTGATTTTGAAACTAGTTCTGCCTTCATTATTCCATGGTGTTTCTCCTGAAGTGAATTTTCAATGCTTGTGTAACAGAGGAAAGGTTTTATTTAGCCCATGGAAGAAAACACATTAGCCATCATATCATCTCCTTTACTGACTAGGTCTTTGAAAGTATAAGAATATTCACTAAGTCACACAGTACTTTGTGGATCTCTTTGGAACTAATAACTCCTTTTTATAGAGGTGCACATGACAGTTTTCACTAAACAATCATGTGAATGAAGTGCAAGTATTATTGTCCCCATTTCAAAGATGAGAAGTGAGGCAGAGAGACCTGAAGTCATTTGTCCACTGGGAGGGGTAGAACCTAAAATTCTGATGTAAAATGGAGACTAGACAGCATGGTGCAGAGTAAGGCATCAGATTGTGACCACCAGTATCTGCCTGCAAAGAAACCAAATTAAAATGCAATTAGGGAGTGTTTAACCAAATAAATAAGATACCATAAAACATAGGTAATATTAATTTATGATTTTCTAGATCAAAATGTAGCATTGCAGATGTTTCTTTCTATTTTATTGTATATACTACTGATGGAGAGAAAAGCATTACTAGAGTAGCCACCTGGAGAACTCACTTCTAATTCTGTCCCTGCTACTTCATGAGTATGGGATGCTAGTCAGGGAGTTAGTCCAGCTCTTGAGGTATGCTAGACTGGATGTTCCATAGTTTCATAGATCTGGTGCTGGAAGAAATCTTAGAAACAATTTGGTCTAAACCCCTTATTTTTTTTTTTTAAAAAAAGTGTTTTTTAATCAACAAAATTGAGTTTCTCTCCTGTCTCTCTCCATTGAAAAAAGAAAAAAATCTTTGTAACATATATATATGTATATATATATATTCATGTATGTATATACAATCAAGCAAAACAAATGACCATATTGGCCATGTCCAAAAAAAATCTGTCTCCTTCTCTATCTTGAGTTTACTACCTCTATCAGGAAATGCAAACCTCTCATTTCATAGACCAAGAAACTGAAGCCCAGAGAGAGAATTGAGGTAATAAAGTAATAAGAATCCAAAGTGATATTTGAACCCAAGTGCTGTAATTCAGAGTCATTAGTCTTTCTTAAGCAGTAAATGGAGCACCACACTGCCTTCAGCACCTGTTGGCTGGAAGATTCAGGGACTAGTTGGGAGTAGCTCCTTATGTCCAGTAGGAATCACCACATGTAGAATCACTTTGTTGTTTTATCTGATTGTTTTGCCATTCATGTTCTGTCCTATATCACAAACTTCTCATTTATAAAATTGACTAATCAAAACAGAGGATATGTAAAAGATGAAGGGACTCTCCATGGAGATCATCACAAGAGTTGCTGAATGGAATTGAGTTTGAGCTCTTCCATTCCTTTGCAAAGTTTGCACTGGAAATTCAGAATGATCCAGGGGAAACCCTGTACTTCTACTAAGTAGATACAGATATTCATTTAACCCATTCTAATTGAGCATTAATTTAATTCTCAGCCAAGTCTGCCTTCTGATATCCATCTTCATCTTTCCACTTATTATCTCTCTCATCATCCAATGTGGGGCCCCATCATAGTTTACTTATATTCTTGTAATGGTCTCTATTATATAAACATTAGCTATTATTATTATTAACTAATTTCCTTCTAGCCCCTCCTAGAAAATGCATCCTCTATGTTGCTATCAAAATAATCTTCTGAAATCACATCTGTGATTATCACTTCTTAGGGCTCAAAAATAGTAATTTTCCCGTAATAAATAAGGTCTAAATTTGTGGTATACTACTCACCTTAGTGCTGTGATTTTCTATCATGATCACCCGTGTTTGTGATATGAATTGTGGAAAATTAAAGTTTCTTGTGAAATTGAAAGAATCGTACTTACATGTCATGTGATTCATGTACCAACCAAAGCCTTATCACTGACAAGTAGTCATCCAGTCTGTTAGAAGAATTAAATGATAAAGAGGAATGAATGAGTGGTACTGAATAATCATCTGTGGCAAGTAAAGGAAGCTCTATCTGTTTCAATGTATATTTAGCTTTTGTTTGGAATTGAAAAAACAAAGATGTAGCTAAAATAAGTGAAAGTAAAAGAGAAAGAGATGGAGAAAAAGAGAAAGACAAGGTCTGTCTTCTGGTGAAGACATGTTACATGTATGTATTTTCTGAGATGAAATGTCATCCCAGTACTATTTCCGAAGCCCAAATCATCTCTACCAATCACCAGTCATAATGTCAGGAGAAAGAGCTATTTATTATCATGCAAAAACTCCTCTCCTGGCTCTTCCCCATGCTGACTGCAGCATTAGTCATAACCCCCAGCCTGCAACTAGCGTAGGACAATAATTCCAGCTGTAAACCCCAAACACCTTTCTGCAAAACTTTACCATGTGAATGCATCAGGAATGAACATTTGCTATCTGAATATTTGTAGTCCTTTCACTGAGAAAAAAAAAATCCAACAAAAATAATGTTAAGAAACCAAGAATTCTTTGTGTCAGCATCAAACTAAAAGAACATTCTATTTACATGTATTTCTCATTAAAGGATGCTAGCACCCTTACATTTAAAAATAAATTATTAAACATAAGAATTTTAAAGTTATAGATTTGGAGATGGAAGGAACTTTTGGTATCATCTAGTCCATTTTATAGACAAAGAAACAAAGAGATTTGCCCAAAGTAGGACAGGGTAGCACATGTCATTTGAATTGAGGTCCTCTGTCTCCAAATACAAAACTCTTTCCATTGACCCATTTTAAAGAGAAAAGTACCAGGAGCCCATTGTCTGGATAGGTAAAACCTTTGGATTTGCTAACAATGTGGTATTTATGAACTTCAATGAATACATTTTTATTATTTGTTCCAAACATATACTTATGATAGAGTCAATTTTATTTGCATAGAGAGATGTGCAAATGATTTTCTCTCATGAGGTTTTGAGAAAACTGTCTTCTTATATGGACTTAATCTAAGGACAAGTTATCATTTAAACCCCACATCCAATGGAAGGCAATATATGTATGTACTGTGATTGAAAGTTCTTGTTGGAATGAGAGTCAGTGATAAAATAACAGAGAACTTGTCAGGAAAAAATAAGCAGGCTTCAGGCTGTGGTACATTTGGAAGAATTTTCTCTTGAAAAAGGATAGTGAGCAAATCCTGAAGCCATGGATTCTACAATACACACTGTTCTTTTTTTTTTTTTTTTTTTTTTTTACTATTTAGGGGGGGATCAAATGAGTTTAGGTGAAGTGCTTTGCAAACTTTAAAATACCATATAAATGTTAATTGTCATCATCATCACCATCCCCATTACTACCATATTCATCAACATCATCATCATTTCCTCAGGACTAGTCAGCCAGCAAACATTTAAGTATTTAATATATGCCAGGCATTGGTGAGACAAAGAATAGCTGGTCCCTAATTTCACAATGTCTACATTCTAATAAGAAAGACTACATACAAATAATTGTACATTAGAGAAAGATGCATTATAAAGTAGAAATTGTTGTTGATCTTAGAGGGAAGGCACTAAATTGGGTGGTGGAATGGGATGGAGAGACTGGGAAGACCTCTTGCAGAATTTGGGATTTAAGCTGATTTTTGTAATAGTCAGGAATAGTCAATATGCAGAGATGTGAAGGGAGAACATCCCAACCAATGCATACCTATGCTCAGTTAGGAGATGAAGTGTCGTCAGTGCAGAGCTAAGGTTTCTTATGAATGTGATGAGAACATCAGCCATTGATGACATGTGACAAACAATGCAAGTCACTGTGCTAATTGTTGAGGAAGACTTAATTAAAAAAAGAAAAAAGATAACTAAGACAAGAATTCCCATTCAATATTATTGGGATTATAACTTAAACCAATATAGTTATAAAGGGACAGCAAAACCTGTGTGGTGCTATCTTCTATCCTTGCTTCTCACCTGAGCATTAGTCCATCCATCTCCCAGCAAGGAGCATAAAATAATAATTTATAATAATTGAGATATGTTTATTAAAGGTAGGGATTCTTAATCTTTTTGTGTCATGACCCTCTTTTACAGGCTGATAAAGCCTATGTATCCCATCTGAGTACAATATTTTTAAATGCTACAATAATAATAGCATTTATATTATTGTATTAGTCATTTCAGTTATGTCTGGCTCTTTGTGACCCTGTTTGGAGTTTTCTTGGCAAAAATACTGGAGTGGTTTGACATTTTTCTTCTCCAGCTCATTTTGCAGATGAGGAAACAGGTAAATAGTAAAATGACTTGTCCAGAGTCACATAGCTAATAAGTGTCCAACAGGATTTGCCAAGTAGTTTAAGTGCTTAACAATTATTATCACTTTCAATTCTCATAATAACCAGAGAAGGCACGTGCTATTATTATGTCCACTTTACAGAGAAGGAAACTTAGGCAGACAGAAGTTAAGTAAATTGATTAGGGTCACACAGCTAGTACATCTCTGAGGTAGGGTTTGAACTCAGGTCTTTCAGCCTCCAGATCTTGTCTACATCTGCTGACCCACCAACTTACCAATTATATTGACATATAGTTATCAAAATATTAAAACAAACAACTCTGCCAAATTCATGACCCCCAGGTTAAGAAACTCTCTCTTAAGGTTTGTAAAGCTTTTCTTGAGAGAAGGGATTATTATTTCCCCAGTGCCTAGCACAGTTCTTGACACATAGTGGAACTTAACAAATGCTCTCTTTTCCCTCCATACTCTAGCAATTCTTTAAGCAGAGTAGCCTTGTAAATATATCTACTTCTTACCAAAGACCCTGAAACCTTTCTTCCTTCTTACCTATATAATTTGTCATTATTGTACCTAACAATAGTGATTTTTGTTCCATTTCTTCAGTGAGATTCTCGATACTTCCTATCCCCAAACCATTCTGTAATTGTCCTTTTAAAAAACAAAATGAAAACAACCAAAAAACTCTTTTATGTTCAGATGCAATGAAATTGTTCAGAAAAAAAAGAGATTTAGCCTCATTAAGAAAAATGTTGGCCTGAACAAAAGTAATATGTAGCCAGGCTTAAATAAGCAGTGATAAGGAAAGAGTGAATTAGCTAAAGAAAGTAATCATGGAAGTCTGGTTGTATTTTCCTTAAGACTCCATTAGGGATCTTAAAGAGCTAATCTCTCCACATTTTATAGTTTCTTAGGTGGGAAAAAACCCTACAAGCCCAGAATCTCCATAGGAAACTAAAGAGAAATGACATGGGGCAAAGTTTTTTAAAGCTTATCTTCTCTGATAAACCAAGCAAAATTTAGAGGGTTTTTTTTGCCATTTAGAAGAATAGTTAGAGTGAAGAAGGATAAGGAAGGGGATGGAAAATAGGACATTCTGAGATTGAGCCAAGTTGTTTTTCTGAAACCCAGAGCATTGCTGGAGAAGTAATCATAGTAGTAATGGTGATAACAGTAGTAGTAGTAATGGTGATGGTGGTGATGGTAATAGC
>JAJPUD010001539.1:0-128276 GCA_023553655.1 Myrmecobius fasciatus | reverse complement strand
GTAGTAGTAGTAGTAGTAGTAGTAGTAGTAGTAGTAGTAGTAGTAGTAGTAGTAGTAGTTGTTATTGTAGTAATAGTAATAGTAGTTGCATTAGCAATAGTAGTAATGGTAGTAATAGTAATACTGGTGGTGATAATATTACAGTAGTAGTGGTAGTAGTAGTAATAGTAGTAGTGATGGTGATAATAGTGTAGTAATAGTAGTAGTAATAGTGGTAGTAGTAGTAGAAGTAATAATAATAGTAATGTAATAGTAGTAGCATTAGCAGTAGTAGTAATGGTAGTAATAGTAGCAGCAGCACTAACAACAACACTTATATAGCACTCTAAGGTTTACAAAGGGATTTACTTACATTATCTCCTTTGAGATATTCCCCTTTTACATATGAGGAAACTGAAGAAAACAGAGGTTAAGTGACTTCAAGAAGATGAGTCTTCCTGGCCTGCACTCTCTGTACTCCGGCAATATCTAGATGCCCCCTCTTTGAGCCTACCCTCCCTTCATTGTACCTTATGTTCCCAAATTAGCTTTGTCAATCCTACAGCCATCAAAACTATCTATCTCAGCTTGTCTAGTATTAGCTCTATTTTAAGAAGATATAACAATCTGATTAAGTTAATAATAACTGACATTTTAAAGCTTGGAACAAAAAAAGTTTTGCAAAGGTCAGTGTAGAAAAACCACTCATATGTTCTGTAAATAAAAAGCTTTTAATAAAAAAAATAATAACTGACATTTAAAAAAATGGAACCCTTTAAGTCTCACAGATGCTTTATATCTACTAAATTATTTAATCTTCCTAACAATCCATGAGGTAGATACTACAAGTGTTTTTGTTCATGAATAAATTGAGACTTGATGTTCATATAGAAAAGTAGAAAGCGAGTTGTTTTGTACTCCAAACTCATATACTTTTTCCACTGTCTTAAATTCACTCTGTATTAATCCAAATTATGGTAAAAAATATACCTGCCTTTCTCCATTTTCTTAGGGGGTATTTGGACTTTTTTGGCGGAGTAGAATTCTTCAGTATAAGAAATTTCCAATGAGGAAATTCCAACAATCCTGTGATGTTGGTGTTTTGATGATGATGACCACTTTACAGATGGAAAAACAGAGGCTGATAATTAAATGACTTGTTTATGGTCAAGTAGGTAGTATCTGAAGAGAGATTCAAATTAGGGTCTTCCTGACTACAAGTTGTGTCCTTCCAGTGTTTTTCATATACCTACTATACCTATTATCCACATCTGAGCAGAGCCACTTTAGGGGACTATTCCCCTGATGACAGTCACTAGAGAAACACTGCCTACAAAGCATTGATCATCCTGTTTAGTTAGGGCTGGCATTTCTAAAACTACCAAGTGTTGGCATATTTTAGACCCAATATTTTCTCTGTACATGCACACACAAAATTAAACCAAGCAATTTTATGTTATGAATGCCTATGCACTGGCTCACTCTCACTAATTCAGAATGACCATAAAATCTGGCCCTAGAAAATAGAATGTGACCAATAGGTAGAAAGTTCAGACCCTTATCACTTCTTGTGGTATCCTCCTAATTGATCTTTCAGCCTCAAGTCTCTCCTTACTCCAATTCATCCTTCATATAATTACCAAAGTGATTTCATAACCAAAGTGATCATTCATAATCTGTCACATCCCTTTCCTTTTATTCAGTAAACCCTTCTGGTTATTTTGTTATCTCTAAGATTAATTATAAACTCCTCTGTTTGGCATTTAAAAAGCTTTACAACCTGTCCCCTTCTAGTATTTCCAGTCTCCTTGCAGGATGCTCCCCTATGGTCCAACCCACTATTTGGGATGCCCCATACCTTGTCCCCAGACCTGGGATGCTTTACTTCCTCATCTCCATCTCTTAGAATTCCTAGCTTCCCTCAAGACTGAGATCAGATGCCATCTCATAGAGGGGATACATTTCCATTCTCCACAGCTATAAGCGCCTTCTCCCTCAAATTACATTTCACACCTGTTCATAACTTAAGTCTACCTATTAGGTCTGTGTTGTCTTCTCCATTAGAACATAAGCTCCTTGAGGGTAAAGACTATGCTCAACTTGGTTAAGCTTACAAAATAAAATGGCAGACATGAAAATCTCTTCATTCCAGGTGGTCTTTCTTGTTTAATACTTAGCTGTACTAGAATACTTCCTCCTTTCATAAAATGACAGATTTACAACTTCAAGTGACATTAGAAATCATCCCGTTCAGTCCCTTCATTTTATAAATGAGGAAGCTGAGACCTAGAGAATTTGCATGAGGTTGTCCAAATAATTAGAAGCAGGGAATGGATTTGAAGCAGAAATCTACCTCTCTTCCCATTGCCCCTTTATAGGGTTAATTTGTGGAATAAGAATTTAGAACTGGCACCTTTTTTCCCCTCATTATACAAATATTTGCATATTTTATGCACAGATATGAGACTGCTGCAGTTATAAAATGAAAATCCTTCACCGAGACTGTTGGTTAAGAAACCATCTTAGCTGGTGAAGATAGATAGTTCATGGAAGACCAAGGACATTCAGATCTTTCAGATTTTGAAATCTGATTAAATATCTTTTGAAATTTCCACTATAATTGAAAATTTACATAAGTCAACAGCTCCCCTATGTGTACTTGCATTTTGATGTGAAATTAAACCTTTCCAGCTCTCTCTAATTGCAAAGGCTGTTTGGTCTCAGTAAAAAGTTAAAGTGGGGAAGCATTTTAAAGAAAGAGAGTCTTATTACATTCATACAGGAAGACAGCTGGCAGAACTGTGTGATTCTTTTGGTGTGTAGAGAAGGTATGGGGGGAAATCACACTTGATACCTTAGTTTTATAAGTGTTTTAATTAACAGGATAATTTGTAATTAGCAAATTAATTGTTCTATGTGTAAATGTTCCTGCTTAAGTAATTCTTACAGATGCTCAGAAAATAGCTTGTTTGGTCTTTCACTCTCACATAGTTTAAATTCCTCCTTCTGTTTTGTTTAGACAAATGGGTTTTTTTCCTCCCATCATGCAAAAGTGAACTTCACTCTAACATGTGCCAGCCCAATTTCAAAATTAGTGATGTCCCACTTATTAAGATTTAACTCCCCAATTATACTTCATTCCTTGCATCTTTACTAATTGGACTGGAATGACTAAGGCCAAGTACAGTTGTACTGGAAGCTTTTTGGAGGAAGGGAGTTTTCAGCAGAATTTTGAAATAGGAAATGTTGTTGCCGTGAAGCTGCCCTCAAAATATCTGTTTCTGAATATTTAAATATCATCCTTATAAGATTTAAGAAGAGAGCTTCCCAGCTCTCAGAATGGGATTCTGGGGACCCATGGGAGCCACTCAAACCCAGAAAGTCTCTTGATGTCTGCTTTCTCTAATCTCCTCTTAACAGTTCATCTACTTCTCACCAAACATTCTCTTCTCTCTACTCTTCTTGCCAAAAGTTTCAGTATTTTCTTTTCTAAATAAGCATCCTCCCTTTGAACATTACCCACTTTGGAGTGCTTTGTCTTTCCCATAATACCTCACACAGAGCATTTAGGAGATCCTCGAGCTAATGGCTGGGCTCATTATTCACCATCCCTCCAGGCTGGAGAGTGCTGTTATTGCTTAAAACACTCAGGATGTCATCCAGCTTGAGAGACAATGACACTTGCTTTCTTAATAGGCCCACAAGGAAAGAATTGACTTCAATTGAGACTATAAATTAAAATCCAATGTCCAGTTAGTCCTCATCATATTCTTTTAGTGATATTTGTTAATGAGACACTATGGACATAATTGTATAGTATTTAATTTCATATCATAAGGCAGAAACAAATTGAGTTTCCTATGCCATAATTTCCTTGTCTCTAAAACAAATAGATTTGACAAACCCATCTCTAAGGGTCCTGAATCTGTGAGATAGATATCCAGATAGTTTCCATTGTTATTCCTCATGTGACTAGTCCAGTTAATGTTCCAGCTAATAATTTTCCTGAGATTTTTTTGCAGTTATAGCTGATCTTCCCCACAGCTCAGTGACTTAGCTTAGATGAGAATTCTGGAGACTTAAGAGATGAAAAGTTTCCATAGTTTTCTTTGGAAGTTCTTGGTCCTGATAGTGTAATTTAGGTTACGTGGCCAGGATTGGGAGTGGAGAATTTATCTTCAATAAAGGGCAGAAAAGTTAGAGCCCAGTAATTGCCAGTACTCTAATACACTAATCTCTGTCAAGAAAACCCCAAATAGAATCATGACAAATAGAGTTGGACATAATTGAACAACAAAAAGGCTAAAAATAGATGCAAATGCATATAATTTTATTAAATAAATTGCCATCCTTTTATCCTATGGCTAAGGCAATAATTAATAGTAAAATTGAAATAAAAATAAATAATGTCAATTTAGGGTACTTAAAAAGAAAAATCTAGGAAGAAGACACCAGTGTAGAATCTCTTCATGATTGTGAAGTGCTTAGCCTGCAGATAGTAACATAGTGTTTACTGATTGGCCAAAAGTTTGATGATTCTGTGGTCTGAGTCATTGGACAGGTTTCACCAGTAGTAAATATTTGATAAATGATAATATTTATTGATTGATTCTGTGATATCATTCATTGAGTGCTTTACCAGTGGGGCAGATTTGAACCCACTGTTGCCTCGTGTGAATTCTTGTGTATCTTGTCCCATAAATCTTTCACTATATTGCCCCGTGTCCATTGGTTATCCCTGATTCCTTCTGCACAAATCATGACACTAGTGGCCCTCATATCCACCCTACCTCCTTCCTTTATAGAAGAGGGAAAAAAGTTCACTCGGGTGAACTGGCTTGAAGTCAATTGGCTAATAGGTAGGTTCTGAACTCAAGTCCTTTGATGCCAAAACCAGTATTTTTTTCCTGTTACATGTGCTAATTTTCAAATCACTGGCCCAATTCTTTCTTTAGTCCTAATTTCTTTTGAAGAATCATTTGTGCCACCACTTTTATGTAATTATTTTAGAAAAAAAACTATTTTATTTTCCCCCAATTACATGTAAAAACAATTTTCAACATTCGTTTTTGAAATTAAGTTCTAAATTCTCTCCCTCCTTCCCCTCCTACCATTGAGAAGGCAAGTAATAGGTTATATATGTATAGTCATGAAAAACATATTCAATTTAATAAATATTTATTATGCACCTACTATGTGCCAGACATTGTCTAAACTATCTGTTGCCTTTTGGGAAATCTACAGCATTTATTCTTTGGAGATGATACAGATAGTGTCACCTGAGCTGAAAGGATCTACATGTATCTCTTCCTCCCTCCATCAGGTATTCCCAAAACTCAGTATATCCTGTTATTTTTTTTTCCTTTTACTGTTTTCCTAGAAGTTAATCAGCTCTTGCTGGAAGATACACACCACTGTTAACAAGCAAGCCTTGCTGTGCATTTATAGGAGCCACTATTGATAAAACAAACAAACAAACAAACATCATTTTGTGGGTATAATGTTCTTTTTTTTTTGAATGCATAGAATTTCAGGACATCCTCAGATCCAGATAAACACCAAGCTAGATGTCAGCTGAGACAGGAAAAATTCACCCTTATGGAGTTCCTTTCTTGGAGCAAAAAGGAAATGGGGCAACAGCAAATTTTCTAAATTTGGGAACCTCTTTAAGGATCAGGATCTTAAGTGCAGATCAAGTAAATTCTCCTATTTACATTGTAGATGACAGTTCACAAAGCTCTTTGCTCACAATTCCAGTTTGAGATAGAATAAAGGTATCATTATCACCATTTCATAGTTGGCAAAGCTGAGGCTCAGAGAAATGAAATGATTGCCTTTTGTTCATCTAGCTACTAAATTTCTGGGGGTTGGGGAAGGAAAGATAGGGACCAAGATTCATGACTATTACCAATCTGTCACCTCACCTAGACAAGAGGCTGAAATAGGTAGCTTAGTGAATATGTCACTTGTAATAACCAAGTCTCATTTGATCTCTTGTTGGGACCCATGTAAGCCCTCTCTCCATCTTATTTCCCTTTGGGTCCCTTACAACTTGCTTTCTTCTGGCTATGAATGTGGTGGTCTTTGATTCACATCCAGCCTGTTGAGAATCACTAGGAAAATGATGGTGTTAAAAAGATGGATTTTGCAGTGGTGGGCAGTTTAAGATCATTGAAAGCTTATATTCAGCAATGACAGGACAAGATTAGCCCCCAAAAGAGATATAAGACACCTTTCTTTCAACTCCTCTAAAAAGGTAGGAAGCTAGGGTTAGGTGGAGCAGTGGATAGCACACTGGCCCTGAAGTCAAGAAAGTCTGAGTTCAAATAGGGCCTTATTCACTTGATACTTACTATGTGATCCTAGACAAATCACTTAACCCCAATTGCCTTGCAGAAAAACAAACAAAAAGTAGAAAGCCATGGGTGGGGGACATTTCCTATAAGGTCAGATTTTCATTAATATATTTATTGGTTTTCTTAATTTTTTCCCTTTTAAAAATTCTTTTTTAAAATAAGGGATGGCTCTCTGGTAGAGGATAAGAAAAAGGGTTACAAAGAAAAATGAAAGGGTTGTAAAAAGGATAATAAATCTTTTTCAAAAAAACAAAGAAAGAAAGATTATGAACCAAAAAAAATATCCCCAGACTTATGTGAAATTCCTTCCTTTTGCTCTTTGAGGAATGAAAAGGATTAGCAATAAAATATGTAATAATATAACATAATTCCATTCACACCTAGATTAAAGAAATTTTTCTCCTTTGACCACTGGCCGCAGACCACCCCTCTACATATGAAACTTGATAATAATATTTCTTCTGCCATAGCCTTTCCCCTGTTACATCTACTGACTTGATTACAATATGAACAAGGAAATACACAGATCTGGATCAATAGCAGGTGTTTTAGGAGAAGAGAAAGCCTGAATTAGTATAATTAAACAATTAAAACAGATCATGTTTTCAAGGCAATTCCAATAAAGTTGAGATGGAAAATGCCACATCTAGGAAGAGAACTATGGAGGCTGAATGTGGATCAAAGCATGGTATTTTCACCTTTTTGATTCTTTTTTTCTTTTTCCTTATCCCTCCATTTGATCTATTTTTTCTTGTACAACATGACAAATATGGCAATATGTTTTAAAGGATTCCACTTATTTAACCTGTATCACATTGATTGCTATCTTGGGAAAGGGGGGGAAAGGGAAGGGAAGAAAGGGAGGGAGAAAAATGTGTAACACAGTCCTACAAAAACGAATGTTAAAAACTGTCTTTGCTTGTATTTGGAAAAATAAAATACTATTGAAAATTTAAAAAAAGAACAAATCATGTTGGAAGTCTGTTAGCTAAAAAGCTTGTGAAAGGGGAAGGAGTATTGAAAAGAAAAATTCTGGTTTCTTCTCCTAAAGCAAGAAACTGAGGCAGACTGTCATGGACTTTTCTCAGTTCAAAGTCTCAGGGTGTCCATCCTCAGCTGTTTTCCCCCCTTTTCCCTAGATTCTGGGGATAAATAGATAGCTGTCATTACCCCATGTGGCTCAGCATCCAAACCCCATCACTTTTGAGGTTGGAAGGAGGAAGTCACATATCTTGGTATATAAGATTAATGGCTGAAATACTTCTCACATAACCTTTTCTTCTTTTACCCCCAAAAGACAGTTGGGATTTAAGTGTTCTCTGTGCTTGTTGGAGGATGCAAATCTCAATCATTTGAACACACGTTATCCAATTCAATTCCATAAAAAATTAAGTGCCTACAATGTGCTAAGAACCCTGCTAAATGTTGTGCATAGTTAATAAAGATAGTTTCAGCCTTCAAGGAACTTAAAATCTAAAGGAGAAAACCCACAAAAAGAAGCAAGAAAATTGGGTGGGGGAGATATGAGAAGGTATCTTGTTGGTATCTAGCCTGGGGACATCTTGTTTCATAGAGTTGAAACCAACCAGAGCAGCAGATGTAAAGTGAAGGGAACTGAGAGCCCAGGTTCTTCCCTCTACAAAGGAAGGCATTGACAGTAATTCAGCTCTCCATTCTTCATCTCTCCAGTAGGAAGGGAGAGAGGAAGGGAGGTGATGTCAGTCATGGCTTTAGTTTAACAGCTTGGTAGTGAGTTTCATGGGGGCAGTAGATGGAAAATGGGTCAAATGGTTAATTCAGTGCAAGTTTCTCCCTGCTGCATGAGCTCTTTCCCCTCTCCACTGCCTGTCTCTGTCTTTCTGTGTGTCTCTGTTTCTATCTCTCTGTCTCTGTTTCTATCTTTCTGTCTTTCTCTGATTCTCTCTTTCTTTCTCACTCTCATTGTATGTTTTTCTCCTTGCCTTCAGTTTTCCATTCATTCCAGAAGTTTTCTTTCATTTTTCTCTTCCTGTTCCATGATGGGAAGGGGAAGGAAGGTGGCTATGAAGGAGAGAGTATGAGATGGAGAAATAATTTTTTTTTTTGTTGTTGCTTTTTGCTGAGGCAATTGGGGTTAAGTGACTTGCCCAGGGTCACACAGCTAGTAAGTGTCTGAGACCAGATTTGAACTCAGGTCGTCCTGACTTCAGGGCTGGTGCTCTATCCACTGCGCCACCTAGCTGCCCCGATGGAGAAATAATTTTGAAAGAATTCAAGTGGATTGCCTGCTCAACACTGATGCCCAAGCCAGAGGAGACAGGTATCCTCAGCCTACACCCACTATAGGTTTCCATTATCCATTATTATCATTATTAGTTGTAATGACCACAGAAAAAGCAAAATAGCATTTCTAGCCATACCTATACCTCCTCTCTTTTCTCTGTAAGCCATTTTCCTGGGATAAATGCAGAGGTCCTAGGTCAGCTTACCCTTATTGGCAAGGGCATTTGCCCTTGTTAGCAGGAGGGCATGGGCAAACCAAAGAGCATTCAGACAAGAAAATCAGGAATGATAAAATCGCATCAGGGAGAGTATGGATGATTATATATAAAGGTTAACAAATATATAAAGCTTATCAAATGCTTTCCATAGATTACCGATTATATAATAGATGATTTATGCAAAGCATTTGATAACCTTTATTGCTAGGTAAATAAATGCTAACTGGAAGCAGGTGGTGAAAGTGTGGTAGAGAAACTAGGGAAAGTCTTTATCTGCTCATCCCTTGGATCGTGCTATCTCCCAGCTCTGAAATGAATCTCTTTGTCCTCACCACCACTGGCTGAAATCTTTCCTTTCCCTTGAGGTCCAACAAAAGTGCCTTGGAGCCTTCCCTGACATCACCATCTGAAAATGATTGGTCCCAAATTTCTCACATCACTTTGTCTCAACTTCTTGACATTGATCACATCCTCTCTTTAACACATTATAGGCTCCTTCAAGCCAGATTTTATGTTAACTTTGTATGCCCAATTCATGTAATAGGTACATGATGCTTTTTCAGGGAGTAGGGAAAAATTTGGACCTGTGATTTTATTTCCTCACTCCCAATGAGGAAATCCCATTCTACAATTGCAAATTACTTACTGCTCTGCAGTTTATAGACTTGTTATTTGTCTAGTATCTTGCAACTAATTTATATCAGAAGGGAATATGGTCAGTTGTCTTTCTACCATGTTCTCTTGCCTCTCAAGGCAGGCTTATAGACTTGTGTTGAATTGGGCCTCAGTTTCCTAATCTGTCAAATGAGGGAAAGAGTAACTAGATGGATTCATAAGTACTTTATCAACTCTGAATATTTGACCTTATTAAGTGAATTAAGTAAGCAGATGATTTTTTTAATTCCAGAAGTGTTGGAAATTTGCTTCCTGTATTTCTAGAGTAACCTGTGACTTAGTAGTTAAGCTTAGGGAGTTGCTCAGGCATAAAAAAACATGAAATGAGTTATCTACAGTTAAGCTCAGAAGTGGCTTTTGAACTCAGGCCTTCCAGAGTCCAAGCCCAGCACTCCACCCAACATGCCAGTTTGCCAATCAAATTCAATTCTGGTCTCACCTGACTCTAGTAGAAAAGGATGTATCTGCTAGTCTCATCCATATGCTCAATAATGAAGATATGAATGGGAGAATGATGGTGCTGCAAACAAGATCCCTTGTGAGCACCCTTGAACTGCCTGAAGGTTCTTGTAACCATCCCAAAATGGCTTCATCTACATGACGGGATTCTAACGGGGTCTTTTTAATATATATTTGAGCCTGTGAGAATGTGGGAACACAGAAAATGCCTTAAATGTGAAGGGATTACTGAGTGACTCAAGAAGAGCAACTGATCAATGTGGATAGTTCCACAAAGATAGGAGCAGGTGATTTGTATTGGGGAGGTGGGGAATGAAGGCGTCTTAGAATCTTATGGTTAGAAGAAAGTCATCTGGGGGCAGCTAGGTGGCACAATGGATAGAACACCAGCCATGAAATCAGGAGGACCTGAGTTCAAATCTGGTCTCAGACACTTAACATTCCCTAGCTGTGTGACCCTGGGCAAGTCACTTAACCCCAATTGCCTCAGGAAAAAAAAAGTCATCTGGTCCAAGCCTTACCTGAACCTTTCTTTCTCCAGCTCATTTCCCAGAGTGCATGTACACACACATACACACACACACACAGATAGAGTTACGGAGAACATCATTTTTAATGAACTAAAATACCTAGAAGTAAACTAAAAAATTCAGGAGAAGACACAAACAGGACCATTAACAGCCATGTTAAATTTTGTGAACATATAAAAAAAACCCAACTATATGCCAGAAGTTCACTATTTTATATTCTTTTTTCATTGTAAATTGAAATCTACATATTGATGATAAATATTCATAACAAAACAAGGAGTTATTTTTTAGAAAGATTTGCAAAGCACTTTACATATATTTTCTTTGCTATAGAAAAAAGCATACCTGGATTTCAGCCAGGCATTGGCCAATGCTTCCCATGCCATCATCATAGGAAATAAGCATTTATTAAATGCCTGCTTCGTGCCAGAAATTGTATTAAGTGCTTTACAAATATTCTCTCTTTTGATTGTAGACAAGTTGTAGACAATACATTTAAGCCTTTCTTTTGAGTTACAAGGTTGGGTAAGGAGAGGTTCTTTATACCACTTTGAAGAATTTAGCCCATTAAATAACCAATTTGGGAAGGGCATGTGAGAGATATCCACTAATGGATTGTTGGTTGAGATATAAATTGGTATAACCATTCTGGAAAGCAATTTAGAATGATGTGAAGAAAGTGACTGAAATATTCACCCCTCATGACCCAGATAGTCTGCTACTAGACTTAAATGTTAAGAAAGGTGGCAGCAAAAGGAAAGGTCCCATAAACATCATATCTTTTTTTAAAATAGGCATAAAGGCCTGGAAACCAAATAGATGCTCACTGATTGAAGAATGGCTCAACAAATTGTGGTATACTAACATAACAGAAAATTACTGTGCTGTAAGAAATAATGAATATGAGGAATATAGCAAAACACAGAAGACTTATATGACCTGATGTAGAGTAAAATAAGCATAACCAAGACTGTATGTACCAGACAAATCACATAATCTATGTAAAAAGCACTGAGCACAGCGCTTGGCTCATTGTAGATGCTGTAGCTTATTCTCCTCCCCCTTCCCTATAGCAATGAATATGGAAAGAAAATCAAGAAATCTAAACTGAATGTTCAGAAAGTATAATGATTGTATTTTATGAGAAGCTGCCTCTTCTTCCCACTTTCCCTCTCTCTGTCCCTCCCTCCATTATCTTTTTTTCCCTCCCTTCCTTTCTCTCCTTCTATCTTCCTCTTCCTTCTCTCTCTCTCTCTCTCTCTCTCTCTCTCTCTCTCTCTCTCTCTCTCTCTCTCTCTCTCTCTCTCTCTCCTTCCCTCCCTCTTCCTTCTCTCCCTTTTGCCTTTCCTCCCTCCTTCATCTCCCTTGCTTGTCACATTTTCTTTGCTGGCAGAAGTTAGCATGCCATGGTTCTCTGCCTTTTTATTTAACAAAGTGAAAAAGACAACAGGAGAGGGCTGAGAAGGCGGGTGTGTGCAGGCAGTTGGGTCAAGAGCAGCATCTTACAGATGGCTGTTTACTTGATATAATACAGATACAGCCATGGGGAGAGCACAGTGCTGGAAGTCCAGTGATGGATATTTGCTGCTTTCTAGCTGTGTGCCTCTAACAAACTAGGGCTTCCTTTTCTTGCTTTTTTCTCTAAAATCAGGGGCTTGGGTACACAGTACAAGGGAGAGTGCTGGATTTGAAGTCAAAAATCTGAGTTCAAAGCCAGATCATGACTTATTGGATTTTAGGCATCTGTAAAATGAGAGGGAGATAAGACTAAATGACTTTTAGTGTTCTCATCTAAACATTGATTCTAAATGCAAGGTCGACTCCAACTATGACATGTTATAACACCGCATTTTAACATGGATATGAGTGATCTGTCAATGCAGGGGACGCTTGTATTTTTTGCACACGGGTGGGAAATGTGCTGACCGTGGGTTTCTGGCTTATAGCTTCTTCATTTTTAGTCTTCTCCCAGCACTGTTTATTTAAGAAACCCAATGATCCTGCAAAATTAACAAGCACAAACAAAGTTGATTAGTCTTCCCTTTCTATGCAATTACCTCACGGGGGAAAAAACATGACTCCCATCATTATTTAGGAGAACTGCAAGAGGCTATTGACATGACACAGTAAATTCTTCTAAGAGCAGTGTGGTAAAGATGCCTGAAAGTATTTGATTTGTGGTGTAATTTGCTAGAATTACAGGAGTCCATTGCTTTCCTTTTGAATTATCCAGCCTTTTTGGATCATAAACTACTTACCTTCCAAATGAAAGGAATTCTCCTTAGATATATGGCAAATAGAGACTTTCACACCTAGCCTTGCTCAGGGGTAGAAAATAGAGTGTTATGTGGACTTATTTTCCCATCCTCCCTCTTCCTCACCCTGTCCAAGAAATAGTTTCTTTTTACAGGTGGAGTTCTGTTCCTGAATACTGAAAAAATAATTTAGAATCAGAGGCTGATTCTTCATTTTCCAGATGCAATAACCAAGGCTGAAGTTCCCACAACTAATTCATAGCAGGATTGTGAAGGGTGTTTCTTTTGAAGATCTACTTAGAAATCTCTTCTTTAAATACACAAATAATATTTGGGTTTAATAAATCCATTTAAATGTCCTTTCAATTGAAAAGCTTTTATAACAAAATCTTGATTATTCAGAAACTGATTAAGGAATAGTTAAAGATTATAGAGCTCCAGCAACTTGCCTTCTCTTTTCATGGTTTTCACCTTTGGAAAATTTCATTGCTAATTGGCATTTATAACAGAAGGTAGAAAAATGATAGAAAGGAAAGGTGAAATAAACATTAAATTATTCTACTGTTATTTATAATTGAAGATAAATTACTTTTTTGTTGTTAACAAAGGATTTCAATTCTCTTTCCTCAATTGCCAAAGATGATGGAGAGTTCCTTTGAGATTCTTAGAAATAGAAGGGACCTTAGAACTTATCAAGTCTAATCCCTTCAATTGACATATGAGGAAATTGACATTAAGAGAAGTTTTGCCAGAGAGCCTTTAGCTACTTAGTGACAGATAATGATGATGATGACAGTAGTAGGAATAACTGCCATTTATATAATATCTTAAGGTTTGTAAGGCACTTTACAAATACCATTTCATTGGGGAGGTAGGCGCTTATATTACCCCCATTTTAGGAAACTAAGGCAAGCAGAGATCAAGTGAAAAGATTGATTAGCTTGTCCAGGGTCACACAGGTAATAAATATCTGAGGCTGGATTTGAATTTAGGTCTTTCTGACTCCAACTCCAGCCCTCTACCCACTGTACCACCCAGCTTCCTGACAATATTGACAATGATAGATCCTTAAATGAACATCAAGAAAAGTACCAGGAAATTTAGGATGGGGTTGGGATAGGATGTTAGAATGGTGTACCTGTCAACTGCATCTTTTTGTAAATCATTCTAAATTAGAAAACTTGGCTTATCATCAGTGTAGTAAACATTAGGCGATTGATGGAGGGCTTCCTTATGACACAGCCTATTAGACTTGCAAATCTTAGGTTAGAGTTAGAGGCCCCTACAGGCAGAATGAATGGCTCTTATTTGGGCATTCATCATCACTAATTTAGCAGGTAGGTTTATTGCCAATGTTCACATTACCAACAAAATTTCTCTCTCTGCTTGACTCTTTAAATATGGTACCCTGCTTTCACATTCACTGGGAGGATCTTTTCCCTTCCTTTCCTTCTCCCATCAGTAATTGGCTTGTTTTATTTTGCAATATCTAGTTCTCTGTGGCACAAGTATCAAGGGCAAGCCAACTGGTGAAGTCATCATTTTAAAATAATCCTGAGAAGACGATCATCCCAAATGAAACTTGACCTAAAAATGGAAGTCATTCCTTGTCACCATCCTCTCCTCACTTGTCCTATCTACTTCCTGCAGAGCAGAAACTGTTCCTGCTTTCTAGCTTTTTTACTTTTCCAGGACAATGACATGTTATCCCCTTCAGATGTTTTGCAGGCCATCCGAGCCAGCATCCTTGGTGGTACATATAGCCAACATTGCATTTTTCAGCAATGCATCTTGAACAGGATTTCTCCAGGGCCTTACTTTGCTTCCTTTAACACTGAACTCAAACAAAACTGAAGGATGCCTTTCTTGATTTTCTCATCTCTTCCCTTAATACCTTATACTTCTACCCACCCCCCACTCCTGAATTGCCTTGGATTCATTTTGTATACACTTAAGTTTATATATTTTCTTCTCCAGGAAATTGTAAGTCTTTGGAGAGTGGGGACTGTTTTATTTTTTACTTTTTATCTCCAGCACATTGCCTGGCACATAATACATTATGTTATCATGAACCAATATTGTCACAAATCATACAGATAGATGAACATTGTTATTTTTGTTTCCCAGACAAGAAAATTGCAGTTTAGATAAACTAAGTGATTCCTTCATGTTTGCATTGCTTGCAAATGTCAGTTGCAAAAGTCAAAATGCAAATTAGCACTAGTCTAACAGTCAAACATAGTTCTGAGCATGTGAAGATACAGAGACAAAAAATGAAGCTTTCCTCACCCTTATAGAGTTTACAGTGGAGTGGTGAGGTGGAAGGTGGTGAAATAACATGCACAAGTAATCCTTGTTCAGTTATGGGTTTGATAGGCCCATTCCTGGTCTCTCTGAAATTCTGTGATGCTACACAACACAAATGGCAGCCATTACTTTTCCATCCAGGAAAGAAGAAAATATAGAAAAACCACATACTCAGTAAAGAAAAAATGGAGCTCAGGTGAACTTTGTTATGAAGAGATCTCTTAAAAAAGTTTTGAAGCTAAGCTAAGTAGTCTTTTGAACTGGAATGAGTTCTTCCCCATTTTAAAAATAGATAGGACTTGATTGGTTGAAAATTTCTCTGAAGATCTTTCCTTTACTTCATTCATTCTCATTTATTCAGCAAATGTTACCCTCTAAGAAATCAATGGATTGTGTTAGGTACTGGAGAAGCAGGGATTACTTTGAGGTGAACAAAAGACCATCCCTGCTTTATCCCTTAGAGTTCATAACTTAATAACTCTTGAGGAGAGAAGAAAAAATTGTCCGAACATCTTTAGTCCATGCTATTTGTCTTGGTCATCAAAGCACTTTAGAAGTCAAAGGGGCTACCCAGCCTAATCTCTCCATTGGACAAATGGAAACTGAGGGCCGCCAGTGAAGCATTTTCTGTGCAATTTTTTGTAAGATCTTGTCAATTCAGCCCTTTGCAGCAAATCTGCTATGCCCCTCCTCTCCACTCATTTGGCCACTATCCTAGTTCAAGACTTTTTCCTGTCTCTCCTGTTTCAACTGGACTATTGCATTAGTCCTGATTATTTTACCTTCTTCTAGTCTCTTCCTTCTCCAATCCATTCTCCACAATGCTGCTAAAAGAATCTTCCTAAAACACATGTCACTTCCTTATTCAAGAATCTTCAATTCTTGTTACCTGGGGGGGAAAAGAAGCAAACCCCTCAGCATTGCTTTCACAATCTCTCTCCAGCTCATATTCCTATGCTTATTTCCTGTCACTCCCCTTCTCACTCATTCTATGTTCTGGCCAAATTAGTCTACTTTAATTTACCGATTGTGCCTTTTCACAGACTGTCTCCTCTCCTTGACATGCATTCCCTTCTTGCCTATATCTCAGTTGCCACCTTCTATGAGCAGCCTTTCTTGGTTCCCCTGATAGTTTCTAGGTCTCCTTCCTCCCGGTCCCAAGTTGTGCTTATTTACCTGCTTAGATGTTACCTACTTTTGGTAGAACATAAACTCCTTGCAGCATGTGTAAAACGGGAATGATAATTCCTGTCATACCTACCTCAAAGCATTGTTGTGGACCAAACAGGATCCCATAGATAAAATACCTCATGACCTTAAAGGACTATTTAAGTGTTTATAAAATACTATATAAATGTTCATTGCTGTTGTTAGTGAGAAAGCTCAGAGACAGCCAGATGGTGCATAGGATGCTGGGTCTAGAGTCAGGAAGAGATGAGTTCAAATCTCGTTGCAAACTCGACAAGTTCCTTAATTTCTGCCTGTTTCCTCAACCACAAAGTAGTGGTAATAATAGCCCCTATTTCCCAGGGTAGATAGGAGGATCAAATGAGATAATACCAGCATATCATAGGTGTTTAATAAATGCTTGTTCACTTTCCTTCCCCCTTGTTATTATTATGGCTTGTAACATGAGAGCTCAGCATTTGTGATGCAATTTGGCTCTTCTTATTTGCATATCTTCAGTTCTTCTCCTTTGTACTTACTTGGGGTCTTTTTAAAGTGGGGGGAGAAGCTTACAGCAAAGGGATGAGGTTAATGGCACACGGTAGGTGCTGTCTCTGTAATATTAGGGAAAGAAATGTAGCAACTTCCAGAAGAGTTGAGCCATTCCTTTAATATGTAGATGATTCTGTAGCTCATTTAAGCTCATTATTTTTCAGTTAGCAGGCGCCGGTTAAGCCATCCTTATGGCTATATTTTTAGAAGGCTTAGATTATTATAGCAACTGTGAAAAAGGGATGGGAAAAGAAATCTGGCTGCCAGCACACAACTCCCCTAATTACATTTCTTGAATTGAATTCCCCTTTCTTTTCACCCTTAGAGAATATCATCCTCCTGATTGAATGCCGTCACCCTTGGGTGGCTGCTGACAAAGCTGCCAGCTGATGAATGATGTTTGGGGATGCTGGTCGTCCTCCTCATCCAGATGTTTATTCTGTGCAACAGCTGGCTTCAGGAGAAAGGTTGGGTACCCAGCGTGCCTGGAATGCCATCTCCTTCAAGCAGCTCAATGAACTGCTTGAAAAGTTGGTCTTGAGGCTTCTGACTCTTTACAAAACTTCTAAAAACCATGGGAGTCAATGTGAGAGAGGAAGAAGAGACAGGGAGAGGATGAGGTAGAAAAGATGAGGGGAAAATCCCAAGATTGTTAGTAGCTGTGATGAGGAAAAAAAATTGGAATAAGAAAGTCTGGATATCTCTAATCTTTAGAACAGATTTCTAAAAATGAGGGTGGTGAGAGGAGTTTCGAGAGGTTTGTTGGAGATGAAATCTTTCAGATGCTGGGGAGAGATTTCACATTGTAGGTAGAGTGAGCTGACATTGACTGCCATGGTCCCCTACTTCCCCTCTTTCCAACTGAGGGCATAGTTCTTCTGAATTCCATTGGAGCAGTGGTCATGGCCCTGAAGAAAAGAATCCAGGTTGGTTTGAGTTTTGTTTTTCAGAAGTGTGATGTGGAGCATTAAAGCTGAAAATTAAAAAAAAAAAAGACAACCTGGATGATAAGGGCCAAAGCTTTCAGAGTAGAAAGAATTATGAAGTAGGAATAATAAAAATAAAGTGAAGGAGAAAAATTTCTGTGATTGGGGCCAGAGTTAGGTCACACATGGAAGATTTTTTTAAAAAGGGGAAATGGAAGAAGAGAAGGAAGAGAAAAGAAGGAAGAGAAAATGGGAAACAATTAGGAAATGACTGAATAAATTGTGATATATGAATGCAATGAAATATTGGGCTTTAAGAAATGACTAAACGGATGGAAAACTGGGGAGACTTTTATGAACTAGCAGTGAAAGAAGCAGAAACAGAAGAATGATTTCCACATTGTGAAGGCCATCTGTAAATGAGATTATTCACTCAATAACCAATCATAACTCTAGAACTTATGATAAAGCATGCTTCCCGTGTCTTGGCAGTGAGGTTATAGATGGACTCTGAAGATGGAATGAAACACACATTTTCAGACACAATCAATGTATTCATTTGTTTTGGTTGAATATGCTTATTTGTTACAAGTTTTCTCAGTATTGGGGGGAAAGTGGAAGAGAGTGAGAAACTAGTAATAGAGATGCAAAAAATGGAAAAGAAAGAAAAAAAACATCACAAAACATTTTCAAAAAATGCAAGAGAAAAGAAAAAGAATGTTAGAAGGGGACCTAGGCAAGTAGTATAATATTGGTAGTGCCATGTTAAATATAATGTATACTTTTTAAAAGCTTCATCTATATGTAATAGACATATATTACTTCCAATCTGTTATTATAGATGGAAATATTCATATCTACTGATATTTGCCAAGTTCAGAATAAAAAAATAAAAATGGGAAGAAATGAAGATAAAGAAAACAAATTTAAGGCCACACTTGTAATTACAAGTTTGTAGTATGAGGGATAAGGGGAAAGGTGAGAGGGGAAGAAAGGATTGGATGTGTTAATTCATTGGTTTTATGGGCTCTTGATGAGGACTTTCCTGTACCAGTACCAATCAGTAACTTCTGTTCAGTTTACAATCTTTAAAGAGGTAAATGGAAGCACTAAGAGTTTGTTACTTGCCCAGGCACACAGCCATATATCAGAATTACAATTCGAATGCCAGTCTTTCCAACTTAGGCAGGTTCTCTGTCTATTCCTCCTTGTTGAATCTCTCTTATATGTATGTTAAATTATAATAATATTCACAGTAGAGCTGGAGAGGATATTAAGGATCATATGTTTCAATGCTGTAGTTTTACAAATATCTAATCTTAGGTCACACATGTACTGTTCAATTCAGTAAATATTCATTGAGCTCCCTATTAGATACAGATCACAGAAGAAACTATAGCAGAATAAAAAGATTCCCAAAATATGGTCCCTAATATGCTCACAATACAGCTAAGTGTGGAGATAAAACTTGTACACCAAAAACTAGGTTGCAAAGTGCAATTTGATATAGAAATATTAACTCCAAGTTCTAGAAATGCAGAAAAGATGGATTTCAGGTTTGGAGGGGAGAGAAACAAGGGAATTAATAGTATACCAAGATCTTGAAGGTTGGGGTTTGGGGATGATGAAGATGGGGAATGAAAAAAGCACATGGAACAAGAGAAGCAAAAAGACTGAAGTGGGAAAATTATAGACTGCGTTTGAGGAACAGGATCTTTGGATAGAATATAAGGGGTGTTAAGAGGAGTAATGAAGGAGAACATGAGAAGGAATATATACTGAAGCAGGGTTGTAGAGAACCTTGATACCCTGCTGAGGAATTGACACTTTATTTGGTATGTGATGAGAAGCCACATGTGGTGTGATCTGAGCTGTGCTTTAAGGTTCCAGCAATTTCACAGCTAGGGTAAGGAGAGCAGTTAGGAAGTTATTGCAATGGCCCAGACAAGAAGTTAGATCTGAACAAAAAGTGTGAGAGTGGAAACAGGAAGCAGAGACTCTTCAAGATTGAGCCTCCTGGAGGGGAGGGATCACAGAAGATCAGGAGAACAGTTATGCATTGATTTTGGTCTTTGGTCTGAGTCTTTGGCCTTCATGATGGTCCATTTCTTAAGTGATAGCATCACAAATAATGTGAGAAGACCTACTATTGATAGGGACAAACAAAAATAAACATGCCCCAGAGAGAGCAACTTAAAAATCTAGGGAAGGGCACCAGAAGGAACCCACTGATGATGTTTTTCCATCCACTAGCAAGAGACCAAATGGGGTAGAAAGAAACATAAGGAATGCAGTTTTCATTCAGTATCTCTGAGGGAAAGAAGAGAAATTGTGGAACATCCAAGAAACCATAGTATTTATCATTTTCAGTCCAGAATCTAGTTGAATATCCTCATCTGGTGACACAGGAAGTATCTGGAACCTTAAGAAAAAAGTGATTTGCCAAAATTTGTGCAGCTCCAACCCCCCCATTTGACAGATGAGGAAACTGAGACCCAATGGTAGGATTTGAACCCAGAAACACTGAATTTCAGAAATTTTGCAATGTATCTTCTTGTTTTCAATCCCCAAGTGTCAAAATTGAGAAAGTCTTTAAGTCTCACCTTGAACAATTCTCTCAGTTTACATATTAAGAACCTGAAGCCAAAGGTTATATACAAAATAAATAACAGAACAGAGACTTGAACCTAGATCTCTGTTCTGTGTCCTCTTTATTTTCCTTCTAAGAATTTCCAAGATGGGGAGATAAAATTCTTCTTTGTATCCTCTCACCATATGTAGCATGGGTGCTTTGTCTAGAGCAGGGGGATCCATGCATGCTGAATTCCACGGAAGTGTGAAAAGAGACTAGCAGAAAGCAATCAATTCTCTCAAGTCTAATGCTGTAGAGAGTGTAGGAGAGGCAATAAGCCAGCCTTAACTGCCATGCCCTGAAACCCTTAACTGCAATTTTCACTCCTGAAGCTTTGGAATAAAGGTCCAACAGCCAGAACTATTGCTAATTTCAAATTCTGAAAGAAGTAAGGGATAAATACTGGTATTTACAAATTGAAAAGGATTAAAATAAAGAGAGAAAATACTTTGAATTTTAAACTTCTTGCTTGAACAGCATAGAAATGATAGTAGATTGAGACTATAAAGGAAAAGGAAATCCTGGAAACTAAATGGTTTTAGAAAAACATAATGAATTTAGTACAAAACTGAAAATTGAATTGTATTCTGGAGCCAGGCCATTGGTATAAAGCTTGTAGCTGAGTCACCTTTTCCTCCACTTCACTGATGGATCTGCCATCATAGTCATGTGGGTACTTCCTCCAGAAGTGAATACTACAATTCCTCCATACTTGCCTACCTTCTTTTTCCCATCCTCTCCTAAATGTGCCACAAAGGGTCCACCCAACCCACTTGGGACCCTATCTTGTTTTCTTTTGACATTTTAGATACAAGTGGATTCCAAGAGTTTCTTTCAGTTATCCTTCACTCTTGCTGCAAGACCAACACATCCTCTTATTCCCCTCATTCTTTGTTCCTCTGATGACATCTTATTCCTGCCACTCAATGCTTCTTTATTCAAGAAGCTCAAAATAGTAAAAAAAAAAAATGCAACTTTTCTCTCTACTTCTCTTCCTCCCAATAAAGCAGTCAGAATTTGAGTAAACTTTGGTCCATAGTGATATCAGAAAGCATTAAAAAAACAAAGAAAAAAATCAGAAAAACAATAATGTTTAGTCCTTTTTCAAATAATCCTTTACAATATATATTAAATATTCATTAAAGTAAATTGATATTGACCAAATGACCAATGAGAACATGCTTTCACTAAATTTTCAGATTTCATGTTGTCGTGGAAGAAACAAAATTAAATGAAAGTCTTATGAAAGAGCTTATGAATACTAAATCTTGTGAAATTGAAAGATTTGGGATTTCTTTAAGTTGTTTCTGTTTCAGGATGCTTTCCTTCTGCTGTTATGCTCTTTGCTTCTCTTCTTCTGATTTATTTTTATTGTTCCACATCAAAGTGTTTTCTCCTGCTCCTCATTGTCTTTTGAGGGAGTTTTAATTTTCTTATGTGAATTGAATTCCTAGACATATTTCTCTTTCAGAGTTTCTCTTGTTAATTGGGCAAGGAGGATGGCTTCTTTTCAATTTTTCACTATGCCATATTTTCAGAAGTCCTCAGTGACTAATTTAGCCTGTGATGATTATCTGCCAAGCTCTTCTGAGTGTTCACAATGATATAGAGACATGTGCAAAGCATCCATTGTGTGAACATTACTCTTTCAGGGCCAATGGATTTACTAAGTGGGATAAGGCTACACAATTCTTGTCCTTTTGGGGCTTGTCTTCCTTTTAGACCAATAAACCAAGCCCAAGAGTCACAGAAAAGGGTGAAAAGTAAATGCCATTTTAATGATCAAATTTGATAATTAACAATACACAGGGCATAAGAAAGCAATGATTCCTTCTTCCCTCTGCAGGGCAATCAGCAAATCAGCTTATTGGAAAGATGCAGGGGAACTTTGGTGAGTTTATTTTTTCTATGGTCTCGTGTGATATATTTTTGAGGATTTCTTGATGCTGAGGCTAAAATCCCTCCACATGTTTTCTATCTATAATGCTTTCTAGCTCTTTGCAATTTACTTTCATCAAGGTGAACTGGGTCTATGAATATCTTAGCAGGCATATGAGCATTTGCTTGTTGACCTAGATGACTTCAGCCCATCATCCTCCTAATACTCTTAACTCCATGGTCCCATCAACTCCCCTTACATAAATGCTTGCCTTCTCTTAATCAAAGGCTTGATGGAGGGCAGTGAGGAAGGCAAGGAGAGAAAAGAGGTAATATTGGTAAATATAGCTAATATAATACCACCATATAGATATGCTCAATAACACTGTGGGCCTGATGCTATGGTATAGTAAAAAGAGTTTAGTACTTTTAGTCTGGAAAACTCAAGTCTGTTCCCAGTTCTGCTGCTGAGTAAAGAACAGTATGATTTGGGAAAGTCACATAACCATACATCTCCACTCCCTCATGTGTAAAGTGAGATTGGGCAGCTAGGTAGTACAGTGATTAGGGCACCAGGTCTGGAGTTAGTAACACTTATCCTGGTGAGTTCAAATCTGACCTTAGACACTTATTAACTGTGTGATCCTAGGTAAATTACTTAACCCTGTTTTCCTCAGTTTCCTCATTTGTAAAATTAATTGGAAAAGGAAATGACCAATTTATAGGGATGAAAAAATGTTCTAAATCACTATTGATTAGAGAAATGCAAATTCAGACAACCCTGAAGTACCACTTAATACCTATCAGATTGGGTACAGATAGAGGGAAGATTATGATAAATATTGGAGAAAGATGGGAAAACTAAGATACTAATGCATTATTGATTGAGTTGTGAAATGATCCAACCATTTTGGAGAGTAATTTGGAACTATGCCCAAAGTACTACATAACTGTGTGTGCCTTTCAATCCAATAATGTCAATGCTAGATTTATATCCCAAAGAGATCATAGGAGAGGAGAAAGGATCCATTTGTGTAAAAATGTTTGTAGTAGCTCTTTTTGTAGTAGTAAGGTATTGGAAATTGAGTGGATGCTCAATTGGAGAATGGCTGAATAAGTTGTGATATATGAATATTATGGAATATTATTGTTCTATGAGAAATGACCAGCAGGATGATTTCAGAGAAGCTGGAGAGACTTACATGAACTGATGCTAAATGGAGTGAGGAGAATTTTGTACACAGCAACAACAAGATTATGTGATGATCAACTTAATTCGTCTCAGCAATGTAATTCATGACAATTCTAATAGACTTGGGATGGAAAATGCCATCCACAACCAAAGAGAAAACTATAGAGATGGAATGTGGATCAAAGCATAATATTTGTACCTTTTTTGTTGGTTGGTTGATTTGCTTTTTCTTTCTCATTTTTTTCCCTTTTGGCCTGATTTTTCTTGTACAACATGACATATGTGGAAATATGTTTAAAAGAATTGTACATCTTTAACATATATTCAATTATTTGCTATTTTGGTAAGGGAAAGAGAAAAATTTGGAACACAAAATCCTACAAAAATGAATGTTCAAAATTATATTTATATATATTTGGAAAAATAAAATATTATTGAGAAAAAAATCCTATGAACCTTGGGGAAAAAAGAAGGAAATGGCAAATTACTCCAATATCTTTGCCAAGAAAACTCCAAATCGGATCACAAAGAGTTGAACATAACTAAAAATTGACTCAACAACAACAAAAATAGTGATAGATTCATAGTATTGAAAATAACTTTTTAAACCATCCAACTTAGCCCTCTCACTTTACAGAAAAGCAAACCCCAAAGACTAAGTAACTTGCCCAATGTCATGCAGTCTATGGCAGAATAATTAGAAGGAGAGCTTTGATATGACAGGAACAATCTTGGTTTTGTCTTTTTATCTCTAGCACCCAGCTCACATGGTGATTACTAAATGGTTTGTGACACATTTCAGAGAGGTATCGGACCCCTGGGACAGAATGTTATAAACACTGGTAGACAGTTTCTGTATTGGCTATTTTTGCTTGTTTTTCTTTGTCACAAGGGAAGATTCAAACTAAAGGGGGCAATGAATGGGAACTGACTATGAGATAAAGGGATAAAATGTATCAGTGGGTTTTGTTAAAATAAATATTTGTTGAATTGAATTGATCCTGACAAGGACAAGGAGCCCAGATCTCCCAACTCTTAGCCAGATTCGTCCTGTATTAAAAAGCCAGAGAGACCTCTCAATGTCCCTTCCAGTTCTAAGCTTTAGCATTTTAATGGATTTGGAAAACATGACAAGATCAGGCACAGAAAAATGACAGCAGCTTAGGAAATAGCCAACACTTACTGGGCTGAAATTGACCCATCTCTCTGAAAATAAATGCTTGATCCTTATGTTATTTTCTTATCCCAGCTTCCAGCTTGCTGCAGGTGGTGCCTTATGATGTTACCAATACCAGACAGTTTGAATAAATTAAATATTACATCATCAGGCAGATTGAATAAATTAGGTATTACATTATCCCCCAGGAAAAATCCAGCTTGGCCAATATTTTTAATATTGGAAAACTATTTAGGGTATGGTAGCATGAGTTAGGATCAGGAAGTTAGGAGAGATAATTGTTACTCACCTATGTTCTCAAGTTCCAAATTAGCATGGTACCACCACCCTATTAAGCAAATCATTTAACCTTTCCAGGATTTCCCATTTTCTCATCTGCAAAATGAAGGGAATGGATTGGATAATTAATAAGATGATAGTTATAATTATAGTACTTTATATACTTTACCTTATTGTTATTAGTATTTTACAGATAAAGAAACTGAAGCTGAGAGAGTTTAAAATGACTTGTCCAGAATCAAACAATTAAGAAGTATTTAAGGCAGAATTTGAATGCAGATCTTCCTGATTTCAAATTCAACACTTGATCTACTATGGCACAATATCTTCCAATTTTTACAAGTTTATGAAGCTTTCACCTTCTTCTCTTTATGTCCTGGATAGCAAGGAGTGGGGTTTGATGGAGCTTCTGGATATCTTGAAATCCACTTGAGTCTGTCTCTTTTTAATATTCATGGTCTGAGGTTTCTGTGCAGTGTCAAGGTTGTGTACCAGGCATCTCTTTTATGACCCGAGTTGTCACAGACTAGTGAATAATGAGATGTTTGGAGGAACCATTGAAGGATTAACTGGGGGGGTCTTAGCCAATCCCTGAGTAGCAGGAGCTTAGGGGCCTTCATGAAGAATTTATTAGAGTGATTCATCTTCAGCTCCTGTGAACAGATTACATTCTTATTCCATTGTGGAAAGTTTATAGCCACTCTCCAAGTAGTACAAATGTATTATTAATAATCCTTAGAAAAGCAAGACATTGTTTCATGGTTTAAATATTACTCTTGTTCAGGAATATTGAATTGTCTATAGGGGTCTCATGAAATCACATGAACCTTGATATACTGAAATTTAAATCAATTTGAAACAAAGCCACAAGGAGATTTTGTGTTCTTATATTTGAGACTAGTAAATCTGCCTGCTATCTCAGACAATGCCCAACATCATGATGCTGTACAGCTGGGGTTGATGAATTAGGTTCCAATTAGGAAATGAAACCTACCTCTTTGGGTTTCCTTTTTCTTGAATCATTGTCAATGAAATGACAAAGAAAGAATGAGCTTCCTTTTTAGTGTTTCTTGGATCTCCTTTGGCCATGATATGAGAGAGGTGCTGTGGGTTGTACTGGGAAAACTTGTATGAACTGATGCAGAGTGAGGTGAGTAGAACCAAGAAAGCAGTTTCCATGATGACATGTCAATAAAAAAAAAGAAAACAACATTAAAAGACTTAAACAGTTTCTTCAAGAACTGACAGGGAAGCCTCTTGGAAGAGAGGTGATGATTGAATATGGAGGTAGAATGAGGCATACATTTTCCACAATGGCCAATGTGATACTTTAATTTGCTTGACTATATTCATTTATTAAAAAGGAGCATTGTATTATGAACAATAGGGAAAGGGTCTTTGGGGAATGATGATGTTTTAAAAATGATGAACTTTTACCAAAATGTGAAAGAAAGGAAAGGAAAAGAAAAGCATCAAACCCAGAATTCTAGTATTGTTTATGTCGTGACTTACTTGCATCTACATTAGGCTTCATCTTTTCTCTATCTCAGTGCTATTGTAAAGATCAAAGCCTATTATTTAATTAGTAACAATGAAATACAAGTTATTATTATTATTATTATTATATAGAACTAGCCAAAAAGGAGGAGGATTTAAAGGGAGGAGGATTATGTTGGTCTAAGTGGTTTCTGCTATTCCTAATATTCTATGAAGGTCCATCAGTTCATTCACTATATTCATTCATTTATTCAAGGAACTCCTTGGGTACTTTTGCTGCAATCATTTAGTGAAAAGACAAAGGGATGTGTATTTAGGACTTTACTGCTATAAGGAAGGTTTAAAATAGATTATACCCAAGATCTCAATATCAGGTAGAGTTTTAGAACACAGTTTGTGGAGTTTAGGAGAATCTTAGAAATCCCTGGAAAGGGAGATTGAATCTTACTTGAGGGAGGAAAGGGGATTTGTAAGGGAGCCATGCTATGGAAGAAGATCTCAGGATTGACTTTTGCCAACAAGTATCACCATTTAATGAACAAGTATGAAAGAAGACCCAGTAGTGAGAGTATTAAATCCAACCAGTAAACCTTGGTTTCCTGGGAGTCTGGAGTTCTTGCCGGATGAGATTCATGCTTTCCTCCCTATGGATTGGGTAGCTTCTACTTTAAGCATCACCTTTAATCACTCATTTGGCTTTCTGCTGACTGAACAATATATGCACTAATGCAGAACAAAATGAGCAAAAGCAGGAGAACAATTTTCACATTGATTACACAAGTGACATAAAGGAAAACAATATTGTCTGTCTCATCAGGGAAAAGTTGAGAATCTAATGGGATTCAGAAGCACAACTTCTGAATTTGGAATCAGAGGTCCTAGGGTGAGACCCTGCTCTGTTGCTTCCTAGTTAAGCAACCTTAGATAAATGTGAGCAGCCTAGTAAAGGGGGAAGAACATTAACTTGAAGTGACATTGTCTCCTTATTCCTTGTCTGACTTTGGGCACTTAACCTTTCTCAATCTTGACTTACTCAACTGTAAAACAATAGTAGTACCCTCTACTTTTATATCTTATGAGCCTGTGTTTGTGATGATAAAAGAGCTGGCAAGGTTTTCAGAGCACCTTACTTAAACTTTCTCATTTGGGCTTCACAACAGCTGTAGGAGATAGGCACTCTAGGCATTATCTAGGCAAGAAACTGAGAGGCAGTTAAAGTTGTTGTGTAGGTTCTGACGAAAATATTCCATTACTTTTCAAGTCTCTTGGTTTAAGTTGAGATGAGGGAGGGCTGTTTTACCACTAAGATTGATCACCTGTCTAGCCAGTAAATTTAGATTCCAACTGAGAAAGGCAGTCTCTGAATGTTATGGTTTCCTTATTCAGAAGATTCCTTCATGATAAATGATGATTTTGCCTTCCTGACCAGCCTTCTCTGCCATCCAGAATTTCATTGAATCATAGGATTTAGACCCTAGAGGGATCTTGGAGATTATCTAGTCCAATCTCATTTTACAGATGAATAAACATGTACAAGATGTAAAATGCTCAAGGCTCATTTGCCCCCTTTTCAGGAGCCTTCTGTCTGCCTGTTGGCATGCCAGTGTAGTCTCTGATGATGATTAGAAGCAATTGTTGTATCATCTAAACCTAAGCTATATGTGCAATTTTACCCACTAAAGATACATTTCCTCCTGGAAAAGTCTCTGTAGTACTATATCTGGCTCTTTCTGTCATTGCAATTGCTTCTCCATTTCCCAAGGTGAAAGAAGTCAGACCTCTGGGAAAAAATTCCTATTTCAAAGGCCTATTTATTTCTGAAGCATTCAGTCATAGCCTGGGAGGAAACAGGGCTGTAGCATGATTTGAAGAAGGGAGAGGCTAAATGATGATAAAACATGATTCTAAGTTCAACACAGCTGATTTTGACATTCAGATTGTATTGGCATGAATCCAGGGTGGCTTTAAAGCAGGCAAAACAAACCTTTTTTGCTTCCTCTGAATGGGTTACCTGAGCATCTTTTTACACTTGAAAATGCTAATGTGGATAAGACTCCTTAAATAGGAACCATTCTAACCACTGGTGCTTCCCTCCCAAGGCTGCTTGGGTTATATGGAAGCATTATTCTGTTTAATCCTCATCCCACAGCTATGAGGCAGGCTAGTAGTCATTAACTTTACTGGGAATTGCTCAAACCAAGAGAAGGCTTCTATTGTTATTTGTTCTCTTTACAAATAATATTATTAAATTCTGCAGCAGTCTTTTTCTTTGTGGCTGTATGGGATTTTTCAAGTCCCAGACTCATCATAAGAATGGCACCTTTCCCCAAATTGCTCAACATGTAAGAAAGCTCTTTATAACCACCCAACCATTGTTCATTAACATCATCTCTGATGTAAAACTTCACATTGGAAGTGATTTTCAAAATTTTCCTTCTCTCAATCTCAGCTATTGTCCAAATAAAGTAAGCAATTCATTTGAATTTAATACCTTGGATAAAAATTGGCACTAAACTTAATTGTGGTACAAATTCTTTATTGCTTCTCTTTCCCAATGGCTCTGGAACCTGGTTTTCTTTCAGGCAGTAACTCTGATGTATTCCCTGTTGTTTTTCTGTTTTTTTTTTTTTTTAAGCATCTGGGTTATTTTTTGTTATCTCTCTCATTTGAATAACTTGGTACAATTCAACTCACTTTGCTTTCTGTTCTGATGCTCTCCATCCAGTCAGTCAGTCTGGTTTAACTTTTGTTCTGTCTGCAGTTCTAGGTCCACTAAATGAGTGAGGCTAATAGAAGTAATTATCTGGTAACTGAGTCATTCCACAAAAGGTTTGCATAATACAAGTTTGGTGCAGAAATCCCAGCAGGGGATAAAAATGAATGTCACACATCAAGATGCATTCTTTTTAGGTTTTTTTTTTTTTTTTTTTTTTTGCCAGAAATCTAACGTCTTACCCTAGGCATGGGTGGGTAATGTCAATCAGTTTCAATTCAGGGGAGATTTCTCATTGAAATACTTTTGAAAAAAGTAAAAAGTCATCCCAACAACACTGCCTTACCTAGGGAAAAAAGTTTTGGTTAATGTCATGCCTGACTGGCAGCTAACACTATCTAGTGGATCACTATGGGAATTAATTGAGTCCTACTTGGTGCCCTTCACTTCAGTAAAAAAATAATTGAAAAGAATAGTTCACAGCCTCTTAGATGTAGAAAGGACCTTGGAGATCATCTATTTTAAGTCATACCTCAATAAGAATCTCTTCTGTAAAATACTTAACACGTGCTCACTCAGGCTTTGTTTGGAAAACCTTTAGTGGGGAGTGAGGGCATGGCAGCACCCACTACCTCCCAAGGCAACCCATCCTTCATTTACAACTTTTAGCATTTAAGTATTCCAGAGGGATGTTCACAAGCTGTAAATGAGTCTGTCCCTAGGATCTCCCTCTTATTTCATGACTTAAACTGCATAGTGAGTAGGAAAATTCAATTCAGCATGTGTTTGTCTTGCAACTTATCTTCTAATCAATCAATATGTTTATTAAGTTCTTCTCTTAGGAGAATGTAAACTCCTTAAGAGCAGGAAGTATTTCATTTTTGCTTATATCTCCTCATCATGAAGCTTAAAAATGTATATTGATATTAAAAATACATTTTGAATTGGATTGAGAAACATTCAGCCATTTCTGAAACTAGCTAAGAATCACTTTCTGTAGAGCTAGAAATCTAACATTTTTCAGGCTTTGTTGATATCATTTACTTTGGCAAAATATGACTTTTTTTAGAAGAATGTGGTGGAGGAAGAAAAGGGATATTTCAGATGTTTTACCCCCTCCCACTAAGATCCAAGTCAAATTAATTTATCATTTTACATTTCTATTTTAAGACACTGTTAATTCCAATAACTTTTGATGGAGGTTTGAAATCCAAATGTTTTAATGAACACATAAATCAAGCAGTCATAACAGCTCCCTGCAAATGTTCTTGTACAAAATCATCATCAAGAATAGAGGTTCCCTGAGGCGGAACTATAAACATTAACCCTGCCATGGTGTGTGCTTTACTCTAGGCAGCAGCTTTAATGAGATGTAAAGCAATCCCTGCAGCCTCAAATTGAAGTCGAGGAACTTGGCCTTGTGGCTAAAATGGCAACTCACCCCCTCTGTTAAGTGATTGTCCACCACAGATATCATCCTACCTTTGGTCTTGGAAAGTGTAGAGTTCAGCCCAGAATGTCATATATCAAAAGGCAGGCAATTCTAAGTGATTTTCCCTTAGCCTTTAGGATATTTTTGTTATTCTTAACTATAGTAACTATAGTAACCAACAATTTGAATTCTCCAAAAAGACTTTTCTTGATTATCTCCTTTGCTTCTAGTACTTTTTTTTTTTTTTTTTTTTACTGAGTATGGTATCCACCTTTGTATATGTTGTATCCTTCTAGTGGCAGGGACTATGTCTGTTTCATTGTTCATTGAAGTGCCTTCAGCACTTTGCACAATGCTTTGCATATAGTAGGTGCTTTAAAATGTTTGTCCCACCTAATGTACTAGAATGGAATGGAATTCAGGCTGGGCTGACCTTTCCAGGATCATTTCACTGAATCACATTTCTCAGAGATAGAAGGAGCCAGAGACTCTCTAGGCTAAACTTTACTTGGACAAGAAACATCCTCTCCCCACATCTCTAAGAGTTAGCCACCCCATTTTTACTTAAAGGCCCCTGGGGGGCAATACACAACATCCCTTGTGTAAAATCTCTGGGATATCTACTGGGCAGGGGTTTTTTCCCTTTCATTGAGCCCAATCTGCCTCTCTGCTCAGAGCTCAGAGCTCTAGTCCTCTTCCTATTTGACAATTGTTCAAAGACTTGGTGAAAGCCATGTTTTCTCATCACTCTTTTTTGGATACTCTCCACTGTATTTGTATCTTTCCTAAGACTTGGCACCCAAGAACTGAAGATGGCATCCCTGAGATGATTTGACCAGGGCAGAATATAGGAAGATAATCACTCTCCTGTACCTGGTCACTCTAGAAATTAGATCATGGATTGAACCAGTGGAATTTTTCAGTCATAGCTCTTACATGTTAAAATGAGAAAGTGTTTTACCCATGAACTCAATTCCCCTTAGTATTTCTGAAAATGTTTTAAAAGATTCACTTACTTATATTCTCATACTTAATGCAATTTCCCCATACTCGGGATATCTGTTTCAACATACTGTATCTCCCTTCTATAGAGCTATGTATTATTTAAATGCATTTATTATAGGTTGGAACATGCACAAGCATTGCAGATTGCTTAGAATGTTGCCCTCTGGGCAAATTTTTTTATATGAACTGCATCAATCTCATGATCACCTCCTCCCCTCCCCCACCCAGTTTCATTTGTAGAGTATTCTGGCACCAGGAGTTACCATGGTTACATAGAAAGATTGTTTAAAAAAAAAAAAAGAACAAGAGCAGAAATATATTGAGCTTTCTTTCATCTTCCCTGCTCTAGGCTCTTCTGAACCCATGAAGCAAAGAGCCAGAGATTAATAATTTTCTAACAGAGAAATTTTTCTTTACATATGTGACATCACAGGATTTAGAGCTTACTTGGATCCCAGAATTCATCTATTCAGACCTTCTCATTTTATAGATGAGTAAACTGAGACCCAGACACTTTTGTTTTTATCTCAACCACACTGCTAAGAAAGCTGAAATAAGAACCTTAAATTGAAATATTTAAATGTACTTCCTAGAGGTGGGCATCACTGTGCTGTAGATCAAGGGAAATATTGAAGATCTAACAGTGGAAACAGAAATAGAATTCCAAAGTTAAAGCAAAAGGGTCAAAATGGGACTTAGAAAGATAAGCTGTCAAACTCAGTCAGTTTGAAGCACCTGATGGAACTAATGACACATAATTGATTTCTCCAGTGGAACTTCCATGGGGAAGTTCTGACTCACTCTGAATTCTCCTTAATAAAAAACAACAGTTTTAGATATGAAAGCATATATAGCCCCTAGGCTCCTAAGAAATCCTATATGGGAGAATGATTACAGTGGGAATTAGGAAAGCAACAAAGAAGAAAACCATATAAGGAATTGGGAGGAATCATTGGGATTGACTTGTGGGAAATGATCTGAATTTCTTTTGTCTCATAATGTAACTAGCAGTACCATGGGCAAATGCAATAAAAATGGCAAGTGAAAGTCTACTGATGGAGTATCCCCAAAAGTGAGCCTTGTGGAGTTGCAGGTTTATCCCTGGGAGATTGGCTACCAATGATGGAGTGAATGGTTTATTTGGTTTTGGTCAGACTTTGGAAACATCTATAAAGATATGATGGGATTGTGAGCTATACTCCTGGAAAGATTTCCCCACAATGAGGAAACCCAAGATTTTCCAAGGTATTACAGGAATATGTCTTATGTAACTCCTACCTAGGAAATGACCAAAACTACCCATTTATCCACATTACAGAATACTCATATACCCACCAATAAATGTTCCATATCATATTTCAAAGTTAGATTCTCCCAGCATACAGGTTATTTTCTGGTAACAATGGCAACTGGAAAAAAGTAGTAATTTAAAAAATAGTAACCTAGAATCTTGAAAAACTTAAGACAGCTTCTCAAGAACCAAATTTGTTACCAGTTTTCGGAAAACACTTTTCATTATTATTCTCTTCATTTATTTTAATATATGGGTTCTTGACCTTTTATTTTTCTCTTGGACCATTTTGACAGTCTGGTGCATATAAACCCCTTCTCAGAACAATGTTTTTAAATGTATAATATATATATGTACACACACACACACACACACACACACACACATATATATAGTATATATAGGATTGCAAATCAAACCACTTATATTGAAATATAGTTATCAAAATATTTTAAGTTCATAAATCTCAGGATAAGAACTATAGTTATGTGAGGATATTGTATAATACTTTAAGGAAATTTATTTGTAATTAACTTCATTTAAATACATAGTTTCCTATGGCACACTTTTAGGAGAGAATTCAGTTTCATTCAACACACATTTGATAACTTCAAGAAGAATAATAACAGTTAGCATTCATATAATATTAGAAGTCTATAAAGCTTTACATATATTGATCCAATCTTTACCTACTTTGTTTGAGATGTTTGGTGGGGTTCACTAGGTTTATAAGAATAACCTGGACCTTGCCCTTAGAAAGATAATATTCTACTGTAGAGGAAACAACATGTAGACAGATGAGTTTAATTGAATGTATACAGTAGTAGGGAAAGAGAAGTTACAGAGTGCTCTAGGAAGGTTTGAGACAGGGCAGAACTATCAATCGGGGAAAAGAAATTAAACAAAAATAAGATATTACAATTTGTTAAAGGTTGCCACCTTTTTGACCTTGGAATGGAATGGGGGGAAGAGATCTTGATATAGTAACTATGGACAGTCTGTGCTTTGTTTTAAGGATGCTAAAAAAGTCAGAATAATTCATCTGTGGCATCTTCAATGTGATATGTGTGAGAGAGACAGAGAGACAGAGACAGACAGAGAAAAAGAGAGAGAGAGAGAGACAGACAGACAGACAGAGAGAGAGAGAGAGACAGAGAGAGAGAGAGAAGGAAGGAGGGAGAGAGAGAAAGAGAGAGAGAAGGAGGCAGAGAGACAGAGAAAGAAAGAGAGGGAGAGAGAGAGACAGAAATGGAGACAGAGACAGAGATACAGACAAAGAGGGAGAGGGGGGAGAGAAGGAGGACGAAAGAGAAAAGAGCCTAGTATTTTTAAAAAGCTTGTGTTAGAATCGTGGCTCTGTCAGTCATTTTGTGATCTTGAACAATTCATTGTTTCAGTTTTCTCATCTGTTAAATAGGAGTAAACTAAAAAAATAGAGAGATGGCTTCACTGGATTTGGGGGTTTTGAGTGTATGTATGTGTGTATATGTATACATGTTTGTTTAAAGAGAGTGTTCTGTAAACTTTTCAGTGTCCTAAAAATAAGTTGTCATTAATGTCATGCTTCTGATGGATGTATTTATGAGCAATGTAATGGATGGAGTGCTTAACAATTCAAAAACTAATCAGCTCTGGGCAATCTTTAATTTTTTAAGTCCCCATCCTTAAAGCACTTGAAAAAGAGTCAGTTAAGTCAGTTAAGAGATTTGCTGCCAAGATCACATCCACCTAAAAGTGATTGTTTTCTCCCTGCCTCCCTTGGGACCCATGCTGGAACAGCTTTCTTGACCTGGCTGTGTAGTAGTCAATTCCCAATGGTAAAGATGGAGAAGAAAATGTACATTGGCCAAAATGGGAAATTTGTGTCATATTTGTTATAGAACTGAAAAATTTTAAACTCTAAATATATACTCCCCTTGATAGAGAATTTGATTATTGGCCCAATCTAAATAGAATATATTTTGCATCATTTCCCAGTCTAGCAATGGTTTGCATTTCGTTGTCCACAATTTTATGCCCAGTCTCTTTTTGCCCAGGGATATGACTCTGTGAGACAGCTGACTAAGTAATTTGTAGCCTTTGAACTAGAGTTTGCTCTGTGGGAAGTCAGGTGATAATTCTTCTCCCCATGTAAGCTAAGATCTTTATCTTTGTATCTACAAGGTCTAGAACATAGCAGGCATTTAATAAATACATATTGAATTGAAAAGCAACTTTTGTCCCTTTGAAATTCAGTTTAATTCCACAAATATATAAAGCACTGATTTCATATAGAGTACAGTGTCTGGAATCTTGAGGGGAAATAGAAATTTGGGATAAGGCTTGCCTTCTCCCTGCCTTTGTAGAGCTGACAGAGGGATATGGCACATGTGCATAGACCTTTTATTAGCTCAAACAATTCCTCTTCTGTAAAATGAGAGTTGGAGTAGGCCAGTCCTTTGGCAACAAACATGTATTCAGCATTCCAGTGGCCAGCCCCTATCTTAGCAGTGGGAATCCAAAGAAAGGCCAAAACACGTGTCCCTCTCCTTAATGGGCTCATGGGGAGCACAACCTAGAAATAACTAAGTGTATATGAGCTGTGTGCAGAGGAGATGAGAGTTCACCTCAATGGAAGGCATGAATGGAGGGGCAAGCATTTGAGCTGAGACCTTTCAAGAGTTAAAGTGCTCCTGAGGTGGAAGTGAGAAAAAGGCAGAATGCCAAACATAGGGGAGAGCCAGTGGAGTCCAAGAAAGCCAGTGACACTCAAACTATGGATGTCGGGGGGCAGTGTAGGGAGATTAGAAAGCCCCCAGCTTTAATGAAGACAGGATTTTGTATTTAATCTTGGAAAGCAAGAGAGAAGCACTGGAGTTTATTAAGGAGTGGGGCTGACACAATGAAACTGAGCTTAGGGAGATCACTTTGGTAGCTGAGTGGCTGATGGATGGGAGAGGGAAGAGTCTGGGGGGCAGGCAGATGACCAGCAGCTATTATGAGAGTGCAGGTATGAGGTGGTGAGATCTGCACCAGGGGAGTGTCTGAACGAGTAGAGAGAAAGGGGTGAATGGGAGAGCTATTGGGAAGGTGGTAGGTGCCGGAGGACCACAGACTGGACAGGGTCAGGATGGGGGAGTCTGGGAGACTCCCTCCAGTTCCATTTCTTTTTAGCTCAGAATGTTTCTGTAAGCCTTTAAGATTTTACCAGTGCCTGATGCATTGTTGGTGGAGCTGTGAACGGATACAGCCATTCTGGAGAACAATTTGGAGCTATGCTCAAAAAGTTATCAAACTGTGCATACCCTTTGACCCAGCAGCATTTCTATTGGGCTTATATCCCAAAGAAATCATAAAGGAAGGAAAAGGCCCCACATGTGCAAGAATGTTTGTGGCAGCCCTTTTTGTAGTGGCTAGAAACTGGAAATTGAATAGATGCCCTTCAATTGGAGAATGACTGAATAAATTATGGTGTATGAATATTATGGAATATTATTGTTCTGTAAGAAATGACCAGCAAGATGACTTCAGAGAGGCCTGGCGAGACTTACATGAACTGATGCTCAGTGAAGTGAGCAGAACCAGGAGATCATTATACACGGCAACAACAGTACTATATGACAATCAATTCTGATGGACATGGCTCTCTTCAACAATGAAATGTTTCAAACCACCTCCAATTGTTCACTGAAGAAAGCCATATACACCCAGAGAGAGGGATGTGAAATGTGGACCACAACATAACATTCTTATACTCCTTGATTGATGTTTGCTTACATTGTGTTTCCTTTATCTGATATATCGTTTGTGTAGATAAGATTTTTCTTGCACAACAATGACAACTTTGGAAATATGTATACATATATTCGATTTGCCAATATTTTAACATAATTAACATGTAGTGGATACCTTGCCATCTAGGGGAGGGGTGGGGATTTGGGGGAAAAATTTGTAACGGAAAGCTATGTAAGGGTTATTGTTGAAGAATTACCCACACATATATTATGCAAATAAAATAAAAAAAATAAAATTAAATACAAAAAAAAAGATTTTACCAGTGCCTCAGGGCAGCTCAGAAAAGTAGTAACACAGGAGTTATCTCCTGACAAATTCTAGGATCATCTAGTTGGAGCTAGAAGGGACCTTTTGACCTCACCAGATCTAACTTCCCCCATTTAATGGATGAGGGATCTTTGGTCCATAAAAGCAAAGGGACTTGAAGGGGCAAAATGCAGTATGTGGTATATGTCTAAGAAAGGACTGAGCAAAGTGTTGGGTGAGTTAAGGGGAGGAGATAGTTTCCAACTGGATGGATTAAAAGGAGGTAGAAAGGGAAAGAAGGTTGTATTTGGAAGGCTTTTAGATATAAAAAGGGTAATGATTCCAGAAAGCTAAGGATAGAAGGGAGAACTAAATCACAGGGTTGGGAGAAGAAGAGGAGATAATGTCAGAGAAATGAACCTTGAAAGGTAGGAAGCACTAGTCAAGAGGTCCATTAAGCCTTTTAAAACATTTTCTTACCAGAACCTCCTGAGTCTCAGTGAGTTTGTTTGCCTTAAGTTATAGAGATTTCCTCCTGGAGAGCCATTATTCCCTATGGCTTATTCTTCAGCCCCACTGAGTTTTTTGGAGCCACCTTTAGGACATATCCTGGACTTTGCCAGGGCTCCCAGACTTCTCAAAGCATTATTGCCATTCCACTTCCCAGAGGATAGCTCTGGGAAGCTCTAGGAAATAGCTATGTTGACCCAAGTCATTCCCAAAATAGGATTCTCCAATAAGGCCATTCTCAGTGAAGAGAAACACATTGGTCCAGATCATTCTAGACTACCCTGGTCATCATGATTTGCTATGGGTGCAATACTTCTCCAGATACACTCTAGATCAGTGGTTCTCAAACTTTTGATCCTCGTCTCTTTATACTATTAAAAATTCTTGAGGATCTGTCCAAAGAGTTTTTGTTTATGTGCATTATATTCATAGATAATGACCACATTAGAAGTTAAAGCTAACTTTGAATTTGTAGACTCTCTGAAAGGGTTTCAGAGACCATGAGGATTCTCTGAATCCTACTTTGAGAACCACTGCTCTAGACCACTCACTAATATTGCACAGTGAAAAGAATGCTTGATTTGGAGTGAGAGAGCCTGGATCAATATTCCACTTCTGTTTACTACTTGTATGATGCTGGGCGTATCCCTTAACTTCCTGGGTTTCATTTCCATAGAATCCTTGGAGCTAGAAAGGGGGTTAGAGACCATAATCTATGACCCTATCTACCAGGGCACCTCTTTATCCCTGAAGCCCAGCCTATACTCTTGAACTTATCCTTGTGACTTTCAACATCATCCTTTATATTTAAGATGGAAGAATGGGACAATCAAGGGCTAGGGTGTGGATGCTATATGCCAGGATATTCTGACAGCCCTGGTACAGCTGGGGGCAGTGGTGGGGACAAAAGGGGAATAGTCATAGTCATCAGATGCTAGTTTATCATCCTTCTACCTCATCACTATCAGAACTAATTCTGTATCACCTTCAAGCATGAGTCTTTGGCATGAGATTTTCATTTTCAGAGCATGCTGTCTCAAAAATCTCTTCTCATCTCTCTTCATTCTCTTTCTCACTTCCTGATTTTGAAATATTCCATTCTGCAAGAAATCTCTGAAATTATTCCTCATGGAATGAAAACATTCTTCAGTCTACCTTTCAAGTTTCAGAGTTATTAGTAGAAAGAATGAATATGATGGCACCAGAATGAAAGTCTACAGATGAAATATTTAGATTCACACATTGCCTGCTGAAGTTTCCTGGGATTCTAGACCTCCTGAACTATTTAAATTACCCCTGCAACTTATCCCACATCTGTTTTCCATTGGCTTCAACAATCCTCAAGAGATCAGCACAACAGAGAAAGAATCACCAGTCACCAAATAGAATGATAGAATGTGGAGATTCAGTGAGTAAGAAGACTGTGGCCAGAGCCTAAAACTGTCCCCAAAGATGTTCAGAGCACTTTCCACCTCCATCCATGAGATGGGTAAGTTGATACTTTTGCAGATATCTTCCTTATTGCTATTCCTGGTATTAGAAACAGGGGAGAGGCAGTCTCAGAAATTCTTCTATGACACCTTTATAAACTCACTTCATCCTCACTCTCTCCCCAGTAAGTTGTTCATCTCAGGACTTTTACTTCTGTCATCATTCATACAAACAGAAATCTTGAGAGAATTCCCCCTTTCTGGGGGTACTCAGAGAATCAGAATCCAAAGCGCTAGCCAAGCTGGAAATATATAAGCTTAAAACATGGGAGGGAAAAAAAACTTTGGTCACTTGATGCTCCAGGGATGGCTCCTCAGAGAATAGATCCCAGCAAGAAATCTCTCAGGTGCCGAACCCTGAATTACCATACAAGGTGAGAGAATGAAAAGCTAGGTTCTGGGCTGTTACTTCACTTAGTCTTGGCTGGAAGGGTCAGCTTCCTTGGGTAATATGAACTATTTTGGGGGCTCAGTAAATGATCAGCATGCTGAAGCTGTATGTGGCTGCTTCCAGACCTCCCAAGGAACTACTCTCAAGGTATCATCCCCATCTACAATCAAATAGTATGAGAAAGATTTCTTTTTGTTGTTTAAAATTATGACAGCCCTCATTAAATAGTACATATAGAGTGGATATTTTTCTTCCACAAAAGAACATTTTCCCTACCCAGTTATTATGTTTAGTGTCAGGGTGAGTTTATAAAACATGTATAGAGTATCCCAAAAGCTTTGCTAGCTTTCAGAGCTATTAAATAGGCATATAGACAGTCATATAAAAAGACAGTGTAATGGGATAAAGTCAATAAACTAGGATTTAGTCAGGCTGAGAGAGAGGCAGCTTGGTACAGTGGAGAGAAAGCTGACCTCAGAGTCTAGAAGGTTCAAGCCCTGCCTGACTGTGGGAAAGTCACTACACTACTTGAAAGTATTGGATGATAGATATAGCCTCTGGGGTGTCTTTCAAATCTAGCTCTATAATCAAGAATGCTCAACACTGATAAAAATCATAATTGTTGTTGAGTTATTGTAATTGTGTCTCTCTTCATGACCCTATTTGGGGTTTTCTTGGCAAAGAGGTTGGAGTGATTTGCCATTTTTCTTCTCTAGCTCATTTTCTAGATGAAGAAATTGAGGCAAACAAGATTAAGTGACTTTCTCAGGGTCACACAGCTAGTAAGTATCTGAGGCCAGATTTAATTCAAGAGCACAAGTCTTCCTGACTTCAGATCCAATACTCTATCCTCTGAGTCACCTAGCTGCTCATTATAGAATCACAGGGAATTGTGAACAAGGAAGTTAGATAGATTCTAAAAATAATTTTGCCTTAGTTATCTGGTAATCAAAAGAAAAAGTTCAACATGCAGTTTGAATAAAATGACCAAATAACTAGTGTGTGTCCTACAATAAATAACCTGCTTGTGGATTAAATTCAATTCCACAGACATTTATTAAGTATTTACTGTGTACCAGGCACTTTGCTGAATGGTGAAAATATAATGGCAAAAGTGAAATAATCCCAGTCTTCCAGGTCAGAAAGACATCACACACATATAAGTAAATAAATAAGTAGGGAGTGATGAGGTTAAGTTTTTTTTTTTTTTTTAAGAGCTCTAGAAATATTAGAGAAGGGAGAAAACAATACCAATTAAAGCAATCAAAGGAGGTGGCACCTTGAAGGGAAGAAAAACTTCTGAGAGGAGTAGAAATGGGCACTCACTGTAGACAGTAAGTTAACTACCATGTAATGGCATCTGTACTCATTAAACACAGTGCTAGTGTGTGGTTCTCTTAGTCCTTGGAGGTAATAAGCACCATCTGTCATTATATACCATATGTCATTCCTTTCTCCTTGCCCCTTGCCTTTGTCTTCCCCCCTTTACAATTAAGGAAATTAGAGAAATCAATTAGTTCTTGATCTCAGAGTTGATATGAATATTAACCAGGGGCCACCAAAAAAAATTATCTCTAATAAGCAGGCAAAAATTCTGTAACAGAATGAAAAAGCCTTATTTGTAGAGGTAGGGGAGGTGCCATTCCTTTTAAAATCAGCTCATCTTCTGGAGGAGAAAAATGAAGGAGCCTACATTTCCACTTTTTTCCAGGTGGGTATATAGCCGCCATTAGTGATAAGGATGGGAAGTTAGCACATGTTGATTCATCATTAGCCTGGAAATTTTGGGAGACTAAAATAGCTTCATTGGGAAGAGCACAAGTGGAAGAAGACTTGAAGGGAAATGGTCCTGTTTCAAGCCAAACCACTGTGAAGTCTCATTCATTTTGTTTTTTACTTCATCATCCAAAAATCTGTATTTGAAAAAAGTCCTGTGGAATCCCCAACCAATGGATCAGGAGCTATTGTCGCCATGAAGCTTTTCTTGATGTGTGACCCTCTCTCTGGGATTTCCTCAGCATGGAAGGTATCACAGAGAGTAATAATGGTCCTTCCTTCTCCAAAATGTCATTATCAGGCTCTGGCCTCCTGGCAGCTCCTCCCACAGTCAAGGATTCAGTGGATTGAATTCACAAACTTCCTGGAGCCCCTGATTGACATCTGACTTAGTAAAGAAGAAATCACGTTGTCATCTTCAATTAAACCATCCCTGACAGGATCACTTCTCATTAAAAGTTCTTCTTAAAGACTTTTGTTCCTTCACGGGCCTGGGAGGACTTCAGTGGGACCTCACTGACGCTGATCCATCATTGGAAAGGACATCCCCAGGCTCAGAAAAAAGCAGGCGCCATTAGCACCTTCTAGTTCTAGTCCAGGCGTCGGCAACCTATGGCACACATGCCAAAGAGGGTATACAGGCTGGTTTTTCTTTGGCATGTGAGCCAGTTGCTGCTGCCACGACCCCTTCCCTGCAACTGGAAAGCCACTACGAGGGGAACGGCCCCCTCCCTACTGCCCGCACCTGGCGAGGACCCGGAGGAAAGGGCACAGAGCCTTGCCCCCTGCTTGTTAAAGCTTGCCACCCCTGCTGTAGCGACTCTGGTGGGATAATGTGATGGTATGGGTCTGATTCCTGTGGGTGAAATGTCCACATCAGGCCTATACCATCACTTTAATCAACCCTTTCTGAGTGTCCGGAGTTGTGGGTTTTCTGTCTACAGTGGCTCAGGAAGGGATAGAAAACGCCTCATCTTTCACTAGGCCTCCTCTGACCGTCTACAGGCTCATCTCTTGAATACACTGGAAGCCAAAGTGAATAGATTTCAGGTAGGAAATCAGGTGAAAAGGATTGCAGCATCCATTCAGAATTCATTCATTCATTCATTCATTCATTCATTCATTTAACAAACGTTAGCCAGATGCCTGCTTTATGCAGAGCACTGTTCTGGGAAATGGGGGAAATACAAAGTTTAGATAACATGGTTTGGGACCTCAAGGCATTGACAGTGTAGTAAGAATATAAGACACTGAGACAGAAAACAATAATCAACAATATGATATAATAGGAGATGTTCATCAGAGACTTCCAAAGTTAAGTATTCTTTGAAGCCTGAGACATTTCAGAATATGAAATATCAGGCAGGGTGGTGTTGTCAATAGCCAGGAAATCAGAATTTAAGTTTCACCTCTGACATTTGCTGACTGAAAATTTCTGGTTACTAACAAAGCTCTAAGATTGTGAATATTCATTGGAAAAAAGGAGTTTTTTAATACCAGTAACATATTAGAAATCCATTTCAAAGTAATAACAATAACTGAAAATGGTTGAATGCTTCAAAGTTTATAAAATATTATACACATATATTTATATATTTACATGTCATATAAACATATGCTTATTTCTCACACATGTGCATGTGAGAAATAAGCATATGTTTATAAAATCTCACTTAAACTTCCCAATAAGCCTCTGAAATAGGTATTCTTATCTCCATTTTATAAATGAGGAAACTGAGTCTAGGAGAGTTAACTTGACTATGACTATATAACCAGTAAGTATCAGAGTCTGGATTTGAATACAGGTCCTCTTAACTCATAACCTCTCCAACCCATATGCACTTTAGTTCCCAATTGTTACAAACAATGAATCCTATGAAGTGAATATATTATTTAAATTCTCACAAGTTGACAGTATAAGTGTATCTAAAATATGGTTGTTGGTTCCAGCAAGTAGAAGATCCAGTAAGAATGCAAATATTCTTACTTCAGAGGATTAAGTGTAACTTCCTTGTCACCTTTTCAAAGCCCCTTTCACATTTTGCCATCTCTCTTTAGAAGCTCAGAACAACCCTATAATGTAATGTAAGCAGGGAAGGTATTATTCCCTTTTATAATTTTATTAACTGAGATCCCAAGAGGGTGACTGATTTATCTGAGATCACAGAGCTTGTTGTCAAGAGAATTTGGCTTGAATTTCAGTCTATTCACAACTATTCCTACAGAGTCATTTCTAGGAGAAAACCCAGGCTCCTTTCTCCTATTCCTATCCTCTCATTACTTCAACCAAATCTAAAAGGAGGAAAGTGATATAGTCTAGTTGGATTAGCCTCCACTTCTCATCATCTGCTAACTTTTATTAAATACTCATCTCTGTTTTCTGACCTTTTCAAAAGACCTTCAGGAGGAAAAATGAATATGCTTTATTTCAGAAGTAGGCAATCAATCAGCAAGTATTTATTAAGCACCAACTATGTGCCAGGCATTGGGAAGACCAAGAGAAAAGTGAAATCAAGTCCTGTGACCCCCAGACCTTACATTCTGTTGGAAGAGACAACATAGACCACAAAGGGGTCAAATACATAGCCCATTAAGTCCACAAAACTCCCACATATGTAGCAAAATTAAAATATAATAAAACATAGATAATATTATATTTAAAAATTAAGTTAATATGCAGCCTGCAGGGATTCTGATATATAATTAGTGACCTTGTTTTTCTTTAAATTTGATATATGCACTTAGGGAGCAGCTAGATGGTGCTACAGTGGATAGAGCACTGGTCTTAGAATCAGAAAGACTTCTCTTCAAGAGTTCAAATACAGCCCTAGGCATTTACTAGTTGTATGACCCTGGGCAAATTTCTTAATCCTGTTTGCCTCTGTTTCCTCCTCTGTAAAATGGGCTGGAGAAAGAAATGGCAAGCTACTCTAGTATCTTTGCCAAGAAAACCCCAAGTGGGATTACCAAGAGTCATACATGACTGAAACTGGAAGTTTCTCAACTCAACAACAACAAAATGTACATATGGTGATGTACAAAATTGACAGAATAAATACAGGTTCTTCCAAAAATTTTCATGCAGGTTTTAGCTTTAAAAGCTTAAACTACAGAGTAGTCTTGTATAAGATTATTTGTGGAGGGAGGAGAGGTGAGAAAAGGTTTCATGTACAGGGTGACCCTTTAGCTGAGCATTAAAGAAAATTCTGAAAGGTAGGAATGCAATCCAGGCATGAGGAATGAGTCTGTGTACAAAGAGATGGAGTTGAAAGATCAAACAACAAGAAGAGTAACTTGTCCAAACTATAGAATATATAATGGGTAGAAATGTATTATAAGGTTGGAAAGGTAGGTTAGAGAGAGGATAGAGAAGGCTTTAAATGCTAAGCAATTCATATTTCATCTTTAAGATCTTACAGAATCACTAGAGTTTATCAAGTGGGGCCATGACAGGGTGAGAAATTTGCTTTAGAAATAGCATTTCATCAAATATTAAAACATACAAAACACATAAGTATTTTGCCAAAGTTTTAAATCTTAATTGTGAAGTGGTAGAAAGGAAGAAAGCATTGATGAAGAGAGAGATACATATGTACACATACACTAGTAAAAGATTTCAATCTGTTCATCTTTATGGTTGAAACTCTCAGCTAATCAGTAGCAGGCATTAATGGCCTGGCTCAGTTTGCTTCTGAGAGCTGAGTCATGTGTGCACATTGTAAAAGAGCTAATCCACAAGACAATGAGTTGTACTCTGCTTTTGTCAAGGTGTATGAGCTATTTGGGGGAAAAGACTGGGCTTGTGACATTTCAGAGTCTTCATAGTCAGATTAGAGAGATGGCATTACAGCAGTAGAAAAGGGTAATAAGCATTTAGTAAATGCCTGCTGTGTACCAAGCACTGTGCTAAGTGCTTTACAAATATCTCATTTGATATTTACAACAACCCTGGTGGGTAAGTGATATGATTATCCCTCTTTTACAGATGAGGAAACCAAGGCATAACGAGATAAAGTGCCTTGCCCAATGTCAGCCAGCTAGTAAGTGTTTGAAGAAAGATTTCAACCTAAAACTAACCCATTCCCAAGTCCCATTCTGTTACACACTTTCCTCCCAATTGTTCTTCAAGTCCATAATCTTGTGTCATTATCTTCAGTTTACAGATAGCTTAGATGATAGATTTAGAGCTGGCAGAGACCTTAGAGAAAATTTGTTCACTGTCTGGTTTCATAAATGAAAAACTGAAGGTCAGAGGCAGAAGGGACTTGTCCAAAGTCATGTAAATAGTAGGCAGCAAAATTAAGACTTTATATTGTAGGTGACTATTTTGTATATGTTTGTAGATATCCAACTGAAAAAAAATACATATTTGTATATGAACTTGTTTTCTTTATAGACTGTCACTTCCTTGGGAGTAGAGATTCCTCCATTCTTTGTACTTATATCCCAGTATCTAGCAATAATAGGTACTTAATAAATGCTTATTGATTGACACGAGCCTGAACCTCTCCGATTCCAGATTCAGCATTTTTTCACTTACATTGCTACCTCTCCTCATTAGGCTCCATCCATCCAAGCTCTGACACCCCAAATCCCCAGTTCACCTCCCAGGTCTCCCCTTGAAGGTGATTTGTTCTCTGCATTTTGTGCTTGTGAGCCTTCCTCTGCTCAGTGGTACCAGATTTATTTCCACACTTATTTACCAAAAGTTTGGTTTTGTAATTTCACACAGAGGGTGCAAAACGATTAGATTTGGCCCTCTTCTCCTCAGCAGTCTTTAGGAGACATCCTGTATTAGTTCAGGGTTTTTGGGTTATGGGAAGGGGGTGTAGTGAGATCAGTTGTTTTTTTAATCCCATTATTGTTTGCCTAGAAAACTGCCCATATCAGCCTCCTTTTTCATATGCCTTTCCTGCAGGTCAGAGGCTCACAGTTTCACAGTTCCCCTTGCCCACCCTCTTGATTCTTTATGATTCTTATATAAGTTAGTCATCAATATTAGGTCGCTCAGTTGATGGAGTACCAGACAGGAGTCAGGAAGACCTAAGTAAAACTCTGATCCCAGATACTCACTAGATATCTAACCCAGGACAAGTCATTTAACCATATTTGCCTCTGTTTCCTCATCTGCAAAATGACCTGGAGAAGGAAATGACAAACCCTTGCAGTATGTTTGTTAAGAAAACCCTATAGACAGTAAAGTTTGTAGGGTCATAAGGAGTTGGATACAACAACAATTCAACAAAAATAAAATCAGAGCTCCCCCAGGATTTGATGATGACAATGAAGAGGAAGAAGAGGAGGAAGAGGACCAAGATAATATAAATATATATGGTGATGGATGACATTTAATGATTTTCGAAGCTCTTTTCCATCTCCAGTCATCCCGATCTACGTTTAACCAGTGGACCAATTGGTTCTAGAGGAGAGAGCAAGGTTGCTAACCTTGCACAGCCCTTCCTTACTTAAATTCAATTTGTTTGATTGTCAGGTCATCACCTTCCACATAACTAATCAGGTCCTCCTCACTCCAGGTTCAGCAATCTCTCCACTGTGCAACCTAGCCATTCCTCAAATATTTACAGTCATTTAAGAAGCCGGTCATTGAGACTGGGGCAGTTCAGAATGGGGAAGGGGGAAGGATGTCCACTAGGGTTGGAAGTAGAGGTTGTAGTCAGATTGTGAAGAGCTTTAAAAGCCATATGGAAGAGTTTCCTGGAGGCACCAGGAAAGACCTCCTGTAGAAGGTGGGTTTGGGTCTGAACCTTGAAGGAAACACAAAAGGCAATGGTGAAGAGGGGGAGCCCTCAAGGATTTTAGATCTGACTCTAAAGGTATGAGAAGCCACTGGGGTTTACTCAGCATGGGGAGGAGATGGTCAGATTTACTCTTAAGGAAAATTACTTTGGCAACTTTAGTTGGTGATGGATTCAGGTGAGTATAGACATGAGTCAGGGAGAACAGAAGTTTGATGAGGAAACCACACTAAGGTGACATGGAGAAAAGAAGAAAAACAGGTCCCAGTTGGTTTAAATCTCATGACTTGTGTTCAAATTATCACTGTTTAGTACTTTAATTATGTAAAATACCTACTGTAAAGTAGGACCAACAGGGTAGAAAATAGCACCAGAACCTTGGAAGTAGCTTGGGATTCAAGATGGAGAGGTGAGATGTGCAAGAATGTTTGTGGCAGCTCTTTTTGTAGTGGCTAGAAACTGGAAACTGAATGGATGCCCATCAATTGGAGAGTGGCTGAATAAATTATGATATATGAATGTTATGGAATATTATTGTTCTGTAAGAAACGACCAGCAGGACAATTTCAGAGAGGCCTGGAGAGACTTGCATGGACTGATGCTGAGTGAAATGAGCAGAACCAGGAGATCATTATTCACGGCAACAACAATACTATATGATGATCAGTTCTGATGGACAAGGCTCTCTTCAACAATGAAAAACTTCAAACCAGTTCCAATTGTTCGGTGAAGAGAGCCATAAACACCCAGAGAGAGGGATGTGAAATGTGGACCACAACATAACATTCTCATACTCTTGATTGATGTTTGCTTGCATTGTGTTTCCTTTATCTGATTTTTCTTTCTTGTAGATACGATTTTTCTTGCACAACAATGATAAGTGTGGAAATATGTATACATATATTCGATTTGTCAAGTGTTTTAACATAATTAACATGTAGTGGATATCCTGCCATCTTGGGGAGGGGTGGGGAGTAGGAGGGAAAAATTTGTAACAGAAAGCTTTGTAAGGGTTAATGTTGAGGAATTACCCATACACATGTTTTGCAAATAAAAAGTATTAATAATAAAAAAAGATGGAGAGGTGAGGAGCAAGTGCATTTCAGGCACAAGACTCAAAGGAGATAAAATGTTGAGTTCAGAGGAAAAGCAAGTACACTGGTTTGGTTAGATCATAGAGCTCATGAAGGGGAAAAGGTAAAACAAACCTGAGGAGGAAGGAAGAAAACTGGAAACAGTTTGTACTTTATTTCTGGTAGCTGTTTAACAACCAGCTCTCCAAAACCAAAATGTACACAGGACAAACTTTTATGTTTAATCTGAAGTATTATCATTCTTTCCATCATTTTCTTAAACCTAAGTAACCAACAACAAATCAAATAATAAAGCAGTAAATCAAATCCAGATTTGTAGCATTTGTTGATTTCCAGGGTATGAATCTTCACCCTGTAAATTTGGCTATCAATTACTGAGCTTGTTCAAACTAGCTCTAACTGGGCTCCTCATGATCTCATCAGGTCCTTTCCTGAAGGATCCATCCATTCATCTGTTTTATCTTCCTGTGTATTTCAATATAAAAAAGGCTGTAATATTTGTGAATGAGGGGAGAAGGAAGAGTGTGTGGGAGTTAGCTAATTGCCTTCCTAAGGAATCTTTTCATAATCCCAAGAAATGACATTTTAATAATTTGTGTTGCCACATATAAATGAGATGTTTGAAAGGTGGGACAATGCCTGAAGATTGCCTTGAGAAGGTTAAGATATTGCACAAAAGTAGGTGGATTCCTATTCCTACAAATAATAATAATCTCTGATTAAAGTCAGTTCCAAAGCTATGGTTTGCTTTGACAGAATCACAAAGCTGGGATCTCCCCAGCTGAAAGTAATGTCATCAGCTTCCAATTTTCCTAGAATACTTTGATATTCTTTACTGCCCCCATAACATTGTATTTTGTTTTACACTTATCTTCATGTAAACAGGGAAATGGAAGCTCCTTGAGGGAAAAAAATGGAAAAAGTTAATCTTTTGTGACCTTTCCCCACTCCATCCTTTTAATTCAATTCAACAAACATTTATTAAGTGCTCATTATGTACCAGGAACTGTGTTGCCTCCTAAACATGCAAAGACAACAACAGAACAGCCTTTGCCTTCAAGAAATATACATTCTATTGAGGATGAAAAGACATGTAAAAAGAAAATTAAATCCAAAAAACACAAAATATTTTCTGTAGGAAAGGCACAAATCCCGTAGGAAGGATAGTTTCCTATTGAGTTCCTGAGGACAGAGACTTTTGTCTTTAGAACCTCAGTGTGTAGCCCAATCCCTGGCACATAGTATATACTTTATTCATAGTTGTTGATTGAATGGGTTATGACCATGTGAGTAGAAAGAAGATGATGGATGCAAGAGATTTTATTGTTTTTGTTGTTGCCATCTTGTCTGACTTTTCATGACCCCATTTGGGGTTTTCTTGACATAGATGCTGGAGTGGTTTGCCATTTCCTTCTCTAGATCATTTTACAGGTGAGGAAACTGAGGGAAACAGAGTTAAGTCATTTGACCAGGGTCACACAGCTAGTAAGAGTCTGAGGCCATATTGGTATTGGCAGGACAAGGAGGGGGTACAAATTGAGGTAGTTTGAAGATTTGAAGATGACTTAGGTTGTGAACTTGGCTTTCTAAAAGTATGTGGGCACCCTTAACAGAGGTGAAGAGATTTGGAGGAGGGGCAAGTTCAGAGGGAAAAATCATAAATTTTGTTTTGGATATATGGAGCATATCCATCCAAGAAATACAATCATTTGAAAATTCAGAATTGCCATTTGAACTGTGGTACTAGAGATCAGGAAAGACTAAGCCCACTGTCCTTAGATCTGGGAGTTATCCACATAGATGATACTGAAACCATCATTGAAACACTTGAGTGAATCTACAGCATAGGATGAAATCAACAAAAATGATGAAGAAAAGAAGAGAAAAGTGTAATAAGACTCTGGTTAGTTAGGCAGTAGAGATTGATGATGGTGATGACCCCACAGGGACTAAGAAGGAAATGTCAGAGACAATGCCATAAAAGCCAAGTGAGAATAGAGGATCCAGGATGAAGCAGGGATTGGTGCTTTCAATAGCTATAGAAAGCTCAAAAAGGGTGGAAAAAAAAGAGAGGAAAAACCATTGGATTTAGGCACTAAATAATAATAATAGTCAGCTATAAATATTATTTTGGACATAGGGCTTTCTATTTTCCTTCAAATCATACCATGTAAGCAACCACCCACCACAGCTATTCAAAAGGGCAGCTCTTGTTGAGAGAAGCAATTTATTAATATGCTTTTGTTTCTGACAATAATAATAACTCACTCTTATGTAGTGTTCTAAGGTTTATGAAGCACTTTCCTCTCCACTGGGTGAAGTAGGTATTATGGGTTCTATAGAGTAGCCTCATTTTCTAGATGATTAAATCTAATCTCAGAGAAATAATGTGTCTTCACCAAGGTCACCAAGCTGGTTATTATCATAGCCAGAATTCAAGTCTACATTTTCTGATAGCAAAGTCAGTATCCTCTGTTTTTTTCCTGTATCATCCTGAATATTTCAAGGATGGGTTGAAGTGAGAGAGGAAATACTGAAGGTAGCTAGGATGAAGGGTACGGACTTTGTGTGATATTGTTCATTGTATCAAGAGAAGACTTTAAGAACATTGAAGTGGCAAAAAAAATCCAAAGGATATCTCTGTCCATATGAGGTAGAACTAACAGACTCCCAAATAAGAGACTTTTCTGTTCCTTCTTTAGAGTCATAGAATCATAAAGCTGGAAGGGACTTTAAAAATTCACCCCTTTATTTCATAGATGTGGAAACTGAGGCCCCTAGAGATGAAGCAGTTTTCTGAAGTCTTTCAGCTAATTACTAGAATTGAAATCTATGAAAATTCTACTCTGATACAAGAATACAGACATACAGATGGAAACGAGCATTTTAAAATCCATATGGCTGTGAGAAGTGACAAATGCAAAGCTAAAATTAATAATAGATTGGCCTATTTGGGGTTTCTCTGCCCCTACCCCAGCCCCATGGCCCCAGTGTTCTCTAGGTAAGTCATTTATTATTAAAATCCAAAACCCTGGATTTGTTCCATCACTTGAGAATTAAGACTAATATTTCACAGCAACAGGCAAGAAGATGAACTGTGAACCCCAAGCCCAACTCCTCCCTTTCCTTCACTTTATTCTTCTGGCCCCTGTATTAAGAACAAATTGGAACTGTGAGCTAAAGATAATGGACATCTTTGAGGTTAGGAGGATTTTCCCACTTTTCAAGCCCAGAAATGTCATCTGTGAAAGTGTGTTTTCCAGTTCATATGTCAGAGTGATTGTATATCTTAAGTAATAAATGGCTAAGTCTTAAATCATCCTCTATATTAAAATAATCTGCTAAACGGGCAATTTCTGACTAATTAAGCCAATGAAATGGTCACATGGCCTGCATTGGACTGTCACAGTTTGTCAGCCTGCAAAGGCTATTAAGTAATTACATTTTGTGGTGTCTTTAGGAATATTTGGGTTTGTAGAAAAGTGAGGAAAAGTAAAAGAGATCTAAAGGATTTTTCAATTGTCTTTAAAAAAAGATCATTTTCAAAACTCATAGAATTCTATGTGGTGTGCAGACCCTCACCCACAACAATGAGTTAAAACAAAACTGATGCTTGTAAAAGAGGTCAAATTACTCGATTGTGGAAATGGCAGCCTTGTTAGTTGGTACAAGTTAGTAAATGCAGGTTGTCCTAAGGCCAGCCCACAGAAACTGTCTCCTCACCCTGCCAGGAATAAAAGAGCTTCCCTAAAGATGAGAATTCATTAAGTGTCCCTGGGGCATTCGAGGGTGTGCTGAGACAGCAAACCAAGCCTTTTATTTTTTAGTTAACTTCCCTGATGATTCATGATTCTATCAAAGTACAAATGAATCCATTTGACATGAGATACATCATGATCTAAGCCTTGGCTATACTTCTCTTTCCCCTTTTGGTTGACTCAGATCTCCTATCCTTCAACTGATGGGAGAATTTCTGGTCTGTAGGCTTCCACCAATCAAAGGAATGACCAGAACACTTAATCTCTATGCTTGTCACTTTCCCTAATAGAATGTAAGCTCCTTGAAGGCAGGACTATTTTTGCCTTCAGATCCCCAGAACTATTTTTGCCCCAGATCCCCAGTATTGTGCTTAGCACAGTAATGGGAACTTAATAAATTTGTAAATGAATTGAATCTTTCTCTCACTCTGCATATTCCTTCTCCTACTTTTGTCTTTACATGATTATCCCTTCCAGTCCTCTTCAGTTCTGCTCATCAAATCAATCCTTAGCTCCCTGGTCTTTCCTACTCCCAGCTCTAGATGAAGAAACTATGATTCTGCCTTCAAGGAGATGAAATCATATTTATAAAGTATTTGGCATAGTAAATAGAACATAATAGGTGCTATAAAAATGCTGACCATTATCATTGTTGTTTTTGTTATTACAAACATGTCCACATATAACTATAGTGCAAGTTAGAATATGATGACTTTATAGGTGATATCAAATAGGGTGTGAGTAGAGATTCAAGGGGAGAGATTTCTTCTAACTTCTGAGGGAGTCAAAGGTATGAAGAGAAACACTGAACTAGGAAGAATTTTATAAAAGAGATGTCATTTAACCTGGATCTTGAAAAATAGAAAAAGTGGGGAAATCTCAAAGAGGAGAGAAAGGGAAGTGGCTTTAATACATAGGGAACATCCTGAGCAAATGGCAGGAATGACTTTGGAGAGTAAGCCAGTTAAGCAAAGAGTTACAAAAATGAAATGAATTTCTAGGTGATAAGATTTGAAGTATGCTGAAGTTAAGGGCACCATAGCTGGGGCAGGGGACTTGAATGCCCCACTGATGAGCTTTTACTTGATTCAGTCATTGGGAAGCCATTGAAGATTTGTGAGCAGGAAAGCAACCTGATAATTGTCAGCAAAGAATTCAGTATATCAGACAATCAACCTTGGCTTCAATGAGCTATGCTGTTGGGGAAGAGGTACCAACTTCAACAGAAATGATAAAACAACTTCCACTTAGCTGGCAGATTTGAAGTTGGACCCTGGGAACCCTCTGTTTCTCTCCCTTTGGATTCATTTATCATTAGTATTTGAGTAAGAACAGTTGCAAGCTGATGGATAAACAAAGTGTCCCCTACCCACTTCCTTTCTGGAAACTGTAATTATATCTGAACCTAATGACTGGCTTCCTACCAGGATAATATTTGACATTTCCTTAGGTGCTCGGGAGCTTATTAGCTGAATGCCTTTTGTTTTAAATAATAATAATAATAATAATAATAACAATAATTTTAAAAGATGTATTTTGTTGGTTTCTTTTTTTCACTTAGGGGTTTGGGAATATCTTTTTTGGCAGGATTTCCCATCTCTGACCCACATCCTGCCTGTCAGATCAAGAGTGCATCTTTTTGCCCTTTGGGGGAAAAATCACATTTTGTCATTCTAGGAAGGGACTTGGGGAACTATCTTTTCCTGCTCTCTCAGTTTACAGTCAATACATCATTCGACATTTATGAAATACTTAGCATATGCCAAGCACACCCAATCCACCCTAGAAAATAAAGAAAAGCAAAAATAACAGTCTCTGCCCTAAGGAGGTCACTTTCTAATGAAGGAAAGAGGATGCAGAACACAAAAGATATATTCAGAATTGATAGAAGGTCAGCTCTGAGGGAAGTGGTGAGAAAGGCTATACAAGGTGAGATTTGAGTTAAGGCTTGAAGAAAGTGGTGAATAGAGAGAGTTCTCAAACCATAGGGGACAGCTAGGGAAAAGGCACAAAGTTGAGAACACCGTCCACAAACAGCATGTAGATCACAGTAGCTGGATTGACAAGATATCTTAGATATTGGGAGTCAAACTCAGGGAGGGACTCTTGCTTTAAATCCAGCACATGTTTTAGCTTTCTGCAAAACTAAGAGGAATTTAGTTCAGGTTAATTTGCTTAACTATAGTTTCATTTTGGTTTGGGGGCTGGGGGTTGGGGAAGATAAAGATTTTTCTTAAAGGCTGAGACTGAGTTTGAAAGATTCCCTAAAATCCCATCAAAGAAACATAGAGTGCTGAGCCTAGCTAAAGAGCTGTCATTCAGAATCACACTACCATCACTTAGAAGCAAGATAACTGGATTTGAGTCTGAGGACTTGAGTTCACATTCTGTATCTGCTATTTGCTAACATGTATGATCTATAGGAATTCTCACGCTGGCTTTAAATGTACTTACACAGGCAGTGTTGGAAAGGACATCAAAACTGGGTTTTCTTTGCCACTTTTGCCTCTAGGCACATACCCTTTTGGACCTCAGTTTCTTCACTTGCAAAATAGAGGAAAAACTAGATGGTCCCTTCTGGCTCCATAGTGCTATGATTTTGTTGCTGGAATTGAACAAGCAAGCAAGCAGCATGCATTTGAAGGTTCTTTTGTGTTTTCATTGTGTGAGGGACTGGAACTATAGATAGAAATAGAATAATTCTTGCTCTGATCTCAGGGAGCTTGCATTCTATTAGGAAAGTTATCAGCATTAGAAACTGAGGATTTGAATCATCCCTTTCATTGGTGGAAATTCATCTACTTTGAGTTCAACTTCAACAGCCCAGTCTGGCTCTCTCCTGCCTTTCAGAAGACTGGAGGACTCTGCTGGCATTTCAGGAAAGAATGCAGCAACTGAGATTTCTTCCTGTTTGTAACTCTGACTATGCCCTGGCAAGTTCCAGCCTGAGAGGCAAGAATTTGATACTGTGATTACCAAAATACCAGAGATAGATGTGACAAAAGAATTCCTTTCTCATTAGGTATAAACACTTGATTTGCCGATGAATTTTAAAAATCCCTGGAGAGTCTGGGAATGGGGCAGAGAATGGGAGGCCTGGGAGAAAGATGAATGTGGATTGGCTGAAAGCTAGTCCATTTCAAGAATTCAAAATGAGCTGTCTGGCTCTGGGACTGTCTTTGAAGGATGTCATAAACCTTTAAGCTGATCGGGCATTTGGTGCATTACTGAGCAGCTTATTCTCCTGCCAAAAGATTCCAAGAAGAGAGAAAGGCAGAAAGAAATAAAGATGGAAAGAAGGAAGGAGTGGGGAAGGGAAGAAGAAAGGAAAAAAAGGAAAATTTTAAAAGGAAGATAGAAAGGGACAGAAGGGAGATAAAGGGAAGGAGAAAAAGGAGAATTGGAAAAGGGAAAGAAGTAAAAATAAAAGATAGAGAGAAAAAAAGGAATAAGGAGCTATCTCTTAACCCACAACTTCCTTGGATAAATGTAAGCTGTGTGCTCTCTGAATTGTCTCTGAAATGATGAGGTATAGAGTTAAGGGTTGCATTAGATAAGTCATTTGGCTTCTCCAGGAGTGAGATTTGTGGAGAAGTTTGTGGCTTTCATAAAAACTGGTTTCTGGCTAATTTGAAATCAGTATTCCTCATGATCCCTACAGAAGAATAACCTTAGTTCATCTCTGAGAGACTTACCTCAGACTAACTCACTTTCAACCTTCAGTTGCAGCTGTAACTCCACTTTGGTTTTTTGGATGTATAATAACCATGTGTGTTTATTGAGCCCTTCATAGTTCTGAGTACTCACTTGATATCCTGTTTCATCCTCACCTTTCTTCCGGATCCGTAGTCTCAAAAAGATGGCACAAGCCATGTTACCATTGTTTTGAGGGTCCCATTCCTTCCTCCTCCTCAACTTTTGAACCCCTTCCCCATCCTTGCTCCTCTGGGCCTTTTTTTAATAGAATGGCAAATCATCAGAAGACAAAAGCTTTTGTCACATCCATCTTAAATCAGTGATGAAGGCAGGTCAAGGATTTTTGTTCTTGTTTTACAGAGGAAGAAATTGGGAAATCAAATCCCTTGCCTGTGTCACACAGCCAAGGCTGAAGCCAGGCTTCTTTCTCCCATCCCACGTTGTACCACATAATAGACAAGCCCTGAAACCTCATTAGGTTTTTTTTTTTCCTAAAGAACCTAAGAAGGGGGGCAGCTAGGTGGCGCAGTGGATAGAGCACCAGCCCTGAAGTCAGGAAGACCTGAGTTCAAATTTGGTCTCAGACGCTTAACATTCCCTAGCTGTGTGACCCTGGGCAAGTCACTTAACCCCAATTGCCTCAGCAAAAAGCAAAAAAAAAAAAAAAAAGAACCTAAGAAGGAGAGTTAACTAGAATGGAGCAATAACCTTAACTAGAGGATGTGAGGCATCTAGGTGGTATAATTTGGAGAGAGTTAGACTTGGAGACAAAAACTGAGTTCACATCCTGGTTTAGATACTAGCTGTGTGACCCTAGACAAGTTCCTTAATAATTTTCAATCTCATTTGCCTCATCTGAAAAATGGGGATAATAATAATACTTACTTCACAGGGTTACTGTGAGAAGCAAAAAAGACAGCATGTATGTGTCTTGCAAACCTAAAAGCACCATAAAAATTCTATTTATTATTATTATTATTATATCACTGGGAAAGTATTGTGTAGTGGGGGAAAAAAACAACAACCAGAATTTGAAGTTAGAAGACCTGGTTTCAATCCCCAGCTCTGCTCACTACTTATGTGACTCTGGGTACTCAACTTTACCTCTCTGAACATCAGTTTCCTCATCTGTAAAATGAGAGGCTTGGGCAAGATGTTCTATGATCCTCCTTATAAATTCTGAATGTGAAAAGGTCCCAGGAATTATGCCCTAAACTATAATTCTGTATGAGTGTAAATCCATGAGAACATAATTCTCTTTGAGCAGTTCTTAAACTATTTGATCTTGGGACTTTTTTACCTCTTAAAAATCATTAAGGAGCTCAAAAAGTTTTTAATCATATGGGTTACTTCTGGTAACATTTACCATATTGCACATTAGAAAATAGTTTTTACTTCATGGACATCCTAAAAAGGTTTCCACATTGTACTTTCTGAGAGCCCTGTTCTAAAGCAATATGCCAGGTCTGGAGCTTCTCTGGAATTGTTCTCCTTTTCTAGTCTCTCATCAAAAAGATATATTCAGGACAGCCTCCATCCTGAGAGTCCTTGCTGCAAAGCCACATACTCACACTGTGTTGAATGAATTGGGTTGGTCTGGATTTATAGAATAATTTTCAGTCCTGTTTGTTGATAATTGTTCAGTTTATAATTTAATTTTTTTTCAAAATTAGAGAATACAAAATGAGTTAAGGATCAATTCTCATTTTTGTAATACTTTGCAAGTTTTATGAAGCATTTACTTTACAGATGAAGAAACTGAGGCTAAAAATGTACCCAGGAGTTCTGTGTTCTGTTCCATCACTCTTTCCACTATACCCCCCATCTTTTTTTAAATTTTTATTTATTGAATTTTTAATTTATGGAACAAAACAAGCATTCCCATAATGCAGTACAATAAAAAAGATGATTGAACTATTAAATCTATTACATACAACTTGCTATTCCTTCTAAATCTATAATAAAGTCATTATGTAAATTTCCTTTTTTTCCTGAGTTCCCTGTGACTAACAAACCATGTCTTACTGCAAAGGCAAAGAAATAGCTTTAGAGGGAAGGCAACTAAGACCTTAAGGGGTGAATGCCTCTGAGTAGGATTCTTGTTTGTCTTTTGTCTCTTCTCAAAATGCTTCATCTTTCTTGGCCCTCTGCACTATCCATGAAAGCCTTGCAGAAGCTCTTAGCCTTCTAGGATTTTTACCATCAGGGTAACTCTGACACAGGGAAATAAATTCAATGCTTCTTCCAGAACCTAGAGCAATATTAGTATTGGTGACAGGTGCATGGGGTCCATGGGGTCTTCCATCAGTGTGTATCTTTTGTTTGTTTTGGCGTTCCTCCCAGTAGGGGACAGTAACCAGAGAAGCCTGTTCCATGTAGATCACATGGACCTCTAACTGTTTGGATAAGCTGCCCAGAAATTCCAGCACTGGGAATGCCAATGGAGAGTCAGCCAATAGCAGTTCAATGCCTCGGGCTCAGCTAGGACTACATGCCTAAGGGTGATTTCTGAAATTTTCCCTTCCCTCAAGGACATATTCATAGCATAAAGTCTGTCTCATGCACCTAACAAATTTTATTCAGTTGATTCCCTTCTATTCAAACTTTACTTTCCAAAGTTACCAATGACCTAATTGATAGATCTATAATAGGCTTATTCTCAGGCCTCATTTTCTATCTCTTGGCCACACTTGACAAAGTTAAAGGGCTTTGTAATCTTTAAAAGTCCTATATAAGTATGAGTTATTGTTACTTACTTCTTCATCCTTCTGGATGATGAAATTCTCTCTTCCTCTGGATTCCATGACATTATTTTTGCCAAATTGTTCATCTACCAACAGACTACTCCTTCATCAGCTTTTTTTTTCTTTTCATGAATGGGCATTTCTCAAAATTTATCTTTAACCCTCCTGCTTCTGTCCCATCTGCCTTAGGCTTGTAGGGAGAAAGCTTTGTAAATATCAAACCCTGAATCAGTGTGAATTGTTGTTATTACTCCCCCCTAACCCACGTTCTTTAACTAGGCTGGCATACTGGCTGTTCCCCCTGCCATGCCTGGCACATCTCTGCATCTTCCTATCTGGATCCCCCTACCTCCTCATTTCTTTCTATACAAAATCTAAGCTATACTTCAGCATTTGACTCAAGTCCCGCCTTCTCTATGATGGTACCAGCTGTCAGGGCTAGGGTTTTAATCTCTCCTTTCTCCCTATTTGTTAACTTTCAAACTCTTCTTAGCAAGGATCAAGCTTGTCAACTCATACAATTTTTAATTATCTTCAAATAAATACATAAGCACTTCTGATTCTAGAAAGGCCAGTAGGTAGTTCTAAAGCTTGAACCAATCTGTTTAAAATTGCCTAATTATAAACACTGGTGAAAGACTGATTCATTTAGCATCCTTGAACAGGGCTCTGGGCTTCTGACTTCTCTGTTCCCAAACATGATTGGATTTCCACGGCCTTCCACAGCAGGAGTAATCACTCCAGAACACTAAGGCAGCATCAACGTCTCTGACAGGGCATTTTCAAAGTCCCCATGGAAACCTTTCCTTTCATTGTTGCTGCAAGGCCTTGGGTCTGCTCAGACTATTGGCTAAAAGACTTAAAATGACAGAGTAAATTCTATGTTTTGATTTATGGTGTGGATAGATTCATATTCCTTCAAAGGAGAAGGAACAGGAAAATGGCAGAGCAAAGCATGAATGGATGCTCATTCCTTTTTTTCAGGTAACTTGATTGATTTAAACTTGGTTCTTAAACTTTCCAAGTTGGCAGAAATTGGAATTACTTAACTGAGGATGGATGTTCACATTGGGTTTAAGATCATAGGAAATAGAGCATCAGTTTCTGTGGTCAGTCTGGACAACAAGAAGATAGAGTCAGCATCCATAATGCCCCTCAGGGTAACTGAGTATCAGCCCAAAAAGCATGAGACAGCCTCTGATGGATGGCACCATACAGGATGGACATCCATTCAGCCTCAATTAAAGGGCCTTTATGGCAACAAGCTGGCTCTGAATAACAGTCCTCAATATACAACTACCCATTCAGTAGTTTTTCACTGCCCAGTGACCATTATTATCAGTTTGATTGACAACAATGCATCTATTTGTTGTTGATCATCTCTTGAGTCCTACCAAGCACTCTTTGTTTCTTGCAGAGACCAGAGAGAGCTTTGAAATTTACCCTTCTGATAGGCTGCTGCAATGCAGCAGCTGGCCAAGCTTTCTCATCATGAATCCTCCAGACTGGTGGTATTGCCAGGAGAGGGGAATTAGGACCCCTCGTGGTTCTCATCAGATCAGGGCTCCATGCCCAACCACATTGGCAGTTCCCCCAGCACTTCATATCCATACTCATTCAGCCTGCCATACGTTCTGTTCACCATCTCTCTCCCTTCATATATTTGCTTCTCCTACTCCTTGCTCTATTTTCACACCTTAACAAAACATGATTTGCTTCTGGAACTTCTATACACACATATAGGGATTGGTTTCTGCCCTGGATTTCTAACATCTACATCAGAGATTACATCCATGAACAATAGCTGACAATGCCCTTGTACCTTCAGGCATGAAGCCTGACACCCCCAAGTTCTAACAGTATAATTTAATGCTATGAACATTCACAATACTCAACAAACTTGTAGAACTCTTAAGGCTTTTACCAAGAAAGCTCAGTGGTATTTTGGCTAGCCCAGGGCAAGCTGTAGAGATTACTGCTAAGATATGTGTTGGGATACAGTGAGGTCCCTTACTATTTTAAAATTCTATAATTTTACCTGATCAAATGCTTCAGGAAACAATACAGTCTATCTTGCACCTTCCCCTGAGGGTTCATAAAATGGGAAACTATTGGCCCAGTAGATGAAATATAACCTTTCCTGGGAGAACATACAGATTGATAAAGATATAACTTCTGTAAGTCTGAACTTAATACACATTTATGTCAGGAAGGAAAATAGAAATCTCCTTTGCATAGGAGCTATGAGAGAAACCTAAAGAAAAAAGCATTACTCAGGAACAAGTGAATGAGTATTATGCTATCATTCAAGCTTTATCCCATCATTGAGGCAGAAGATGTCATTTGCTGTTGGGGAATTGAGCATCACTATTTTAGTAACATGACTTCTCAGACTTTTATACAGTGAGGATCCAGAAAGCTCAAGTCCTTAGATTTTGGGCTAAAAAAAGAAAAAAAAAAGGATAGATAGACAGAATATTTATTAGCTTCTTAGCATGTACCAAAAAAAACCTGTTTTAGGGACACAAAGGCAACTATCTGCGATGGTCTCTTCTCTCAGAGAACTTTATATTCTAATAAAGAAAGAAAAATGTAAAGGGGAACTAGAAAACTAGGATGTAGGATGACTGGGAGGAAGGTACCTGCATGGGGAACAAGACTTCTAATAAAGAAATAAGAGTCTGGAGAGTAAGTTGATTTGGGAGTGAAATGAATATGACTGAGGGCTCTTATGAAATAACCTTAGGGTGAGCCATTAACTGGAAAATCTACTGTTATCTTGGGTTCCCTGTAAAAATACTTCTAGCAGAACAGCAACGAAAGATGATGGTGACTTCAAATGGTCTTATTTCCCTTTCTGGTGAAGGAAAGAAAAAAGCTCAAATCATCTAGGCTCAGTGACAAATGCTAATAGGGGTAAAAAAATGATCAAACTTAGGTATTCTTAAGGTATTTGAACCTTAAGAAAGGTCAGGGCTGATGATACTGATGTGTGAAATAACAACCCAGAGATGAAAGCTGAAGGTCTTGCTAGAATGTGTGCTATGTGAGGGCAGGGATTGTGTTATACTAAAGTTTTATATCTCCTTCAGAGCTATGTACAAAGAAGATACTTATATGTTGAGTTGAACTGAAAATGGATGAAGTCTTCAATAGAAAAAGTATGAAGGAAGAAAAGCAGAGATCAAGATTAGATGGAGTCTTGTGGAATGTCCATATTCAGGTAGTCAGAGAAGGCTAAAAGCTAGTGAAGGAGTCAGAGAAGGAGTAGTGTTTTAGCCGTAGAAGATCTAGGAGAGCAAAATGCTATGGAAATTTCAGAAAGTGAACATTTCAAGAAGGAAGAAAAGCCCTGCAAAGTTAATTTTTAACAGAGTCAAAAATAAGGACTGAGAGAGAAAAAGCCAATGGATTTGGCAGTTAGGCAGTCATTAGTGGTTTTAAGAAGAGGCCTTTATTCCTTCAGCTGATACAGTAATCAGGCAATCTAACCCCTACTTCTCTCCCTATTGAAAAGCCTTTCTCAGGGAGGGAAATGAAAACTGGTATCATTGAGGAGAAAGCAGATGGATTGAAAAAATGGTAACCCAGTCTTCTAAATCACAGAATCATAGATTTACATCTGAAAGTCCTGATAGGTGATCCAGATGAACCCCTTCATTTTAATTAATAAGATCCATAAAGATTAAATAATTTTTCCAAAGTCACACAGTTAGGGGTAGAGCTGGAATCTGAACCCAGGTGTTCCTGAGATGGAATACTTTCTATTGCCTATTTGTATTCCCACAAATAGAGTCCAGAATAAAAGCCACTTTCAAGGGAAAGGTTATCATTTCAATGTGAGGCTTGTTTTCTCAGCTCAAAAGTCTCAGGATGTTTGGCTACTAAATTCCCATGACTTTTGAAATAGATGAGTCTGAGGGAATAGGGAATGTCTGGTAGGTTCTGTGAAGGACACATCTGCCATTCACTGTTGGACATAGCCTTATCCCTATCTGAACCTTTGGTGTGTCAGGCCCATAGGACCTTCACCACCAACTCTGTATGGGATACTTCCTTCCCAGGGATACCTGCAATGTATGGGAACCCAAACACCATTAGGAAAAAGTACAAAGCAAAAGGGGTGCCCACTGACTGGAGAGTAGCTAAAGAAATAGTGACATAGAGATACAGCACAATATGATTTTATCAGTCATTTAAAAGTAGCCAAGGGAGCTAAGGAAGGTAGGATTCAGATAACTAGCTAGATGAATAAATGGCTAAATGAATAAATGATTACAGGAATTCCATCCCTAACATTTTCATGGGATACAATCCATAGATTTTTTTCTTTATCAGTCTCCTGAGCTTTAGCATTAGCATTCACAATTCATGACCCTGTTAATACCATGACCTATATCCAATGTATTTCTTTTCACATCCTTACCCATTCACTGAAAGAACTAAGAAAAACAGAGTATAAAGGTAATCTGGGACCAGCTTCTCTATCTTTTCCTCCCTCTCCTATTTTCCTCAAAAGAAACAGCCCAATAGTTATTCTGTCAAAATCCCTGTTGTGCTAGCAGTGACAATGAAGATGACAAGAGAGCACACATTGAGTCTGTTCTATGGATGCCCATGAGCCAATGGCCAGGACTGGTATAAAGAGACATGGCTGTGAAAGTATAAAAATATGTAATCACAAACATGCTGAGCATAAAAAACAAGCCAAAATAATGTGTAAATCATTTGAATGAGGAGAAATGTGAGTAGATATGACAGGTGTATAGAAGGAGTAGTAAGAGAATTTGTTTAGTTTGCAATATCAAGATTACAATGTCCTGACATTTATTAAAGTCTTTCTAAATTGGGTCAAAAGCTAGTCGTACCTCATATGAAGAATGCAAAAAAGTTAGCTCTATTGGAGCTAGGTGGAACAGTGGAGAAAACACTGGATCCAGAGCCAGGAAGACTCAAATTCAAATCCATTTTCACATATTTACTAGCTTTGTGATACTGGGCAAGTCACTCAACTCTGTTTTCCATAAGCAGCTCAATTTGGTTTTGACTCCATCGAATACCATGCTTCTATATTGGGTACCTTCTCATTCCCTATCTCCTGCCCCATTTTATTTAGCTTCCTTTTTGTATATTTTTTAATTTATTGTGTAAATCAGTTATATTGATTGTCTTTATTTCCCATATTGTTGTTGTTCACTCTTTATTCTCTTTTTTTCCTCAGTAGTATTTTGTTTTTCCAATTACATGTAAAGATAGTTTTTTGGCATTCTTTTTAATAGAGTTTTACATTTTTTCTCTCTTTCTCCCTTATCTTACCCATTCCTAAGACAGAAAACAATTCTTTTAAACATATTTCCTTGTCAGGTTGTACAAGAAAAATGATATCAAAAGGGAAAAAAACATGAGGAAGAAAATATAAATAGAAAAAAGTGAAAATGCTATGCTTTGTCCACATTTAGCCTCCACAGTTCTCTCTCTGGACAGGTATTTTTCATCCCAAGTGTATCGGAATTGGTCTTGTATAACCACATTGCTAAGAAGAACTAAGTCTGTCATAGTTGATCATCACATAATCTTGTTGTAACTGTGTACAATGTTCTTCTGGTTCTGCTCATTTTTAGCTTCCTTTTGTTGACTTTGCCCATTAGATTATAAGCTCCTTGAGGTCTAGGACTGTCATTTTCTTATTTGTGGCTCCAGTGCTTAACATAGTGGCTAGCACATCACAGGTGCTTATAAATGTTTATTGAATTAAGCTGAAGTTAACCTCTGTCTGCTTCAGTTTTCTCATCTATAAAATGGATATTATAAAATAATCTACTCAGAATTGTTTCGAAGATCAAATGACATGTTATTGTAAAGTAGTTTGCAAATCTTAATATGCTATGTTAATACTAGCTATTACTATTATTAAGATAATGGATGACAACTTTATAATTATGTTACTAAGAATAATAGTAATAATTGATATTATTAAGGTCTTAAGAATACAGTAATTCTTACCACCATTTTATAAATCAGGAAACCAAGACTCAGGGAAATTACATTACCTACTCATAGTCACACAATTAATAGGTGTAGGAGTCATGATTCAAAGTCAGGTCATTCTGATTTCAAGAAGAGCACTCAGTAACCTACATTATATAGACATCCATTTGTGATTAAACAAGAATGAAATACTTTTTTGTTTATACAAAAACTTTTTAATTTAACATAATCAAAATCATTCATTTTGCATTTTATAATGTTTTCTAGTTCTTCTTTGCCCATAAATTCCTTCCTTCTTCACAGATCTGAGAAATATTTTTTTCCTGATTTGCTTATAGTATCACCCTTTATGTCTAAATCATGAATCCATTTTAACCTTATCTTGATATAGGGTGTTAGGTGTTGGTCAGTGCCTAGTTTCTACCATACTATTTTCCAATTTTCCCAGCAAATTTTTGTCAAATAGTGAGTTCTTATCCCAGAAACTGAAGTCTTTGGTTTTCTCAAACACTAGATTACTAAAGGCATTAACTATTATGCCATGTAAGCCTAACCTATTCCACTAATCAACTACTCTATTTCTTAGCCAGTACTAAATGGTTTTGATGACCGCTGCTTTATAATATAGTTCTAGGTTCTGGTACAGCTAGCCCACTTCATTTGCATATTTTTACATTAATTCCCTTGAAATTCTTGACCTTTTGTTCTTCCAGATGAACTTTGTATTATTTTTTCTAGCTCTGTAAAGTAATTTCTTGGAAGTTTGATGGTATGGCACTGAGGTAAGTTGATTAATTTAGGTAGAATTATTGTAAAGTAACTTTTGAGGGGAAGGCACTAGGAGTTAGAGGACTGGGAAAGGCTGCCTCCAGAAGGTGCTACTTGACCTGAGTCTTTTATATATATATATATGCATATATATATAAAGCTTTTTATTTACAAAACATATGAGTGATTTTTCTACATTGACCTTTGCAAAAACTTTTTTTCCCAAGCTTTTCCCCTCCTTCCCCCCACCCCCCACCCCTAGATGACAGGTAATCTAATACATGCTAAATAGGATAAATTATATGACAAATACAATACATGTATACATATCTATACAGTTATCTTACTGCACAAGAAACATCAGATCTAGAAAGAGAAGAAGAAAAAACAACCTAAGAAGGAAAACAAAATGCATGGAAATATTCACAGAAAGCGTTAAAATGCTGTGTTGTGGTTCACACTCAGTTCCAACAGGCCTCTCTCTGGATGTATATGATTATCTTCATCGCTGAACAATAGGGAACTGGTTTGAATCACATCATTGTTGAAGAGAACCATGTCCATCAGAATTGATCATCGTATAGTCTTGTTGCTGTGTATAATGTTCTCCTGGCTTTGCTGATTTCACTCAGCATCAGTTCATGCAAGTCTCTCCAGGCATCTCTGAAATCCTCCTGTTGGTCGTTTCTTACAGAACAATAATATTCCATAACATTCATATACCATAATTTATTCAGCCATTCTCCAATTGATGGGCATCTTTTCAATTTCCAGTTTCTTGCCACTACAAAAAGGGCTGCCACAAACATTTTTGCACATGTGAGTCCCTTTCCCTCCTTTAAAATCTCTTTGGGATATAGGCCCAATAAAAACACTGCTGGGTCAAAGGGTATGCAGTTTGATAACTTTTTGAGCAAAGCTCCAAATTGTTCTCCAGAATGGTTGGATCTTTTCACAGTTCCACCAACAATGTATCAGTGTCCCAGTTTTCCCACATCCCCTCCAACAGTTATCATTATCATTTCCTGTCATTTTAGCCAATCTGACAAGTGTGTAGTGGTATCTCAGAGTTGTCTTAATTTGCATTTCTCTGATCAATAGTGACTTGGAGCACCTTTTCATGTGACCAGAAATAGTTTCAATTTCTTCGTCTGAAAATTTTGACCTGAGTCTTAAAAGAAGCAAGGAACAATAAGAGGGGTAAATGGGGAGGGAAAACATTCTAAGGGCTGCATGGGGGATAGTCAGTTCAAAGGAAGAGACAGGATATGGAATGTTATGTGCAAAGATTATGGTTGGAAAATAGACGTCATGAAGGAGTATAGGGAATAAGAAGAGGCCAGCTTGCAAAGAACTCTAAAATACCAAACAAAAGAGTTTATGTGTTATCCTGAACATAACTGGGAGCCTTGAAGTTTCCTTTTGAAAAGAGGAGAGATTTGGTCAGATCTTTAGGAAAATCATTTGGCCAATTGTGTGGAAGATGCCTTGGAGTGAAGAGAGACTTAAAACCTGGAGATTAATTAGGAAACAATGAAGTAATTGAGGTGAAATACATTGAGAACCCAGAACTTGGGGGAGTCAGTATTGTGAGTGGAGAGAAGAGGACATATTTTAAAGTTTTTGTGGAGATGAAGTGATAAGATTTGGTACCTGATTGGACCTATAAGGTGAATAAGAGTGAAGAATGAAATTTGGCTCTGAGTTGACTATCCTAGATGACTAGGAGGAGAGTTGTGGTTGTTGTGTGTTATTGCTGCTATTGTTGTTGTTATTGTCTGTCCTTCCCTCTCAAAATGAACCATGACATTAGGGATGTGGTACCATGACATGCAAGTAAATTGGATTTAAGTAGGGAGGACTGGGCAAAGTCATCAGCCTCACTCTCCACTGCAACCATTGGATCCAATGGCAAGATATAGTTCTGGACAACTGGAGGAAGACAGTTGGAGTGGAATTTGGAAGAGGAGTAATTTAGTAATGAATACAATGAGCTCTCCTTTGGATATGTTGTGTTTGTGATGTTTTAGGGACATCTAGTAATTCTTTGGGACAATAAGAGCTCTCATCAAATGACCTTGGCCATAGGCATGTTGATAAAAACCATATTTGTCCTTTCTTTCAGGGAGTCAAGTCAGGGAGTGTTTAGGAAAACTCTAACAAAACTAAAAAAATATACCTTCTCAACATCTCCTTAATTAGTATAAAGCTTCATTCTCAAAGTATAGTCTACAGACTTCTGGAGATCCATGAGCCCTTTTGGGGGGGACCCATGTGGTCAAAATTGTTTTCACACTAATAAGAAAACATTTTCATTTCTAATAAAGTAAATATTGAAATGCATAGCCCACGTGACTCTTTGTAACTTTCAATAATTTTTAAGAGAATTAAGAGGTCCTGAGACCAAAAGAATTGCTGGTATACATAATCCTAACCTGCATTTGGGATAGAAGCACAAGAGTAAAGATCTAGAATAGGAAGTGATCATACAATTTATCTGGCCAAATCTCCTTATTTTATAGATGAAGAAACTGAGTCACAGAAAGGTGATATGATTTTCTCAGTCACACAGGCAATAAAACAGGGTTCCTGCTAGAATCAAATTTATCTCTCTCAAGGGTATATAACAGAAGACAGAAGAGATTCAGACCCTTCTCCCTTTCTATTTACCTCATAATTACTATCATCACTGACTTAAGAATTTCCTCTTTCCCTAACAAATCACATGATATTCCTGTAAAACTTTCCTTGGCTTGACATTGTAACTCACTGACAATCTGGATAAGGAAACCTCATCAAATGGCATTAATGAAGCACCCTCCTATGCCTGACACTGTCTTCCATGCCATATGCCCCTTGTGAAGAGGATTTTTCCTGTCCCTGCCCATCATGATTTTGCTCTCTTTACACTTACCTTTATAAGGGCACTGAATATACTCCCCATTCCTATAATAAGTACATCTTTAATCAAAAGGCAATTATCAGGTTATTGATTGGGAAAGGAAGGACCCAAAAAAGACATTATGGACTAATATTGGTCAGTATTTCTACTGTAATGTTACAGTATTATAGGAGTGGAAATCTAACCAGCTGGTTATGCTGCCACTAATGGGCTTTTAATTATAGGAGGATGCAGGGGATTGTGCAAGGAAGAGAAGTTTTCAGAAAATAAACCAATGTAATCCAACCTAGGTGGAAATTGCCCCCAAATGTCCACATCAAAGGTTTTAATTATTGTGTCATTTCAGTCTCACTGTCACAGCTGATTCAGAGAAGTGACAGATTTCCCAAAATACCATGCAATTTAATCATAATTAACTCCTTAACAATTTAATTGCAATAAAACCCTGTTTCTCCAGAGTTCAAGTCCTCAGGATTCCCTCCCCTCAGTGCTAGGAAGAGGAAGGCAAGATTCAAGAAAACCAAAACCAAGGATTTAGTCCAAAAAAGCAGCTTTGGGGTCAAAGAACAAATCATAGAAATAATAGACAATTTTATCAAAGAACATGACAACAATGAGAACTTATCAAAGCTTTTGAGATGCAGCCAAAGCAGCCCTCAGGGGGAAATGTATATCTGACTACCGGTCCATTGTCAACAAAAGAGAGAAAGAACAGATCAATGAAGTGGGTCTGGAACCAAAAAACGGCTTTTAGAATGTCATGGGGTCAACACAGCTTCAGCCTGATCTTATATGCCTTCTACAAGCGTAAGCCTATACAGTGGTCAGAAATCATAGGCATTAGAGGTAGAAAAGGCATTAGAGAATGAGTCCAAATCCATCTTTTGCACATAGAGAAGTGAAGCATAAAGAAAGCAGGTAGCTTGCCCATGGGACACACAAGCAAAAAAGTAGTACATGAAAAGGTGGGGGATATGATGATTTTGAAGTGAGAGGACCTGGGTTCAAATCCAAGTTCTTACATTCATTAACTGGACCCTAGAAATTGAAGGTGCATTTTCCACCCTCCTTTGCACTCTGCAGTAAGTTCAAACAGAACTGCAATGGGGAATAGTAACTTGGCAATGAGGACTATGAGACCTAAAAATAAAAGAGCTCTGAAGGGAGCAAGGGGAAAGTGAAGAAATAGCCAATTGAAGGTGGAACCTGTCCCCTGTAATGGATTACCTGAAACATTAAAGACTAGACCAGATGGAACTCAATGAGGCCATGAGACAAATCAAGACAAAGTTAATGAATACTGTCACTGTCATTTCAGACCCACTAACCATTAGCACATCAACATACTCTATTTAAACTGAGATCTTGGTTGAATGGGGCATCAAAATAATTTGGTAGATAGAGTGCTGGGCCTAGAGTTGGGCGGATTCCTTTTCCAGGAATTTAAATGCAGCCATAGACATTAACTATCTGTGTGATCTGGCGAGTCACTTAACTCTGCCTCAGTTTCCTTATCTGTCAAATGAGCTGGAGAAGGAAATGACAAACCACTCCAGTATCTTCACAAAAAAAAAAAACAACAAAAAACAAAAAACAAACAAACAAAAATCCAAATGAGATCACAAAGAGTTAGATATGATTGAAAAATGACTGAACAACAAATCAGTTAAGTGGAATATAACCCATGGCTTGAACCATATTTTCATGAAACTAGTCCTTTTGATGGACATCCCATGAAAATGGTTTTTGAGCCATAGATTTTTTTCAAGCTGTTATTAAATACCTGCTAAATACATTGTACTAAACATTATAGAATACACAGACAAATACAAATAATACCTGCCCTGAGATTTGAAAATAGTATAGTATGTACTATTAGCTATGTAACCCTGGATGGCCTAGTCACTAAATCTCTCTCTGAGACTTATTTGTAAAATGAGGGGTTGAACTGGATGGCCTCTGGAGTCATATTGACTTAGAAAACCACAAATTATTATATCTGTTGGACTTATTTTTTATTTTGTTAAACATTTCCTAATTACATTTTCGTCTGGTTCAGTCATAATTTTTGCAGGCAGTGAGTTTGATACTTCTGATCTAAAGCTAAGAAAATCATACAGAAATCAATACAGAATAATTTGGAGAGGAAAGCTCTATCATGAGGGCTTAGGAACAGCCTCATCTAGGATGATACTTAGCACCTGTGTGACTTGGTCAAGTGTTCCTCCTGGTTCTTCAATTTCCTCATCTATATAATGAGAGCTTTGGACTGGACAACCTCCAAGGTCTTTTCATCTCTCAATTTCTGGTCCTATAAACTGAGACTTGAAGAAAGTTCAAGGCTCTACAAAGCAGGTTCTAAGGTTAATACATCTTCCGTGCATGCAGGATGGTCTATGATGAAATGCTATTGAGAGAACAGCACATAGGCCAGTGTGCATGAAACACACAATAAAGTCTAATCAACTTGAAAAGATGGTTTGAAGGCACACTGTGCAAGCCTTTAAATGTCCAGCTGAGAACCACTGAATCAGTAACCATTCACACCACACAATGACTAATATGTGTTTGCCCCTGAATAAGCCCATGACAAAATGTCATTTTAATCAAGTTATTTGCCTCTGTTAAGTCAAGGAGGTTAATAGAGTTACTTCTGGCTGACTGGCCACATGGGTGGGGATGTCCCTGCTTGTTCATTTTTTTCACTGATGCTAGTTTCCTTTGTGAAGGAACTGCATCTAAATTATGATCAGACAGCTGAGGCCAATGATGGCAGGGCAAATGCAAAGAGAGGGATGACGGGGGAAATTTCTAAGGCAACTTCACCATTATTTTTCATAGGTGATGATATTATCCAGAGCCAAATAAAGCCTGAAGAAAATTCTTTAGGGCCTCTGATAGGATCAACCAAATTAACTTGAAAATACAAAGGTGCAGGATTGATAGTGACTTCAACTTTGTCAAACACCAGCTATCTCTAAAGTTCATCATCCAACTCAGTCAGTTCTCAGGAGATGAAGAACACTGCTACAATAGCATAGAAGAGATGAAAACTGTCAGGAAGGAAATAGATAGGAGTGTTCTCCACTCCCACCCATCATGCCCATTCTGAATAGGGAGCATAAGCTTGGTTCACAATAATAGACAATGAAGCCCCAAGACAGGAACTATTCAAATTATATTTTAATCAAGCCCCAGGAGAAAAGGGAGTGTTATATATTAAGTCATTAATAGAAAACAGCAATCTTCCTTGCCCCCTGCTAATGTTAGTATGTCTCATTCCTGCACAGCTTGGTAAATTGGCAGCTGCTCTCCCATTTACTCAAATGTTTATTCAGAGCCATTTCAGGAATGTTCCTCTTATGGCTTAAGACCTTGCCTTGGGCTATTTTCTTGCAATTAATATTTAAAAAGATAAGCAGGATCACAGCAGACTGGAGTCAAAACCCTCAAAACCAAAGATATAGGAAAGGACAAGAAGAAGGGATAGTTCTACAACTTAAAGTTCTTCCAACCTGCCTTCTTCCCAGAGCTGTATAATATATAGGATGCTCTTTTGGAATTTGGTGGTTATTGAATCATTTTAGTCATGTCTGAGTCTCTTTTTTTTATTAAAGCTTTTTATTTGTATAACATATGTATGGGTAGTTCCCGAACAATGATCTTTACAAAGCTTTCCATTACAAATTTTACCCCCAGTCCCCTCCCCTCCCCTAGATGGCAGGAAGTCCACTACATGTTAATAATGTTGAAATGCTTGAGAAGTTATGCAAGAAAAATCCTATCTACAAGAAAAAAAAGAATCAGAGAAAGGCAACACAATGCAAGCACATGTCAATAGAGATCATGAAAATGTTACGTTTTGGTCCATATTTCATTTCCCTCTCTCTGGGTGTATATGGTTTTCTTCAGTGAACAATTGGAACTGGTTTGAGACAATTCTTTGTTGCAGAGAGCCATGTCCATCAGAATTGATCATCATGTAATACTGTTGTTGCTGTGTATGATTATCTCCTGGTTCTGCTCATCTCACTCAGCATCAGTTCATGCAAGTCTTTCCAGGCCTCTCTGAAATCGTCCTGCTGGTCGTTTCTTACAGAGCAATAATATTCCATAATATTCATATACCATAATTTATTCAGCCACTCTCAATTGATGGGCATCCCTTCAGTTTCCAGTTTCTAGCCACTACAAAAAGGGCTGCCACAAACATTCTTGCACAGGTGGGTCCCTTTCCCTCCTCTAAGATCTCTTTGGGATATAGGCCCAGTAGAAACACTGCTGGGTCAAAGGGTATGCACAGTTTGACAACTTTTTGAGCATACCTCCAAATTGCTCTCCAGAATGGTTGGATCCGTTCACAGTTCCACCAACAATGTATTAGTGTCCCAGTTTTCCCACATCCCCTCCAACATTCATCGTTATCTTTTCCTGTCATTTTAGCCAATCTGACAGGTGTGTAGTGGTACCTCAGAGTTGTCTTAATTTGCATTTCTCTGATCAATAGTGATTTGGAGCAACTTTTCATATGACTAGAGATGGTTTTAATTTCATCAACTGAAAATTGTCTGTTCATATCCTTTGACCACTTATCTATTGAAGAGTGGCTTGAATTCTTATATATATATGAGACAATTCTCTATATATTTTAGAAATGAGGCCTTTATCAGAACCATTAAATGTAAAGATGATTTCCCAATTTGATGCTTCCCTCCTAATCTTGTCTGCATTTGTTTTATTTGTACAGAAACTTTTTAACTTAATATAATCAAAATTATCCATCTGGTGTTCAATTAGGAGTTCCAGGTCTTCTTTGGACATAAATTTATTCCATCTCCACAGGTCTGAGAGATAAACTATATTACGTTCCTCTAACTTGCTTACAAAGTCCCTCTTTATAGCTAGATCATGAACCCATTTAGATCTTATCTTGGTATGTGGTGTTAGGTATGGGTCAAGCCCTAATTTCTTCCACACACTAGTTTCCAATTTTCCCAGCAGTTTTTGCCGAATAGTGAGTATTTATCCCAAAAGCTGGGGTCTTTGGGTTTATCGAATACTAGATTGTTAAGGTTATTGCCTAGATAGTCCTGATATCCTATCCTGTGCCACTGATCGACTGCTCTATTTCTTAGCCAGTACCAAACGGTTTTGATGACCGCTGCTTTATAATATAGTTTTAGATCTGGTACAGCAAGGCCACCTTCATCTGCCTTTTTTTTCATTAATCCCCTTGAAATTCTTAACCTTTTGTTCTTCCAAATGAACTTTGCTACTATTTTTTCTAGATCTGTAAAATAATTTCTTGGGAGTTTGATTGGTATGGCACTAAATAAGTAGATTAGTTTGGGTAGTATTGTCATTTTTATTATGTTTGCTCTGCCTACCCATGAGCACTTAATATTTTTCCAATTGATTAGGTCTGATTTTATTTGTGTGGAAAGTGTTTTGTAATTTAGTTCGTATAGTTTCTGACTTTCCCTTGGCAGATAGATTCCCAAATATTTTATCCTATCATCTGCTATTTGGAATGGAATTTCTTTTTGTATCTCTTGCTGCTGAACTTTGTTGGTAATATATAAAAATGCTGATCATTTATGTGGATTAATTTTGAATCCTGCCACTTTGCTGAAGTTGTGAATTGTTTCTACTAGTTTTTTAGTTGAGTCTCTAGGGTTCTCTAAGTATACCATCATGTCATCTGCAAAGAGTGATAATTTGGTTTCTTCATTACCTACTCTGATTCCTTTTATCTCTTCTTCTTCTCTTATTGCTAAAGCTAACATTTTTAATACAATATTAAATAGTAATGGTGACAATGGGCAGCCTTGTTTCACTCCTGATCTGATTGGGAATGGTTTTAGTTTGTCTCCATTACATATGATGTTTGCTGATGGTTTTAAATAGATGCTACTGATCATTTTAAGGAAAAGCCCATTTATTCCTATACTCTCTAGTGTTTTTAATAGGAAAGGGTGTTGGATTTTATCAAAGGCTTTTTCTGCATCTATGGAGATAATCATATGGTTTTTGTTAGTTTGGTTATTAATATAATTAATTATGCTGATAGTTTTCCTAATATTGAACCAGCCCTGCATCCCTGGTATAAATCCTACTTGGTCATAGTGTACTATCCTGGGGATGACTTTCTGTAATCTCATTGCTAATATCTTATTTAATATTTTTGCATCAATATTCATTAGGGAAATTGGTCTATAGTTTTCTTTCTCTGTTTTCACCCTACCTGGTTTAGCTATCAGCACCATATCGGTCTCATAGAAGGATTCTGGCAGTATACCTTCTGTCCCTATTTTCTCAAATAGTTTGTGTAGTATTGGAATTAATTGTTCTTTGAATGTTTGGTAGAATTCACATGTAAATCCATCTGGCCCTGGAGATTTTTTCTTAGGGAGTTGGTTAATAGCTTGTTCTATTTCTTTTTCTGATATGATGTCTGAGTCTCTTTAACCCCATTTGGGATTTTCTTGGCAGAGATACTAGTGAGCTTTGCTATTTCCTTCTCTAGCTCATGTGACAGATAAGGAAACTGAGGCAAATAGGATTAAGTGACTTGCCTAGGGTCACACACCTAGTATCTTCAGCTGGATTTGGACTCATGGAGATGAGTCTTCATATCCACAGGTCTAATATTCTATCCACTGTGCCACTTAGCTGCCCTCCACGCTGTAACTAGGGCAAAGTAATTGCACCTTTGCCCCAGGATGGAAAAATTTAGAGAACACTGACAGCTTTGTTCTAGGTGTACTTCTTCCCCTGCCCCATTCCAGCCTCAGCCTCAGTCCTCAATGGTCTTCTTCCCTACTCAACAACTATGATAAGATCATGAATTTGTTTGAAGGAACCCTGAAGGTCAAGTCCAATTGCTTTACTTTATAGATAAGGAAAATGATATACAAAAAAAAAGTTAAGTTTTGCTTGAGATCACACAGGTAATAAAGAGCTGATTCCAAATCCCTTGCCTTTTTCACTGAACTGCTTCCTCTCTATCAAATACCTTGATAATCCTAAACAAACTTCCCCACCCTAGCACTTGTCCAAGATGCAAAATGGCTATTTATAACTCTCTTCCTTCCTCCACTCAAATAACTATCAATTAGCCCATCAATAATCATTTATTAAGCACTTCCTGTTAATCCTGTTAACTTCTTGAGACACAAAGACAAAACTGAAAACTAATGACCCGGATAGAGTTTATATTTTGTCAGTAAAGATATGTTAGAAGACCTAGATTTGAATCCTTGTTCTGTCACACATGACTGAGTAATTTACTTGTTCCTTAACCTCAGTTTCCTCTTCTGTAAAATGAGAATTGGTCTTAAATGGCCTCTAAATTTGTATATATTTAGTATAAATGCAAAATAAATATAAGGTGGTTTGAAGAAGGAAGAAACTAGAACCTGGGTGATCAGGAAAGATGGAGGATGGAAGAAGTAGCTTGAATTGAGTCTTAAATGAAGTAGACTAAGCTTTCATGAGTGGGAATATTCCTTCCTTCAATGCAGAGCAAAGCTCCTCTAACTCTTTGAGAGTTGCTTGGCTGGTGGCCAGACTATAAGCCAGGCAGGCCATTGCTGGGCCTTCCTATGAGCTTTTCCAGCTAGTTTAGCCTGTTCTTTCCAGTGTTCCTTGAAACAACCTTGAAGAACCTATGGTCCAATCTTGGTCTCTGAGAAGAGATGAAAAAAGAGGATATATTTGCCTATGAAGGTGATGCAAAAACAAAAAGTAATAATAAAAATATAAGATAAATTGATCTTAAAAAGAATCTATGATCATCTCCAGACTATGTTGACATATATTAAATAGGGCTTTGTTGAAAGATTTGTATATCTACCTTTTGGATGTGGGAGAATTACCCATAATGCCTGTGACCTTTAATATATTTCTGCAGAATAAGTGTGATTAGGTTGAATGCTCACCTTTGCAGAGTCATTGAGGTTGGCAGGGAGGTAAACAACAACTGCCCAAAGCTTTATTCAGCAGATTTCAGTCAGACATAAACATGTCTGATAATCAGGAGGTGATTTGGAGACATTGTAGTTTTGTCCTTATTTTTCAATTTAATTCAGTTTTTTATTCCAATTCACAAAAATCTATTTTCTTTCCCTCTTGCTACTCACCCCACAGGGAAAATTAAAAGAAAGAAGAAAAATCAAGCCCTTGTAACAAATGTGCTTAGCCAAGCAAAACAAATTCCCAGACTGACCATGTCCACAAAATAGATATTTCATTCTATCCCCTGAGTTTTTCTGTGGAATTATGGGACTGGTTTTGTTTTCAAAACCAACCTTATTAGTGCTACTTCTAAATCTTTTTCTCCTGATTTCATCCTTCCTGTCACCTCCATTCACCTAACTCCCCATATTTGCAATTTTAGGATGTAATCTTAGACTCTTCTCTTTTCTTCTCCCCCTCACATCTAGTTGATTCTACCCACCTCCACACAACTGCTTCTGATGATCTTTCTTTCTTAATTCTTTCTGTCTTCATACTACACTAAAATCTTATTGCTACCTGAGATGCTGAATGTGATAGGTTTCCCTGTCTGCTCCCCCTTCCTTTAAATCAATTTTTAAACTGTTGTTCAGTCATTTCAGTCATATTCAACTCTAGTGACCCAATTTGGGGTTTTCTTGGCAAAGATTCTGGAGATTTGCTATTTTCTTTTCTAGATACTTTTTAACAGATAAGGAAACTGAGGCAAACAGGGTTACATGACTTTCCCAGGGTCTCACAGCTAGCATAAGTCTGAGGCCAGATTTGAACTCATGATTCCAAGCTCACTACTCTGTGTACTCTGCCATCATGTGGTAGTTATTCCTCTGTTCAAAAATTCTCAATCACTCCCTATTGCTTTTGAACCAACTGGCCAAAGTTGCATCAAGGTAGACTTGGGCCTATTGTAAAGGATATAAGGAATATGTCCTAATAACTAGAACTCTACAAAATCCAGATGAACTACCTCAGTAAGTAATAGGTTCTCCTTTACTGAAAGTCTTCAGTCAATGAGTAGATGACCACTTTTATAGATCATGTTACAGATGGGATTTTTTTTGGGGGGGAGGGAGTCTGAACTTCTCTGAGCTTCAGTTGTCTTGTCTATAAAATGGGTATAATAATATTTTGCATGCTCTTGAAGGTACAAGATCAGACCAAATGATCCTATGAAGATCTTTCCAGCTCTGTCTATTAAAATTCATATTTGAAAATTGATTCAAATGAATAGTTTCTTCCAAAAGGATTGCAAGCTATTAGCCGTAAGGAGAGAGGTGAGGAGGGATGTTCCAGCTCAGTAATAATGAAAGAAATACAAATTAAAACTATTCTATAGAGATACTTCACACTCTTCAAATTGTAAAAGATAAAAATGATTGAGGTTGGAAAGACTCAGATGGATGGATGGATAGATAGATAGACAAAAGGACAAATGGATGCTGTGTATGGACACAGTAATACATAATACAATGGTACAACTTTAAATTGGTTCAACCATTCTGGAAAGTATTTTTGAAAAGTTATTAAATTATTGATACTGTTTGACTCAGATGAGCATATTTTCTAAGATCAAAAACAGAAAAAAAAGTGCCATATGTAACAAAAAATTAATAGCTTTTATTATGGCTTCAAAAATAAAAATGAAAACAAAATATGTGTCTTATGGAGTATCAGTTAAGTAAATTTTGGTTTGGTATAAAATTGAATAGCAACATACCATAAGAAATAAAGGATATGGAGAATTTGAGAAATTTGAGATTATGTGAACTGATTAAAAGTGTAGAAAATAGAGCCAGGAGAACAGTACATATCTATATCTATCTATCCATATCTATATATATATATGTATATATATACACACATGTATATGTGTGTGTGTGTATATATATAATATAGATAGATAGATAGATAAAATATATCTATATCTATATATATGTCTTTCTTTGTATGTGCTTGGCAAGACACTGTTGAAAAAACTAGAAGGACTAGTCTGGCAAGAAGAAAAGCTGGGGAAGTGGACAACAAGAAAAACAAGACACTTAGACAAAAATAACATGAACAACCAGGCATTAGTTGAAAATTTGTTGCCACATAGGATGTTTACCCATTTAGCACAAGTAAAGAAAGGCGGAATGCTAAGGTCAGGAGGCCTGAGTTCAAATCTGGCCTCAGACATTTAACCCTTCCTGGCTGTGTGACCCTGGGCAAGTCATTTAACCCTAATTGCCTCAGCAAAAAAGAAAAGAAAAAAGAAAGAGGGTATAAAGAAAGACAGAATGACTCTGATACAGTACTCTCCAGAATTCAGCTTTACACCAAGGACTATAATTGGAATTTTGTTTACTTTTTTTTTTTTTTACTGATGGTATAACCATCATTAATATTGTCATCTTCACTACTCCTTCAAAATTATTCCCCACCAAAATCTTCCTAATATCAAGCAAACAAACAATATACTTAGATCTTGGGTCAAGAAAAGTAGGTGGGAACTCAGGCTGGTCCATGGTGAGGTATAGAGGGAATGGATACCTGCCTCATTGTGGGGTGAACTATATGACCCCCGAAGTCTCTTCTTACATGAAGATTGTTGAATTCTGTGACTGATGAGGAGATAGAACCAATGTCCTTGTTGAAAACAACCCCAGAATTGGAGTTAGCACCAGATTTCCCTTTGACTAACATGGAGCCCCAGCCAATGAGAATGCTCCTGCACTGACTTCTTCATTCTGCTCTGTCCCTGGCCCCTGATGGGGCTAGCTTGCAGTCTCTCCCTCCCACATACACATACAAGGTCCTGGGGCAGCTTGTGCCCTAGCAGAAGAGAAGACAAGAAGCTTTTTGTCTTGGGGCTTGGAACAGAGAGCTTATAAAAAGCACCAGGCAGGAACAGCCCTGCCTCAGAGCTCTCAGTGTATTTTGGAGCAGATTGACTTTTTTTTTCTGTTTTCAATAAAATACCTTTCTGGAAACCACTGAGATAATACCCTCCAGATTTCACAAAATCTCAAGAGATGAGAAGAAGCTTCTACCTCTCTACTTCAATCCAGTCCTAAACAATAATTCCCACCACAACATACCTGACAATGATCATCCAGTCCATTTGAGTATCTTTGGTGAAAGAAAGCTCACTACCTCTTGGAAAAGTTCATTCCCCTTTGGGTTAGCTCCTAATTTTAGGAGTTTTCCTCTGACATCAAGACTGAATTGACCCTTTTGTAACTTCAGCTCTTTAATATTGTGCTCATCTCTCTCTAGGGACAAGTAAAACAAGACTAATTCCTCCCCTGCCTGACAGCCCCTACGATAGTTCCTGTGTCTCCTGAGGCTTCTCTTTTCTATCTCCCACTTTCTTTAACTCAGGCTTAACCTTTTTTTATGCTATGGAGCCACTGGGCAATCTGGTGAAGCCTAGGGACCCTTCTCAGAAGGAGGTTTATAAATACATAAACTAAAATGCATACAATTGCAAAAGAAACCAATTATATTGAAATAAAATTATCAAAACATTTTTAAAATCAAATTTAGGGACCCCAGGTTAAGAGCAGGTACTCTATGAGATGGATACTGTTATTATTCTCACTTTACAGTTGAGGCAACTGAGGCAGTGATTCAATAACTTGACCAAATTCACACAGTTAGGACAGATCAGAAGCTAGATTCGAACTTGGGTCTTCCTGACTCTAGCACTAACTTTCCACTCACTGTGCCACCTAACTATCCTACCTGTTTTCAAAAAAAAGCCAGAATTAAACTAAGCCTGTCAGAGTAATAATAACAACCAATCATAACATAATAAAATAATAAGTAATCAAAAAGAGCAGTAATAATGATAATTACATTTACTCTAGCCCTTTAAGATTTAGGAAATGGTATACAAACATTATTTCATTTGACCCTTTCAACAATGTCTTCAAGTCTGTACTATAATTATTTCCATTAGGTACTTAGTAAATGCTAGTAAATACTTGACAGATGAGGAAACTGAGGCTCAGACTTTAGATGACTTGCCAGGGGTCATAGAACTAAGCGATGTCTGAGACAGAATTTGAATCCAAATCTTCACTACACATCCAGGCTGTGCCAAACTAGAATCTCACTTGTATTCAGAGAAGGTCTCCAAGGAAGGTCATGGAGTCATCTGCACATAATACCCCCATCTAGCACATCCTTTGGGCCATTTGAGGTCATTTCTTCCCTCTCTGTCCTTAGTAGATCTGTAGAACAGCCAAGTCCAATCCTCTGTAGGACATCTCTTCCCATAATTGAAGTCTGGTCATAAAAGCACTGAGCTTCCCAGACTTGTGTTTGTCTTAGTTCAGATTAGTCAGTGACAGCCACCCAGCCTGAAACATGATGGGGAAGCTAGGAAATTGCTGCATGGCCATAAAGCTGCACATGCACATCGGAAATCAAAATCAGGGACCTTAGAGGAAAGCCTTGGCAATAGGTAGAGTCATGACCTTTGCCTGAGGGGGCTTCTGGAGGTAGTGTCAGAGAATATATACACCCATGTACAATACAGGTAATGGTCTTATCCATGGTCTCCCATTCTAGATTATTTCACTTCATATAGGTTCTTTCCTATCAGTTACCAGATATCATTTCTCTGGATCTTGGGAGAAGGCTTAGCCCCAAAGCAAATATTTTATGTTTTTTAGGGCAAAATAGTAAGTGGGAAGAGCATTGTAAAGGGCAGGCTTAGCAGTAAAAGGTAAGGCAGCAACTGTACCCTTTTTTGTAGGTGCTTAATAGATTTGGGCTTCAGATTCCATCTTTTTCACTTAGTAGCAATGTGATTTAGCATTTTATTTCCCATGTCTGTGCTCAGCTTCATCATTTGTAGAATTAAGACAGCAACATAAGATAAGCTCTAGAAAGCAGAGTCTGCTTAGAGTCTGATAGAAAGAACTTGGAACCTGAACTCAGGTTCAAGCTAACATTATTACCTGCCATGTATATTTGCTAAGCCACTTCTATAAAGAAAAAAGGGCACAAGTATTTATTAAGTGCCTCCTATGGACCAAGCACTGTGCTAAGCATTTTACAAATATTAGCTCATTTGATCTATGTCTCAATTTCTTCATCTTTAAGATAAATGACATAAAATCATATCACATAGGATCTTATATATATGTGCATGCCTATATATATATGTGTGTGTGTGTGCGTATAAATACATATTATGTATATAAATATACATACCCATGTGTACATATGTGTTCACTATATGTATGTATACCATATGTGTATATAGTACACATACATACACATACTATATGTATATCTGTGTGGAGATATATATATACATATATATATATATATATATATATATGGATATAAATGGTGGCCAGGTTGGTAGCATGGTGAGCAAGAAATAAGTGATTGACAGCCAAGCATCCTCAATATACCCTGCACAGTAGGTGGACCCAAGAAGCAAGTGTGATACAGGATCAAAAGAGCCCTAGATTTGGAATTAGAGACCCTAAATTCAAATCTTTGCTCTTCCACTCATTACCTATGTGACTTAGATCAAGTCATCCCATTTTTCTTTTGTTGGTAAGCCATTGCAGTCATGTTCAACTCTTTGTGAAGAAAGACACTGGAGTGGTTGAGGCAACAGGGTTAAGTGACTTGCCCAGCTAGTAAATGTCTGAGGCTGGGTTTAAACTCAGAAAATGAGGTTTTCTGAATGCAGGCCCAGAACTCTATGCACTGGTCCACCTGGCTGCCCCTTCCACTTCCCTAGGCTTCATCTTTAAAATGAGGTTGGACTGATTGACTGCTAAGGTCACTTATTGATCTACACCTGAAATCCCAAGAGCCTATGAATTTATGGAAGATTGGAACAAAGGTGAAACAGAACACACAGTCATAGATGGGTTGCAGCTTGCATTGCTGGAGGGAATTCCCAATCTAATGAGATTCCAGATCCCCCTAGTCTTTGTGTAAAATGGGATTAATGGTCCTTTGCTATTACCATCACTTTGCACTCTGATCTGTCCCCAGTTTGTTGGGAGGCAAACTCCTTGTAGATAGTAAAGCATGACATAAACACAAGCTGTTATTAATTGTATTTCTTAGCTTACTGGTTCTAAACATCTCTGGAATGGAGGCAAAAGGGACCATCTTAAACCCAGCTAGAACCCATGGAAAATTTTCTAGGGAAGCAAGCTGTTGATCTGGCCTGACTGTATTTTGAACTTCTCAGAAAGGCTTCCCTGGAGCTCTTTGAAATTATAAAAATGAAGATGTTAAAATTCAAAGCAAAGCATTGTGATTGTTTTAAATTCCAATTTGGAATAAGGAGACGAAAGAATTATTATAAAACCAAAAAAATAAAAAGGTATGATTTCTCCCTCCCCCAGATGAAACTGCCCAAGATTGATACACTTGGGCTTTTCTCTCCTTCCTTTAGAAATGGTTATTTCTGGACAATTTAATTTAAATGCTAGTGTATCTAGGAGATGGGGGGGATTCTCCTTATGTAACTGTATTCTTAGCAGCAGAAAGATACAATGAATTTCAGTAACACTGTTGAGATAGTTTTTATTGGTTTGCCTGATTCGTTTTTTTTAAATCTTTTATCTTCTCTATTGATTGAAACTAATTAAAACTAAATGTGTTACAGCTTTTATTAAAGAAGCACAACAGAGAAGGGCTTGTTTGGGAAATACCAGGATAGTCAATCCCTTTTATGATGTCTGTTAGTTCACAATTGGGGCAATTTTGCAAGTCTACTTAAAGCATTTCCTAAAGATTTCTTCTAAGAGGAAAAAAAATGGATGCAGTGCTTCCGATGTAGCAAAAGCAAGACCCTCTAAGAGGATTAATGAGATATCACTCAGGTTACCTGCCTGGAATCATAATTAATGTGATCAAACTAGAGAGTGTGGCCATCCACACAAAATGGGCCAAGAGCAGCCTCTCCTGCTCTGGGAGAGAAAAGTACAGTTATCAGTCGATACTCCTCTAGGCAAGTGGGGGCTTCCAGGAAAGCCTCAGCTTTGGCCCGACTGACAGTCACTTTTCTCCCTTTCATTTTAAATGGGAAAAGAGAAATTATGGGGATTGGGTCTGAGCTATATAAAACTCCCAAAGTATAATGTGATCTAGTTGATGAGTATAGAAATGTCACATTTCTAGAACTCCTACCTCACAATAATCCTGTAAAGAAGTGTTATAGACATCATTATTCCTAATTCCTTAGTAAGGAAATCGAGACAACAGACCCAGCCTCAAATCCAGGTCCCCTGGCTCTAAAACCCATGTTGTTTCCAGGTTTCCAGCTACCCCACCCAACTTCAGCAGAATCTCGATCCCAGATAGCTCCCCAAACCTGTAGATTACAGAGCAGGCTCTGAGAAACACTGAGGGAAGGAGCTTCCTCCCCAGATGTGAAATCCCAAGTCCACCTAAAAACAAACCAAAAAAAATGGAGCACTGTTGCTAGTGAATAAGGAGATGGCTTTGGAGTTAGCAAAGAACTCACCTCTTTGTAACAGCTTATTGTTAAATTGATGATGATGATGATGACAATGACAATGACAAAATAGTATTGTTCAGTCATTTTTCTTTTCTTTTCTTTTTTGCTGAGGCAATTGGGGTTAAGTGACTTGCCCAAGGTCACACAGCTAAGAAGTATTAAGTGTCTGAGGCCAGACTTGAACTCAGGTCTTCCTGACTTCAGGGCTGGTGCTCTATCCACTGCGCCATCTAGCTGCCCCTGTTCAGTCATTTTTCAATGATATCTGACTCTTCATGACTCCATTTGAGGTTTTCTTGGCAAAGATACTGAAGTAGTTGGCCATTTCCTTCTCTAGCCCATTTTACAGATGAGGAAATTGAGGCAAACAAGTTTAAATGACTTGCCCAAGGTCACACAACTAACATGTATCTGAAGCTGCATTTGTGTTCCAAAACCCAGTCCCACAACACTCGGTGCCACTTGGCTGCCCTAATAACAAAGCAGCTATCATTTACATAGTGCCTACTATGTGCTAGACACTGTGCTAGTCATGCTATAAATATTGTTTCATTTGATCTTCACAACAACCTTGAAAGGTGGGTATTATTATTATATCCATCTCACAGGTTAGGAAATAGGCAGGTAAAGATGGCCAAGATCACAGAGCTAGAATGTGTCTGAAGCTAGATTTGAACTCAGATCTTCCTGATAGGTAAGTGCAGGGTACTTTTGTGCCACCTAGCCAACCCATTCATCAATGGGAATATTTATACATCACAAACTGGCAAATGCTTCAAATCAGAGCTTGATTTATTATTTTGTCAATTGTCCAGATTTAAGAAAGTGATGTAGAAGATACTAATAATGCAATTTTTTCTGAAGAGTCAATTATTAAATATTTTACCAGCATATTCCAGAGAAAAATCTCTTAACAATCTCAGCATTCTGACAGCAATGTAAATGAGTTGAGGATCTGCATCATTAGACACAGTTCACATACTTGGAGTTCTCTGTGCCAGTGAAATCACACATCTAGACTAGCCTTCACACACACAAAAAAGAAAAAAAAACAATAAGCATGAAGAATCAGAGAACTTAGAAAGACTTATGTGAATTGATGTATAAGCAGAACCAAGAGAATATTTATAATAATAATCATAATAATATAAAAAACTAATATAATACAATCATAATATAAGAAAAAAAGATAATAAAAGGCAGCAAAATCCATATTAATCTGGTAACTGATCATGATTGTAGAGGATTGATGATGAAATTGAAGAAGTCTGTGTGGTGCAGTGGAAAGAATACTGCTCTGGTTCTGCAGTACACTTACCTCCCTGGGGGTTGGGACTAGTCAACCTTTGAATTCTGAATCTATTATCCATATCCTTCCTCTCAGTTTAAAGGTGCTGGACTTGAGGTATAGAAAGAGACAGAGACAGATACTGTCTGACATGATTCATGTGTCAGTTTGTTTTGCCTAGCTGTGTTTCTCTGTTACAAGAGAGGTTTCTATTTGAAGAGAGTGATATTAAGAAATCAATTCACTATATTAAAATATATTTTAAATACTCATTTATATTCGAGCAATTCACCCAAACCAAGCTTAGTTAATGTTTTCATTTGTTTCCCTACTGTGTCAGGCATAACAGGCATACACATGCTTTAGTCATACTTCTGCCTACCCAAGACAGATGCTGGCATATCAGGGCTGCCTTAGAACATATGCCAGCCAAGAAGTGTAGTTCGGTGTTAATAGGATTTTTATTAATGGCAATGGAACGAGGTCACTCTCTATCCCTCTCTAAGTAGACTCATAAGTTGTCACTTTAAAACAGAAATCCAAACCTAGAAAAAGAAAGCTAGTGAGGAAGGCACAGAGTAAAAAGAAAAGAGAGAGGGAGAAGAAGAGAAAGGAAAGTTCATGCAGAGACCTGCCATTTATCCTTGGGGAAGAAGCTGTGCTGTGGGGATATTCTGAGAAAATAACAGGAAGAGAGAGGTAGAGAAAGGGACTGATCGCACTAAGACCCTTATCTATTTGGTGTTCCCCCTCCTCAGATTATTTAATTTGCTACATTATTTAAATTGCTATATCCTTGACACAAGAGACTACTGAAACATCTTTGTTTCCTTCACTGTGCTTAAAACTAGAAATCAGGCAACTAGTATTAAGTGCTTATGACGTCCCTAAGTGCTGGAGAACAAAGGAAGACAAAAACACTGTCCCTGACCTCAAGGAGTTTACAATCTAAATAATTTGTCAAAATCGATCTACCCCAACTATTGCAGTCCAGGAATGCTAAAGGGGTTACCTTCCTGCAATAGAAGGGAGCTCTATGTCATAATGATTAAAGCTTCCAAGAGCATCATCAAAACATTGAAAAACACACAAAGAAGAATAGAAGGAAATTTAAAAGGAGACAGGTAGGGCAATATTGGAACTGCCATATCAAATTCAATCTCTTCTTTAAAAAAAAAAAGCTGCATATAATAGATTCTCAATTTCAGGCTCAATCTTCTTTTTCTGTTCTTGTTTGTTTATGCAAGTATTCATGTTTGTTGATGCTTGTCAAATTCATACTAAAAAGAATAATTAAAGCTCATTTTATAAAGTTCTTATCTGGTGCTTTGGGCATGGGAATGGTATATCTAGAAATAACTGATATAAAAAACAAAAGGCAACAATAAAATTTATTTTAAAATGCTAATAATTGCTTGCTTTATATGTGATTTTATTGTTTATAGCCTGCTTTCTTTATAGCCACTTTCTACCACCTTTTCTTCTCTATTCATCGAGCCAAAATCCTCAGCATCTCTGCCCTGGATCATTGTATCTCTCTCTAGTCTTTTTCCCTGCTCACAAGCATCAGGAGCTTTTGCCACTGTTATTGAATAAAAATATCTTAGCATGATCCACAGTCTTGCCCTGTGATACCTTCCTAGCCTTATGTCATGACACCCCCTTCATTCATTTTGCATTCCTGCTAATCTGAGCTACCAGCTGTTTCACCCTGCCCCACTTTAATGCATTCATGTACACTCTACTCTCTCTCCTCTGCTCTGCTGCCTCTGTTCATTCTCATCTCTGCCTGTTAAAATATCACTCTTATGTAAAGGCTAAACACATTTCCTCCAAGAAATCCTCCCTGATTTTGCCCCAGCTGTGGCTGAGTTCTCCCTCTCTCCTTACATATTCTTAGAGCATTTTGTCTGAATCCCTCCTTTTCCCTACCACATTCTTCTTTATAATGTCTTTATTCCTTGACTTGTAGGAACTCCACACTATGCTTCTCAAAAATAATAACTTGTTTTCATCTTTCTAACCTCAGGCCCTAGGACAGTATCTTGCACACAGAAAACCCTTAACAAATGGTTATAAAATTGAATTGCTTAATGTTTATTAAATTGTGCACTACTTTCTTAAATGCACTGGCTGTGGAGTCATATTGCCCATGTGACATTGGTCAAGACCCCTAGTTCTCTATACATAGGTTTCCATCTTCCCACACTATTCTGCTCCTCAGAATCCTGATCTTCCTTCTTCAAGCCCATGAGTATTGTTCTAGTCATTCCACAATTATCTTGTGTTTACTTAGTGATGTAGATGTTCTACACCCCAAATAGAATGTAAGTTTCTTAAAGGCACGAACTTTCACTTTTGTCTTCTTTCATTTCTGTTTCCAGCATCAAACATAGTGGGTACAAAATAAAATTTTATATATATATATATATATATATATATATATATATATATATGTCATTTGAATTAAAATTTGCAAATGGGGAAACTGAGATCAGGAACTCAAGGGATTAGCTAATAAATACTGCTGCCAGGCCTTGATCCCTAGTCTTCTTAGTCCAAGTCTGTCTCTCTTCACTTTTCACATTGTCTGTCTAATAACAGCAGTCTCAATAGTTATGTACTTAGGAGAGTCAAAGTCTCATAGATTTAAAGCTGAAAAGAACTTTAGAAGCCATTAAGTCTAACCCTTTCATTTTACAGGGCCTAGAATAAATTAAGTGACTTTCCCAACATCATCCAGTTAATAAGTAACCAAGGTCCTGTCTCCAAATCCAGTATTCTTTCTACCATTCAGTACTATTTTTATCCTAAAGTTTAAGGATAGAAATTTTCCTTTCCTTGAGTGCCCAAACTAGTCTCTCATGTTCCTTCCTATTGTGTATTTCTTTGTCAAACTACTAATGAGGCAAGAATGGTCAAATGCCTTAGGAGTCAGGAGTGGTGATAATTGCAATGAATAATTTGGGGAACTTTTCTTAAAGTAAACTAAGTGGGTGCTCCTGCCCTTCTGTACTAGTATCTTTTTTAAGCTTTTTATTTTCAACATATATGCATAGTTTTCAACATTCACCCTTGCAAAACCTTGTGTTCCAAATTTTGTCCCTCCCTTCCCCAGTCCCCTCTCTTAAATGGCAATTAATCCAATATATGTTAAATGTGCAATTCTTATATACATATTTCCACAATTATCATACTGCAAAAGAAAAATCAGATCAAAAAGATGAGAAAAAACAAGCAAACTACAACAAAAAATGTGAAAATACTATGTTGTGATCCACACTCAGTTCCCGCAGTCTCTCTCTCTGGATGCAGATGGCTCTCTCTGTCACATGTCTATTGGAATTGGCCTGAATCACCTCATTGTTGAAAAGAGCCATATCCATCAGAATTGATCATTTCATGATCTTTTTGTTGCTGTGAATAATATTCTCTTGGTTCTAATCACTTCACTCAGCATTAGTTCATGTAGGTCTCTCCAGGCCTTTTTAAAATCATCCTGATGATAGTTTCTTATAGAACAATATTCTATAACATTCATATACTATAATTTATTCAGCCATTCTCCAACTGATGGACATCTACTCAGTTTCCAGTTTCTTGCCACTACATAAAGGGCTGCTACAAATATTTTTGCACATGTGGGTCCCTTTCCCTCCTTTATGATCTCTTTGGGATACAGGCCCAGTAGAAACACTGCTGGATCAAAGGGTATTTACGCATCATTTGATGGCCCTTTGGACATAGTTCCAAATTGCTTTCCAGAGTAGTTGAATCAGTTCACAACTCCACCAACAATATATTAGTGTCCTAGTTTTTTGACATCCCTTCCAACATTTATCATTACTTTTTCCTGTCATCCTAGCCAATCTGAGAGGTGGTACAATGGATAGAATGTTGAATTTGGAATGAACAAGACCTCAGTTCAGATTTTACATTAGAAACTTTTTTAGTTATCTCTGGACAAGTTAGTAAACCTCATTTTCTTCATCTATAAAATAGGGACAATAACAGCATCTACCTCCCAGAGTTGTTGTAAGATCAAAAATGAGATCACATATATAAACTACTTTGCAAGCCAAATGCTAGCTATTCATTGTCCTTTCTTGGATGCTCTCCAGTTTAGCAAAGTTCTTAAACTGGGTCACCCAAAATGCTTCAGTAGAGGAAATTATCTTCTTTGTAAAATTGTCAGTACTTTAACTAATAGCTTACCTAGAAACAAGAATAGTAAGGGGAAAGGAAGCTCATCAGAAATAATCTCATCAACTTTTTAAAAGCTGAGAGCTTCATTTCTTTTGATGGTACAGTACAATTTATGTGATGATAATTCAATTTATTCAACTCAACAAACATTAAGTGCCTACTCTGTGCTAAGTATTGAGAATACTAAAAAAAAAGAAAAAAGAAAAAAAAGAAAGCAGAAAAACATCCTTGCCTCAAGTCATTTACATGGGAGAAGGGAGAAGTACAAAACATATATGGATAAATATGGCAAATATGTAGGTGGAAGAGATTCCTAATAAGAAATCTGGAAAGACTTACAGAAGAGCTAATTTTGAAGAACAACTTGTAGTTCAATTTGGCTGGAGTTCTTAAAGTGAAGTTATATGAAGAAAGGCTTGAATGATGGGTAGGAGGCAGACTATGGAAGATTTTAAGTGCTGAACTAAGGCATTTTATTCATTTTTATTTTATTTTTTATTAAAGCTTTTTATTTTTGAAATATATGTATGGATAATTTTTCAACATTAACCCTTGCAAAACATTGTGTTCCAATTTCCCCCCTCCATCCTATATGGCATATAAGCCAATATATGTTAAACATGGTAAAAAAAATATGTTAAATCCAATACAAACATACATATGTATACAATTATCTTGCTGCATGAGAAAAATCAAATCAAAAAAGGAAAAAATGAGAAAGAAAATAAAATACAAGCAAACAATAATAAAAAGGGTGAAAATATTATGTTGTGATCCACACTCAGTTCCCACAGTCCTCTTTTTGGGTGTAGATGGCTCTCTTCATCACAAGGTCATTGGAACTGGCTTCAATCATCTCATTGTTGAAAAGAGCTACGTCCATCAGAATTGATCATCATGTAATCTTGTTGTTACCGTGTACAATGATCTCCTGATTCTGCTCACTTCACTTAGCATCAGTTCATGTAAATCTCTTCAGGCCTTTCTGAAATCTTTTGATGATTGTTTCTTATAGAACAATAATATTCTATAACATTCATACTCATAACTTATTTAGCCATTCCCCAACTGATGAGCTAGTCCACATATCATCTAAACAACAAATAGTTCAGTGAAAAAAAGAACATGTAAAGTGGTTGTTGAATGCTGCACAACTGATCCACTCACTTTCCAGTTTCTTGCCACTACAAAAAGGGCTGCTACAAGCATTCTTGCACATGTGGGTCTCTTTTCTTCCTTTAAGATCTCTTTGGGATATAAGCCCAGTAGAAACACTGCTGGATCAAAAAGGTAATGCACATTTTGATAGCCCTTTGGGCATGGTTCCAAATAAGGCATTTTATTCTTTTTGTATTTCTTTTTGCTGAGGCAATTGAGGTTAAGTGACTTGCCCAGGGTCACACAGCTAGGGAATGTTAAGTGTCTGAGACCAGATTTGAACTCAGGTCCTCCTGACTTCAGGGCTGGTGCTCTATCCACTGCACCATCTAGCTGCCCCAGGCATTTTATTCTTTAAAAATGATAAGCTGCCATAGGATTTTGAGCAAGAGATCACATGACTAGATGTTTGTCTGTCCTGGGAAGATTATTTTGTGGTTGTGTGGTTTATGGATTGGTCAAGGAAGAAACAAGGGGCAGGGAAACCAGTTAAATAGTATGGTTGTTATTGATCTGTTTCAGTTGTTTCCAACTCTTCTTGACCCCATTTTCTTGGCAAAGATAATAGAAAAGTTTGCCATTTCATTTTATAGCTCATTTTATAAAAGAGGAACTGAGGTAAATAGGGTTAAATAACTTGCCCAGTATCATACAGCTAGTAAGTGTCTGAGGTTCCTCTTGACTCTAGGGTCAGCATTCTATCCACTGCATCACCTAGCTGCCCTGTACAGTAGTTTAGGGAAGAGGAAATAAAGAACTCATATTGGGTGACAGTCATGAAGTTGGAGAGGAGACATATTTAACAGAAGTTATCTTACCAAGTTTGTGCAGAGGCAACAATCAAGGATGACTTCAAGGTTAGAAGTCTGGGTGACTTGGAAGGATGGTGGTGCAGATTTAAGGTCGGAAGGTAATTTGTTCCTTCTAAACATTTTAAGTTTGAAGTGTCAAGAGGAGCTGTCTAAATTGTAATTACAAATGCTTGAATAGAGTTCAGGAGAGAAATTGGGGCTAGATATATAGAGATTTGTGAAATAAAATACTTAACTGACTGATGAGCTGGTCCACACATCATCTGAACAACAAATAGGTCAGTGGGAAAAAAGAGCAGGTAAACTGGTTGCTGAATGCCGCACAAAGCAAAGAAAAAGCATGTCTGAATTTTACCCTACAATTTATTGGCTTGATGTCCTGAACCCTGGCTGGAGACTGAGTCACTAAGTAATACTAAAACAAGTCTCATTATATTTCTTGACCTATAAGGTGTTCCTTCTGTGAAATTAACTCTTACTTAACAATGCCTGTAAGAGCTGTTATTTCCTTGAAATAATGCTGTGGGAGTAGAAACTCTTCCTTCCTTTTGCCATCACCACACACAGCCCCCAATTCCAGTCTATCCCCAATTGTTAGTGAATTCTCACTCCTTTTTCTTATCTTTATATTGGCTGTATAAAGCTTCCTCCCTTCTTAGAATGTAAGTTTCCTAAAGATAGGAACTATCTAATTGGAGTCTTTATATCCCCAGCACCTAGGACAGCATCTTGAATTTAGTAAGCACTTAATAAATATTTGATGAATTAAATCACATCTTCCCCATCCCTTCCCCCATCTACATCAATTGAGCACTTTTTTCTAGACTCCACCATTTTAACAATATTACATCTGTTCCTCATTCTCTCTAATTATAAATATAATTATCATATCCCATTAGCACATTTTATTAAACCAGACTTCCTAACACATTGAAGTGATAAATATGAAAAATGGAGATGACAAAGGTGGTGTGTCTGGATGAGGAAGGGGGTGGGGCAGAGGTTGATCTTCCTTAGATAATGAGGAAATGGTCAGGTATGAGCTGGTTGGGGAAGGGTTAGTCAGGATGGGACTATGCAATAGTTGATATGATGAATGGTCAAAGTTTGTATTTTGACTTACTGCATTCGTGCCTCTTTTGAAAATGATTCAAACCCTTAGAAATGTTGTTTGTTCATTAAGCTGCTTTTGAGTTGTAAATTCATTTAAGAGTGTAAAACAAATACATAAAGAAATCGGAAACTCCGAGGTGTTAATTAATGTCCACTGGCCATATGCAGCATCCCAGATAGGGTTGCTTAGCAACCACTGGGAAGCAAGTCACAGATCAACAAAGTCTTAGGCAAAGAGAGGAACTGAGTTTATAACCAATAGAGACATCATTTTTCCTTACCACTATTTCTTAAACTGTAGGTGTGGTTAGGGTAGGATCAAAGAGGGATCTTCCTACATTTTATTTGCTTTGATAATTGAAAGGTACCACTGATTTAGAGATTGAATCCAAATACAGGAAGCCTTAAAAAGTCTAACAGGAAGGCTTTTCCATCTCCTTTTTCCTCTGATACTGATGATGCAGTGAGGTAGGCTGCATTCAATTTTATAACCAGGCAGGGTGCCTACCTTGACAAAGAAACCAATTCTTCTCTTCAGATTTGCTGTTAGAACCTAAATATCATTTTATGCAGTGGCAGCAAGGAGTCTATTAGCCTCAGACTTGAAAAGAAAATATTCAAACCACCCTGAACTCTGCTGCTGCCCATCTTACACATCTCAGGCTGGTTAAGATAGAAAGCACTGTTTTTCTTGGCTCGCCTCATAGATTTAGCCAAAGTCGAGACAAAAGATGTGTTGTTTCTATTGTGTAGTCTGTCTTCTGTCTTGTTCCTTTTGCGGTTTGATGAGTTCCCCATTCCCCTCTAAACCCATACATTATTTCATTGTGGTATTGCTTACATTAATGGGAATAAGCTGCTACAACTCCTTTGTGCTGTTAAAATGGCATGCAATTGTTGACCGACTTTATTGTTAATAATCATTTGGGAGGATTCTGAACAATGGACCATCAGTGGATAAAAGCTGTGATTCTAGTGGTGTTAGAAAGGAGAAGCAAATTAAAGAAGAGACATTTCACATATCATTTTCAGGTCCAAGGTCCCTGTAAGAGTGTCCTGATCATTATCACCCAGGTTTTCCTTTGTGTTTGGTTCCACCTTATTGAATAAAGCCAAGCACAGTGGTTGACAAAACTGTCACTTAAACTTCATTAGGTTCTTGTCATTCATTGGCTTTTAGTTGTAACATTTTACTCCGCTTGATTCACACGATACAGAGAGATGGATGCTAAAGTATAGCTGTTCATATCAACAATTGTGGGAATATAGGTCTTGAGTGGGAAAAATCCTCAGAAATCATCAGATCCAATGCCCAAAAAATGGATGTCTAGGAAACATGAAATTTGCCCACAGTCAGCTAGCATCACAGACTGGATTTGAATTCTGGTCCCTGGCTCTGAAGCCAGTGCTATTTTCACTGTACTAGAGAGAATACTGGTCTATATGAATTGCCTATTTTGTCTATTCCTGATTCCAGACACTTCTCCATTTGTGTCTCAGAATCTCAGAATTAGAACATCAGAGATCAGCTATTGCAAGATACCATAAACCTTTCTACAATATCTCTGGCTAGTTACTGCCTACCTCACCCTTTCTTTTATTATCTCTAATGAGGAAGAAACCACTACCCATAGAGATGGCACATTCTTCTTTGGGAGAACATTAGGAAAGTTCTCTTGATAGCAAATCTCTAAATCTGTTTCCGTGTAACTAGATGGAGGCAGCTTAGTGGTGCCATTGCTGGACTTGAAGTTAGCAAGAATTCAAATCTTACTTTAGATACTCACCAGCTATGTGACCCTGGGCAAATTCCTTGTTTTTTCTCAATCTCAATTTCTTTATGTGTAAAATGGGTGTAATAATAACACCTGCTTCCAGGATTGTTGTGAGGATCAATTGAGTAAACATATGTAGTGCTTTGCAAAACTTAAAGCACTGTATAAATGTTAGCTATCATCATCATTATTATCATCATCATCATTTTCCATATGACATCTTTCATGTCTCTACCCTTCCTTATGTCTTCCCTTCTAGATATACATGAATTTGAGGTCAGTCACAAAACCAGTAACCTTCTTATGGATGCTCTCCAACTTACCAACCTAATAAATAGGGGGAGAGAGAGAGACAGAGACAAAAACAGAATCAGAGAGACAGAGAGAGAGAGACAAAGATAGAGACACAGACAGAAATAGAGAGACAGAGACAGACAGAAATAGAGACAGAGAAAGAAAAACAGATACTCAGAGACAGAGAGAGACACAGAAAGAACCAGAGAGATAGAGAAACAGACACAACAAAAATACAGAGAGACAAAGACAGAGACAAATACAGAGACAGAGAGAACAGAGACAAAGACAGAGAGGCAGACATGTCTTTTTATATAAAGCTTTTTATTTTTCAAAATACATGCAAAGATAGTTTTCAACATTCACCCTTGCAAAACTTTATGTTCCAAATTTTTCTCCCTCCTTTCTTCCCACCCCCTCTCCTAGATAGCAAGTAACCCAATATATGTTAAACATGTGCAATTCTTCTATACATATTCATGCTGCACAAGAAAAGCCAGATCAAAAAGAAAAAAATGAGAAAGAAAACAAAATGCAAGCAAACAAAAACAAAAAAGTAAAAATACTATGTTGTGATCCACACTCAGTCTGCACAGTTCCCTCTCAAGGGTTCAGTTGCTCTCTCCTTCACAAGAACATTCAAACTGGCCTGAATCATCTCACTGTTGGAAAGAGCCAGCACATGTCTTTTATTGATATTTTTCATCCCAGAATTACTTCTGTGGTACCTGTTTATGTAGACAGCACTGGTTTCCTTGGGAAAAAAAGAAGCTATTCTTGGATTCAGCGTTGGTTTGGCTTCTTTTCCAATTAAGGCATAAAAAGTGTAGCCTATAAAGAGTTGGTGGAATAATTTTGCCCTATGGGTATATCTATGTGATAAATCTTTTGTGTTTTTCCATAGTGAAAGCAGAAGTGGAAGAGAAAAGTGTTTTATTTCAATTAACTAAGAATTGTATTCTTATTTTCATCTGATATGTAAAACTGTTTTTACTGCATTTTATAGTTCAAGATGCCAATCCTGAACCTGAATCACCTACTGGAGGGTTAGGCCAGGAAGCCTACAATATTTGGCATTAGTCAGCAAATGTTAATTTCATTATTATTTTCATTAATTTTGTTATTTATTTAACAATTCATTATTGAAGTAAGAGAAAGATAGTTGGAAAGAAAAGGAGGTCTGGGTGATTGGGTGACCAAATCCAGGACTGATCCTGGTATCCTGTGGCTCTGGCATTGCTAAATGTATATTTGTATTCCCTTAAAGTAGAATTAAAAGGGAGTTCTTGCTCTCCTTTTTTGATGAATTCAATGTATACTTAAGAAATTTAACAGGCAAAGTAAAAATATCATAAAAATCAAGTATCCCCCTATTATTTTAGCAAAGATTTTAGAAAAGTTAGATTGCCAAAGAAAGCAAAATGAAAAGCAATTACCTTTGGCATTAAGCAATTAAAGACAAAGGTAAATTGCTTTTTTTTTTATTTTTAAGTGCCTCAATGCCAAAAGAATGGCTTATGAATTTAGTAACATCACAAATGAGGAGGACAATGCTAATAGGAGTGGGAAGAAAAGCCTCTGACTCAGAGGTAATCCCAGTGATATTAGGGCTTTAAAGAAAAAGAATGGAAGAGGAGATAGGCTGAAATTCAGAAACGAATATTAGTGATAAACCTTAGTTTTAGCCTGTTACTACTCCTGAGATATTACCTCCTCAAGTGACTTTCTTCTTGGGAGAGCCAGGGGAAACTAGGAAAAATTTAAACAGCAAGTAAATGAGTCATTAAAAAGCCTTTTGTGGGTCAGAATCCCTGACTATCTGATAAAGTCTACCTACTCCCCAGAACTGAAGAAAATGCTAAATGTTGGTTAAATGTTATAAATTAAAACAAAAATGTGATTTTTTTTTCCTTATCCAAGTTCATGAACTCCCTAGAATCTATTCACAGACTCTCTTTGGGGGGTCCATGGATCTTAGTTTAAGAAGGTCTGCCTTAGAACAATGGGTGTTCTAATCAACAGGTTTCAATTAATTTTGGAGAGATTTCAGGGGATTTCCTCTTTAAAAGTCAGCTAAACAGTGAGAGGCTCCAGATGGGGATTTTCTTTGTCCCTTTTTTAGGTGGCTCATATGGGAAGTTTTGTATACTTGACTCCATAAAGATGAATTTTCTCTTTAGCCAGTTTCCCCAGTGAGGGACAAAAAGGAAGAAAGTAAAAATTTAAGAGATAAGTTTGATAGCCTGGATTTGTGCTTTTCCCATGATACCCCCCACAATCACAATATGTTTTTGGTGCGATTATGTCCTAGCAGAGCTTCACCAGAAGGACATCAGACTTCAGCCTCGGACCTTCCCTTTCAGATCTGCTGACAGGTCTGGCTAAATCAACTCTAAAGTTTGGGGTAAACCCAGAAGGGGCTATCCACACAAATAGGTCCCTCTGAGGTTTATGGGAAGGAGGCAGTGTGCCCCCACCACATTAAGTGATCAAAAAGTAATGATATTCTTTCCTTAGGGAGTTTTAGATATAGCTTTTAAAACATAAGGTCCACAGGAAAATGATCAGTCATTAGCCTGTAGTGGTCTTAGTAAAACAGAATTGGAACCTCAGAAGTAGGGCACTAAGTATCCTTAGCCCCACCCAAATTTAAGACATCTCTGACTCCACATGATTATATAGTGTTACCAAGTCTTTGAATCTAGATTCCAGGAACTGTAGCGATAAATTTCCTTTGGGAAGGAGAGGAAGAACTGGAGTTTGCCCAAATCTTATCTCCTTCTTGTTGCAAAACAGCAAAAACAAAACAAAAAACAAAACAAAACAAAACAAAACAAAAAAAACAAACAAAAAAACAACAACAAAAAAAAACAAGAAACCATACTCTCAAGTCAGTGTGGCTTGGAATGAGGGGGCCACTAATTATGTAAGGAATTACAAGATCTCAGCAATCAGATTACTATTATATCAGGGATTCTAATTGCAAGCCTAAATCACTTCCTGAAGTAGTTCTGGCCCAGAATAACTTCTCAGTATCCACTCCACCCCCCCCCCCACCCTATCGGATCCTTTTTTATAAAAAAAAAAATACTATTAACCAAAACTAACCAACAAGGCAACTACATCTGATATTAGATACAATGATTAATGCTTATAGAGCATCACCTTTCTACTAAGAGAAAATAAATATACTTCAACTTGAGTCCTCTAGAATCAAGATTAATCATTGCATTTAATATGATTTCTGATATCTTGTAGTCTGAGTTTTCTTTTCTTGTTGTTATGTTTCTGTTGTCAGTTCATACATTTTCTAATGTTTTCATAGTGAGAGTCTCTTATGACATAATAATATTCCATTGCATTGTGTATAATTTGTTCTATTGTTCCCTAGTAGGGCGTTTTCTTGATTCTCCCTTATCTTGTTGCTATTTTTAGTCATTTTCAGTTGTGTACAAGTCTTCATGACCCCATCAGAGTTTTCTTTATAAAGGTAATGGAATAGTTCACCATTTCCATCTCCAGCTCATTTTATAGACAAAGGCAAATGGCAAATGAGGTTAAGTGACTTGTCTCTTAAGTGACTGAACTCAAGAGTTGAGAATCAGTATTCCATTTTCTTTCTCCCTTTGTTATCTAGGACAGACTTTTGTTCAATAAGCCAGTTACCTGAATGCTGTTGACTCAATGATCCCACCTTGGTTATAGAAATGGGCCAACCTACTGAAAGCACGACCAGTTAGTACCTCTTCTAAATATGTACCACTGGGTCTCTGAACAGAGAGAATGTTTAGCTATTTTCTGAAGCTCTGTATGGAAAGGGGAAAATGTTCACTTCTCACAACACCCTGGGAGGAGAGCATTTATAACAGTATTAAAGCCTTGGGATCTTTTTAATGTGTATTTAAGGCATTTCCCCTGATGAAAAGATGACTAGAATTAGGAGGAGCTGTCCACCAATATATTAAAGGCTTTCTTATCCATATAATCTAAAATAAGATTGTTTCTTTTCAGTGGGCCTGTTCCTAGTGCTAGTAAAAGTCTCTTCCTGATTTAATCCTATGCTGGCTTCATGAATAAATGGAGCAAGGTTCCCATAGGAATTTTCAAGGATTTATTTTTTTTATTCCATCAAAGTGCAATAAATGAACAGCCCAAAAGAAAAGAAATGCTGTTAAGGTTAGTGAGGTTACTATAGAGAGTGGGTTGGGTGCTTTATTTTAATAATTGAGAATTTTAAATGATACTAACAAAGTCCAAAGAGTTTACCCCTCTCATCACTATCCCAGCATCCAACTAATGGGAGGAATGACAGCACTGTTATTGAATTATGTAGATGCTAATAGGAGACACAACAGAATAGAGAGGTCAGCAGACTTTGAAAGACTCTCAGTTTATTAGCAATGCTGCTCAAGGGCAGAATTCCCTGCAAACCATTCCAAGCATCAGACCGATACTGCTCCTAGGAACAAAACTATGTTTGTAAATAACATTTTTCACAGTTCCTTCAATGATTTATGTTCTTTGAGTCTGTCATGTTAAAAAATTGTCTTTGTCTCTAAAGGTAAACTCACCCCCCAAAATTTGGAACTATGCCTCAAGTCCAGTTGAACACAAAGGGAAATTCTGTATGTTGGAAGCCAAGTCAATGCAGCCAGCCTGTATTGAACACCTACTGTGTGCCAGGCATTGTGCTAAGCAGTGAGGATACAATGATAGAAATGGAACCATCTCCAGCTAAGGTGCTTATAGTCAATTCCACCTTCTGGCTTCCTTGATTCTTTCACATCTGAGCTGAAAACACTCTTTCTGCACAAAGCATTTCCCAATTCCCTTTCATTCCAGTTTCTTCTCTCTATTGATCACTTCCTATATATTCTACATGTATTCTGTACATAGTTGCTTGTATCCTGTTGTCTCCTCCCATTAGTCTATGAGCTCCTTAAGGGTAGAGTCTTTTGTCTCTCTTTGTATCCCTAGTGCTTGATACTTTTGCCCTATCAGTTTTTTCAGTTGTGTCTGACTTTTCAGTCACCCTATTTGGGGTTTTCTGGCAAGGATACTTTACATTTCATTCTCCAGCTCATTTGACAGATGAGGAAACTGAGGCAAGCAGGCTTAAGTGACTTGCCTAAGGTCACACAGCTAGAGGATTCTTCCTGATTCTAAACCTGTCCACTATATCACCCAGATGGACACATCAATGTTAGTTGACTGACTGACTTATACTCCTATAATAGAGATCATAGGAAACTTCTCCTTGGGATCTAATAGCAGCCACTCTCTCTGTTCCACCTGTTTTTGGGGAAAAATAATTAATTAGCAGCTCAGGGATGCCACTTATTATCTGTGTGACCTGTAACCTCTTCCTACCTGTGTTTCTTCATCTGTAAATTAGGGGGTTGGACTAGGTAATCCCTACAGTTCCTTACAGTTCAAACTTCTGTAATACTTCTAATAACACCTGTTTCCATAAGCCCCCTGGGTAGGACGTAGCTTGGACTAGGATTTCTCCCGTATTCAACAACACTCTTAATGCCTGACCCAGCTGGGTGGCCTTCCTTATGAAAGCTGTGAAAGGCCAGTCATGTAGAGAAGTCACAGAGACACGGGAAAGCATAACCTTCATTGTTCCCATCATAGAATCATAAAAAGATGATCCCTTGTTCATAGACAGGACAACAAGAAGTCTTACCATCTCTGCCCTCCTCTGGGGCAGCCAGTCAGGAGGTGGGGATAGCAGGACAGCCTGCAAGCCAGTCTCTCTTAAAACAGATAAATCAGGGACTCACCAATGGTTCAATGTGTACATTTGCCTAAATCTAAATCTTCAGGAAACAGATAGAATCTGTGTCCAAATTGATGAATTTCACGATTTCAGAAGTAGACCCAATTCAAGGAAAATTGAAGAAAGCATCTTTTCACCTTGAACATGCTGTATGTAAATGATATCTTGAAAATCACTTTTAAATATAATTGGTGCTCATGGGGCTATTGAGAAACACACAGAGCCAGAGAGAAACACATAGAGACAGAGAGGCAGACAGAGTCTGTACAATACCAAACATCTGATTATTTGAAATTTTGTATTATTTTATTTTATTCTTCTCCCCCTCACCCCTTACCTGTAGATGAGTCCAGAACAATTGATCCATCCAAAGTTCTTAATACGAAGTAAGGCCTGACAGTTCATAGATGATCCTTCAGACACTATGTTAGTTGGGTGAAAAAACAACAATGGCTTGTTATAAAGGGCTTTAAGGCTTGCAAAGCATTTTCCCCAGTTTATAGTGGCTTGACTTCACAAGTTAAGGGCTAGACTTAGACTAAAGAAGAGCTAGGTTTGAATCTTACCTTGGGCATTTCTGGGGCTTTGTGACTATAAAAATCACTTAATTACTCTGAACTTCAATATTCTCATCTCTAAGATGAGGATAATAATAATGCCTATACCTGTGGTTCCTGCTTCACAGCATAGTAGTATTTAAACCATGTATTTAAAGTCAGTTACTTAAAGCACTCTGCATATTTTGAAAATGGCTTATAAATGTCCATTGTTATTATTATACCCTATTTTACCAATGAAAAATATAGCTCATGGATAGTGGAATGGAAAGGGCCTCAGAGGCCATCCAGACCAATCCCTTTGTTTTAAAAATGAAGATTAATTCATAATTAATTATTGTTTTATAAATGAGATTAAGCAACTGGATCACACAGCTTGTAAGTGTCAGAGCTAGGAAAAAAAACCTAAGTCTTATTCAGATATATTTTCTCCCCAATAATCTGAAAATGGTGGATAGGATGGTGTTCAATAGTGTTAACATTTGAGCTCAGATCAATAGAATAACAAATAGTAAGAGTCTTAAATTTCTAGGAAATAAGGACTTTTATGAAAACATGGGTTCAAGAGCTGCATGGCTTTGCATAAGTCACTTCCCTTCTTAGGACTGTTTCCCCATTTGAAAAATGGTCAAGGGTGGGGGGGCAAGGTGTATTAGACTAATAAACTTGAAGGGTATTCTAGCCCTAAATCAAAGTCTAGTGAATTCAAGCCATTGCTATTTTATTAGTAAAGATTATAAAGTATTCCAAGCTGAGGCAAGAAATGTTTACTCATTGTATGAAGTCCTACCATTACCCTTCTAAACCCTCTGCTAGGAAAATTGAAGGGAATTTGGATGCCCAAGAGACTATAGCTACTATTACCATATTACTATGATTGTTGCTATTTGACTTACCCCCTAAGCTAGTCTTTTTTCATAAAACTTCATAATGCTATATCTTTAGTACTTTTTTGTGAGGAAGATATGGATATCTGCACTTTAAAAAAAGAAGAAAGAAAAAAGAATTCAGGAGCAGGAAGAATTTCTAGCCAACTCTTGAAGATCCTGGCACTATCAATGCTATGACTTTTGTAAGGAATGAAATTCCTCCAAATTGGGGCCAGCTGTATTACAGATGGCCCAGATGGCTTAGTAAGCCACAGAATTTAAACAGAACATAAATTATGGGCAGGAACATAAACAACAAACCCCATCTCCCAGGTCATCAGAGGCTGAAACCTGAAGGATTTGTAGCAAATACTAATGTATGCAATTTAGCATCTCATTCCCATGTCACATATGTGCCTGGAGATGGATCATATTATGAAAAAGAACAATGAAATTTCCAGATGATAGATAAAGTAATTTTTAAATATATTAAAAATGAGAAAACTGGCCACTTATCCCTTGAAAATAACAAGGACCAAGTGGGAAAAGCACAAGATTTCAACTGGCCTCGATTCTCATCCTGGCTTTGTTTCCGTGTGATCTTGTACAAGGCTTCTGCCCATTCTAGACCTTATTCCCTCATCAGCAAAATGAAAGTTTCTATCCATCCTAAAAATAAAAAAGTAAAAAGCTAGCTTCATTGAAATGTTTTAATTTTTAAGATTCTCTGAAATGAAATGATCCTTAACACATGAATCCACAGCTAGCAAGGTCATGTAAGATTAAGATTAGGGGCATGAACTAGAAGTGAATAAAAGATAGGCTGGCATCAGAAAGCCACTGAGGCCTAGTTTTCTATGTCCAGTACAAGCATACATTCTAATTAAGACCTCCATCATCAGACATGTTAGCCTGTCAGAAGTCAGGTGCTCATCACAGACAAGTACTTTTAAGAGGCTCTGGTTGATGGGGAAGCTTCATGATGCAAGAGAAATTAAAGACCAAATTGGATTTCAAACTGGGAAAGTGATTTACAAGATGAAATTCTTTAGCAACTGTCAAACTACTAGTTAGGAAAAAAAAGAAAATGGTTTTGCTCCCTCCATATCAGCTGTCTTAGAAACTTAAATCATCCAGTGATCCCAGTTATTCCATTCTTCCTGCTACAGCTGGGTGGGAAAAATAATGATTGGGAAAGCTCATTGAAACTCCAGAACTTATGGTTTGAGGGCCATCTTCAGTCATCCTGATCTATATCTGGCCACTGGATGATTCTAGGGAAGAAAGAAGGACTAGTGATTTTTCACAGCCCTCTTTCACTTAAATCCAACTCACTTGCATGTTATGTCATCACCTCCCTAATGTCATGGTTACCTTTGAGAACAAAAGACAAACAATAAGTACTTATGGAGATTTATGATATCATGAACAATACAGATTGTAGCCCACTTATTCTATACAACTCTTGTTGATGCTTTCCTATAAAATCTTCCCAGATGGTCTAGTCAACATACTAAAGAAATTTCTCCAGGTCTCTTGATAGTCAAGGACTGTTGATCACTTGTCCTTCATTCTTGCCCTTTGCACTCTTCTTATAAACTAATAGATTTAAAGTTGGAAAAGCCCTCAGAGATCATTAAGTCATTTTTATTGAAAAGGAAACTGAGGTTAGGAGAGGTGAGTTGAACTTGTCCAAGTTTCAAAAGTAGGAAGAGTAAGAGGAAGGATTTTTTAACCCAGATTCTCCAACTATAGAGTCATTCTCTTAGTGTGTTACAAGAGTACATCTTTTTTGATCATTTATTTTCGTTGGTTTGTTTCAGTCACATCCTATTCTTTATGGTCCCATCTGAATTTTTCTTGGCAAAGATATTGAAGGGATTTGTCATTTCCTTCTCCAGCTCTTTTACAGATGAGGAAACTGAGGCAAACAGGTTAAATGACTTGCCCAAAGTCAAAAAGCTAGTAAGTGAGATCAGATTTGAAATCAGGAAGATGAGGCTTCTTGACTCCAGGTATGGCCCTTCTATCCACTTTCCATATCTCTTTAATTAAACCATTTTAATTATTGTGCCATTCTTATACTTTGTTATTGCCCATTAGGTAGTATCATTAATTCTTTGGAGACTAAGTATTCTGTAATTCACAACTAGAAGAGCATCACGAAGAAAAATTGTTAAAATAAAAATAATAACATCCACTAGCATTGATATAGTACTTCAAGATTTGCAAAACACTTCACGAATAACCACATTTGAATATTGTTTTTTAAAAAGATAAGTTTGTTTCAGGGATAAGGTAAAAAAAAAAACCAAAGTATTGCATGAATCCCCCTGATTAGTTTGGAATATAAAACAGTCCCCTTTGTAAGACCTCCTTATCAATGTCGCACACTTTCTTTGGAAATATCCTCTTAGTGTGATTAAGGGGTCATTGTTTTAAACACAGAGGTAAAAAAGGTATTTAATAAGTGTGCATTGAGACAAACCAAGTTGAAGTAAAAGCTGTTTAGTGTTATCACCTAGCTGGAAACTAATCTGAAAGGATTTTTTCCCTCAATGGTTCATTGTCCATACTGGGAGTTTACTCCAAGAACATGTCCAATATATAGCTTCTATCTAGATCTTGGCTTGGGTAAATTGGTTGTACAGGTCCTGAGCAAGCACATAGGATAATAAATGTGTAACAAATGGAAGACTGCTTTTACTTAAACTCATAGAAAATACCAAAGACTCCTTGAGACCCATCCAAGTATATATGGGTCCTCTCTTCTATGCACTGATTTATTCTCTGAACAGGGAAAAGGTGAAAAAAAACAGAAAATAAGCTGTCACCATATTGAAGACAGGCACAATAGGGCAACTCCAATGAGTTTCTCCTCCCTTAAGCCCTAATCTATATTTGGGGCAATCCCAATTCCTGAAATCTAATCAGGATTTGTCATGTGTCCTCCCATCCAAGCAGCAATGACTATTCCTGCTCTGTCCATGAGGAGATTACTTGTTGGATGCCCCAAAGGCTTGCCACCCCATAAATTCATTAAGTAAATCTGGAGAGCTTTTCAGATTGTGGAACTCTACTGACCAATAATCCACGCCTAGGCTAATGTTTTTGTTTTGTTTTGTTTTGTTTTTCTGGAATGTGAATACCTCAAAAGAGTTGTGAAGAGAGAGTGGTATTAATGGATGGGAGATAAACCTTTACTGAGAGCCAAGAGAGGAAAAGAAATCTAATAGACTTCTTTCAGAATCATAGGTTAAAATTGGAAGGATCTTCAGATCATCTAGTTCAAACCTCTTATAAATTTATGAGGAAACTGAGGCACAGAGTGACTATTCTAAGGTTACAGAGCCAATAAGTGACAGATTCAGGGTTCCAAGACAGTCATGTCAACTCTAATTTTGGTGCTTCTTCCATTACAGCAATGGAATATTCTGAAATAATACAGACTATCCCCAAAGTTTTAGTACAGTTTTAATCTATTTAATGGCTAAGAAGTTTTATTTTATTTAGGCTTTAATAGCTTAAAACCGTACTAAGGACTTTTGGGATACCCTGTAGTTTTGAAGTATTTTTAGGTTCCCTTCTTTCTATTTTTCAGTCTCTCTAGCCTAGGCTTTTCAGTATGCATGCACACTAACAGCAGGCGCATGGAAATATTGATTATAAAATGGAGCCGCCTATATCTAAGTGGATGGCATTTTCAGGACTCATGCTGTCCCACAGGCACACTTCAAACAGCAGCCAGCTGACAACCTAGCACACATCATGGTGCCCTGTGAACATTTACGTGAATATTTCTCACAATTCTTGTGGATGTTCTCACAGAAAAAAAAAGTCTAAGGATGATCATTTTCTTTCAGTGAGCCACCAAACCAAAAAGCACAAACTCAGAGGGTCAGTCCTCGGGAGCTTCAGGCCTTTTGAGTGACAAGTACCTCCCTGTGCCTTCCTCTGGGGTGTTCAGAAACACTTAGTACTTAGAGCTTGCTAGGACTTTTGAGACCATCTAGTTCAAACCCCTCCTTAGGTAGGTAGGAGAAAAATGGAATTACTTTCTTCAGATCATAATAGCAATAAATAGGTTAGCTGGGATTTGAATCTAGATATAGATTCTATCTTCACCCCACCCATTATGTCACCTTGCCAGAGAGACAGCAGATTCTAGTCCTCAAATTGGATTCTACAATTTCTCAGTTCCTTGACTAACCCCTGATTATTATTGTAAGAGGGTTACTGTTCTATGAATATTTTTAGGTCTTTCCTACTCATCCATGTTCCTTAGGGGAAACACAGCAATTAAATTGAAAGAACTTAGTGCTTTGTGGTGAGTCCCATTCCAATGTAAAAGTAACATTTAACTTGGGGTTCTTTTTGTTTTGTTACCCAAAAAACATGAAAATGGTAATAATAACTTTGGAACTCTTTGTCATCTCACTGTACTAAAAAAGAGAGAGACAGAGACAGAGACAGAGAGAGAAGAAAAAAATAGTCATTAAGCATCCTTGTATGCAATGAAAGCAGGATGTACTGCCAGAGGACTTCAAGTCATTAATGGACACATAGTGTAGCAGCTGTTGTATGAGTAGGAGCACTTTGCTTAGGTCCCATCTCCATGAGCTGTATCTCCAATTTAGTGGAAAAGCCCAGAAAAAAAAAAGCAAAGGATAAACTGAGCAATAGCACAGAACCAACTTCCTGGGAATTCTTTGTTCTATGTGGAAAACTGCAAATAATTTTGGTAACTGCACAAGGAAAATTCTGAGTGAGCCTCTACTCAAATGTTTCCTCTCTAATATTAAAAGAAGGGGTAGAAGAAGGAAGGAACAAATGAACAAATAAATGAAGAAGAGAGACAGAGATGAAGGATACAAGGAAGGAAAAAAGAAATGGGGAAAATGAAAGGAATAGAAGTTTAGGGAAGAATGGAAATAAAGAAAGATGAGGAATAGAAGGAGGTAAATAAAGGAAGTATGGAAAAGGGAAGGAGAGAAGAAAGGATGGGAAGAAGGAAGAGTAAAAAGGAAAGAGAAAGAGAAGAACTATGAGGATGGAAAAGGAAAGGAATGAAAGCATGGATGGAAAGAAAGAAAATACCAAGGAAGAGAGAGAAGAAAGAAAAAGATGTTAAAAAATGAAAGGAAAGAAAGAAGGCAGAAAGAAAAGGAACGAACAATCAGATAGAAATCTTCTTCATAACTCATAGTGACTTCCATATTCCCCCCAATATAGGGAGAGAGAGCTCTGGGACAGAGGAGAAAACACAGAACCCTTTCCTACTCTGTCTTCCCCCAAGATAGCTATATATACAGTAAAAGTCTGTCTCAGAAGTCCAATGGGAAATGAACAATTAATTGTTAATTAACCATCTTTCTAGGCTGTGGTCAAGGATTCTTATGAGAATGTGATTAAAGGGAAATGTGTAGTTACATTCTCATTGCTTAGTGATGTTTAAGATTAAAAATCCCTCTCATTGGAGCTTTTGGACAGAACTAAAAGTTGGGGATGTGGTGTATTAGGTGTTCTTATTAAGCCCATCCCTGATATAAAGAAAGGGTTTCTATCAATGTAACTGCTTTATGTATTTGGCCATATCATCTTTTCAGGGAAGCCATTATAATAACATATATCACTAGTACCCTTCCCTGACTCCCAGACTTGCTGAATTCCCATCTTGAGCACTGTTCATTTTTACTGGTCATTGTCAGTTAGATAAAGAGACTTCTCCTTGCCAGTTCAGCTCCTCTGACTGGACCCCATGGTGAAATCACAGTCTTTTGTATATGACCTCACAGTCGGTTGCTATGGAGAATCAGTTGTGTGACTTCAGTGATGAATTCCAACAGAGTAGAAATTGTGTGGGAGGACATGCTTTTTTCAAGTACATATTCTCTTTCATAATTTTTGAGCAAGAAAAAAGATAGAGCATTAAAATCATTCTTTAAAGGGTTTTTGTGTGTGTGTGTGTGTACATGTACATGCACTCATTCTTTCATTTTTCTTTCTTGGGAAGTTCCTTTTGCAGTGACTCATGAAAGAAAAGCTTAGGCAGATAACTGCCTGATTTTCTAGCCTGGGTATCTCATTGAAGATACCAAATCTTGCCTTTTCACAAAGATAAAGTGCTTACCTCTTCTTCCATCTGAAGACTATATCCAGTCCTGTCAAGAAGATGGAATCAGCTGCAGAGGTCTTTTCAGTCTCTAACCTCTGAAATCTGTTCTGATTAAGTCAGCATTTAGTTTATTTTCACATTTTATAGGGTTGTTGCAGAAACTAGTGAACAAAGAACTAAGCACTGAATTGGGAAAATGTTCTTCCAGGTCAGAGAACAAAGGAGACTTCTAAAAACCTACAGGCACAAGACCCACTGTCCCTGGTTAGGAAAGAAAATATGCTGAACCCAAAAGAAACCAAGTCCCCCAAATTCCACTTTTATCTAGCAGTTGTATACTTCAAGGATGTCTAAGACAGAGAGAAACAGCACTCTGAATGGTGGTTGTCCTTCATTTTTGAAGAGGACCAAAATGACATCACTGCATTGTGGTCAAGGTACCATACCACATATGGCCACCATATGTGGCCAATCAGAGCAGTATGAGCTCAGAATGCTCTCCCACAGGTCGGGCACAAAGAGTCCCCATGAACATTTGGGATAAACATGGTTCTAAATTTGTGCATTTCACATTTCTTTTGAACTATTGCAAATCTACTTTGCTCATAAAGCACGATACTTTCTTTGATGTGGGCAGCCATGTTGACATGTCCTATGTCAGTGTCTCCCATGTCTTACAATTAATTTTAAAGTTCTTCAGAGAGATCTTGATACATCCTGTGTATTGCTTCTTCTGACTTCCATGTCAGTGCTTGCCTTGTGTGAGTTCTCCATAAAATAGTGTTTTAGGGAAGCATTCAAACCAGTCCAAAGAAGTTGCGCTCCCTGCAGTTCAGTTTGAATGCTTGATAAAATAGCAAAGAGTAGACATAAAGTAGGTTCCCATTGACAAGGAAATGGCTGAACATACTGGTACAGGAACATAATGGAATATTGTGTAGTACTAACTGACAACTCTGAGAAAATCAAAGGAAAATTCAAAAAAACTTAGAAGCAGCATGATGTGATAAAACATACATTGGGTTTGATCCCAAGAGGACCTGGCTTTAAGTCACAGCTCTGCCATCCACTAAGAGACAGCATGAAAAGAATACTGAACTTTGGAGTTAAGGATCCCTGAGTTTGAATCTTGCTTCATAAATTTCCTAACTTTGGGGAAGCTAAGTGGATAGAATGTCAGCCCTGGAGTTAGGAGGACCTGAATTCAAATCCAATCTCAGATGATTTGACACTTACTAGCTATGTGATCCTAGTCAATTTACCTAACCCCAGTGGTCTCATCAAAAAAGAAAAAAAACCTTACATCTTTGTAAGTTTAAACAAGTTAATTAATCTCTCTAGGCCTCAGTTTCCTTATCTGTAAATTGGGGATAATAATAGCATAGATCTCACATGGTCATTGTGAGGATCAAATGATACATGTAAAATGCTTTGCAAACCCTAAAGTGCTATGAAAATGTTAACTGTTATTTCTTTGGCCAAGTGATTTCACCTCTTTTGGCCTCATTTTCCACATCAATAAAATGAGAGATTTGGACTATTTTATCTCTTAAGATCCTTTTTAGATCTAAAATATGAAACCTTACAAAAAGTAAGTGGTTTGTCAAGAACCACACAGCTAAATATTAGAAGCTAAATTTGAACTCTGGTCTTCCTGTCTTCAAGCTCTATGTTCTGTCCACTCTATGACTTATGTCTCCCAGATGTTGGCATATGCTCTCCAACTGGATACTGTGCTAAATTCATAGGCTTATAGATTTAGAACCAGAACAGACTTCAGGGAACATCTGGCTCAATCCCGCCTTTTTACGGATGGACTCTAGAAGAAAGATCACAAGAATCCAAGGTCACAATCCCACAGTTAAGAGAAGACCAGTTTCACCTGTTTCTTACCATTGTTGACTTTCTATGGGTCATATTGGTCCCTTCTTGAGCTTTCCTTGTATTAAACATTTTAATATTTCTAGAAAAGCTGGCTTCATGATGCTGAGTTTTTCAAATCATCAGTGATTTGCCTTTTACAGTTTTTATGTAGCAGTTGGAAAATGTCCCTGTTGACTGGTCTGAAACCCCATTAGGGGAAACTAAGGGCATCTGGAATCTGCCCATAGCTATTTTCAGTGCCATATGTGGGATACAAACCAGATCTCCACTGGGCACCAGGGACCAGCATCTATCACTGTCTCTCTATCTTCCATGTTTATTGTGTTCTCCTTCCTGTGTATTGTACTGAACAGCTTTTCCCCTAAGAGGAAGAGGAGCAGCATGGGTCTAATTAAATCAAAAAAGCCAGGAAACAGCCTAAATAATATTTGTCAGGGGAACCCTTGGGAGAGAGGAGGAAAGAGAATGGAAGGGCTAGAACCAAACCCAACTTATACTGGACAACAAATATTAAAATTAGATATTTAATTTCCAAGCTAGAGAGGCCCTGGATCTTCATCTGCCCCAAAGGAGTTGATATATGCTATTTTGCTTCTGATCTCCCTATTGTTTGTAAATGGATAGTGCAAGGTTCTAGGAAGGAAAGACGCATTTTTGGGACCCCCTGACATGATTGTATTTGTTGGGATCTATTGACTTAAATCTGGGATCAGCTGGCAGCCCAGGGCCAGGAAGAACTGCACTGAATTCTAGCAGGGCAGAGCTCTCAATGTTTAGAAGAGGAAAATGGTCAGCAATCTCTTCTTGCCCAGAGGCAAAAAAATGACAAGTAACTAAGAGAATGTCTTCCTGGTACTCAGTCATTAGACCTAAATTAGCAATCACACATCAACTATACCTACCATAGGGGACTTATCCAAAAGGAATCAAGAAATTCACAAGAAAAAAAAACATTACCACTGTGTGGCAAAAGCACTTGGGCTCCCCTTCTGCTTAGATATATCCACAGCCTCACTTGAATACTATCCTTGGGGTCCCTAGTCAATGAGTGAGTGCTACCATAAGAGTTCTTCTCATTTTACCAGTGACAAAGGACAGCTGTAGTACAGGCTATTCCACAAGCTTGTCATGGCTCATCTTCTCACTTCTACCTGTTAGAATCTTTAGCTTCCTTTAAGACTCAACCAAAATTTAACTGCTGGGGAGCCAATCAATCAGCAAGTTTTTATTAAGTATCTGTGTGCTAGGCATCAAACTAGGTTATTGGAGTTTCAAAGAGAAAAAAAATGATATAATGCTAATTCCTACTTGAAATTTTACTTATTCCTCTACTTATTAGGATACACTTTCCCCTCAAATTATACTTTTCTATCCAAATATTGTTTCCTTCTAATCTAATTCTTAACCTGTACCTGTGAATATTTTTTTGTGTTTTTTTTGAATTTTATTAATACTTTTTATTTACAAAACATATGTATGGTTAATTCCTCAACATTAACCCTTACAAAGCTTTCTGTTACAAATTTTTCCCCCCTACTCCCCACCCCTCCCCTAGCTGACAGGAAATCTACATGTTAATTATGTTAGAATACTTAAGAAATCAAATATATGTATAGTTATTTCCATACATCATTTTTTGTGCAGGAGAAATCATATCTACAAGAAAGAATAATCAGATAAAGGAAATACAATGCAAGCAACATCAATAGAGAGCATGAAAATGTTATGTTGTGGTCCACATTTCACATCCTTCTCTCCGGGTGTATATGGCTCTCTTCACCGAACAATTGGAACTGGTTTGAAGCATTTCATTGTTGAAGAGAGTCATGTCCACCAGAACTGATCATCATATAGTATTGTTGTTGCCGTGAATAATGATCTCCTGGTTCTGCTCACTTCACTCAGCATCAGTCCATGCAAGTCTCTCCAGGCCTCTCTGAAATCATCCTGCTGGTCGTTTCTTACGGAGCAATAATCTTCCATAACATTCATATCCCATAATTTATTCAGCCATTCTCCAATTGATGGGCATCCATTCAGTTTCCAGTTTCTAGCCACTACAAAAAGAGCTGCCACAAACATTCTTGCACATGTGGAGCCCTTTCCTTCTTTTATGACTTCTTTGGGATATAAGCCCAATAGAAACACTGCTGGGTCAAAGGGTATGCACAGTTTGATAACTTTTTAAGCATAGCTCCAAATTGCTCTCCAGAATGGTTGGATCCGTTCAACCTGTGAATATTTTTGAAAAATGTTTTGAGAAGGACAGCTAGGTGGTGCAGTGGATAGAGCACCAGTCCTGAAGTCAGGAGAACCTGAGTTCAAATGTGACCTCAGATTTGATAGTTAATACTTCCTAGCTGTGTAACTTGGGCAAGTCACTTAATCCCAATTGCCTCAGCAAAAAAAAAAATTGTTTTGAGAGCTACATTTCACTATAATTTTATATCTTCTTGTATGTTGTGCATTTAAAAATATTATTCTAAGAAGGGGTCCATAATTTTGACCAGACTGCCAGAGGTCTGTGACACACAGAAAAGGTCAAGAATTCCTGTTCTAGTTTTAGAATGTAAGCTTCTTGAGGGCAAGGTTTTTTTTCTTTAATTTTTGTATCTCCAGCACCTAGGATATAATAAGTACTTAAAAATATAGACAGTTCTTTGGAACATAGATAGTAGTATCATTGGGTCAAAAGGCATGTACAATAATAGCTTTGGGAGCACAATTCCAAATTGCTTTCTATAGTGGTTGTATTCATTCATATTTCTACCAATAGTGATAGATATGAGGTAATACCTCAAAATTGTTTTAATTGGCATTTCTCTTAAATTGACTTAAAGCATTTTATATAGCTTTTGGTATCTTTGATTTCTTTCTCTTATAACTGCCTATTCATAGGCTTTGATCATTTATCACTTGGGGAATGATTCTTATCTTAATAAATTTGGATCAGTTCCCTGAATATTTTGAAAATGAGGCTTTTATCCAAAAATACCTTGCGGTTAAGATTTTTTCTGTTTATTTTCTTCTCATTTTAGCTGCATTGGTTTTGTCTCTGCAAAAACTTTTTAATTTTATTTAATCAAAACTATTTTGAGATTCTCTGTATCTCTTACATAATCACAAACTCTTCCTCTACACATATATTTTACAGATGATCCCTTCCATGCTTAACTAACTTGTTTATAATATCATCCTTTATGTTTAAATTATGAATTCATTTTGAGCTTATCTTGGAATATTGTCTAAAATGATGATCTATGCTAAAAACTCTGCCTAGTTTTGCCAGACTGATTTTCAGTTTTCTTAAGTTTTTGTCAAATGGTGACTTTTTGCCCCGATGATTATGATTTTTAAGTTTGTCAAATATTAGATTATTTTACTTATTTGTTCCTATATATTATATACCTAATCAATTCCAATGATCAGTCTTTCTTCTTCTTACCCATTGACAAATTGTCTTGACAGTTGCAGTTTGCTAAGCCCCTTCCTTTCCATTTTTTTTCATTGACTCCTTTGATGTTCTTGACTTTTTGTTTCTCCAGTTGAATTTTGTCATTATTTTTCCTGGTCCTACAAAATAATTCAGTGGCATGGCATTGAATAAGTAAATTATTTTGTTCAATCTAAACACAAGCAATTAACATTTCATTAATTGCTTAGATCTGTTTTTATTTGTATAAAAAGCTTGTAATTGCATCCATGCATATAGTTTCTCTATAAAGATCAAAAAGAAAAAAGTCCCCTTATGTATAATAATTATTTATAGTAGCTCTATTTTGGTGGGAAAGAACTAGAACCTTAGAGGATATCTATTAATTAGAGAATGACTGAAAAATTATGGTATATGATGAAGGTGATACTTTCAGAAAAACCTGGGAAGATTCACATGAATTGATGCAAAGTGAAGAAAGCAAAAGTACAAGAACAATTTATAGAGTGATAGCAATTTTGAAACTGATCAACTGTAGAAGACTTAGCTACCCTGATCAATATAATGACCAACAGTAATTCCAAAGAACTCATGAACAAATAGGCTATTCACCTCTAGATAGAGAAGCATATTGTCTTTCTTTTTCTCTTCTTTTCTTTATTGTCCAGTTCCTCTTTTTTTTCTTTATTGTTCTTCAAAGATAATGTGTGTGTCTTGTACATCTACATATATTTGTAATGAACTTTGTCTTTCTTGCCTTCTCACCAGGTAGAAAAGAAGAAAAGGAGAGGAAGAATTTGGAGCTGAAAATAAAACAAAATTAAATTTTAATAAATTTACAGATCTAGACAGCTAAATGGCTTAGTGAATAGAGCACTGGAATGGAATAAGAAAGATTTGAGTTTCTAAAGTCTTCCCCAAATATTTACTAGCTTATGATCCTGGGGAAATCATTGAATCTTTATATGGCTCAGTTGGTCTATCTGTAAAATGGAGATAATGATAGTAGCTACCCATCTCCCTCCCAGGGTTGTTATAAGAGTCAAAAGAGATAATAAAAAGTGCTTTATAAATCTTAAATCACTATCTAAATGTTAGCTATTTTTATTAAATTGATCAGTCCTCTTGGGTAAATGAAAAAGTTTCACCTTCTACAAAATCTTATGCTTATAAATTAATATTTTTCAGTTCTTTTGTGAGTCATTTTTTTTCTTTTTTTTGAATAAAGCTTTTTATTTACAAAACATATGAGTGATTTTTCTATATTGACCTTTGCAAAAACTTTTTTTTCCCAAGCTTTTCCCCTCCTCCCCCCCACTCCCCATGCCTAGATGACAGGTAACCTAATACATGCTAAATAGGATAAATTATATGGCAAATACAATACATGTATACATATCTATACAGTTATCTTACTGCACAAGAAACATCAGGTCTAGAAAGAGAAGAAGAAAAAAAAACCTAAGAAGGAAAACAAAATGCATGGAAATATTCATAGAAAGCATTAAAATGCTGTGTTGTGGTTCACACTCAGTTCCCACAGGCCTCTCTCTGGATATATATGACTATCTTCATCGCTGAACAATAGGAACTGGTTTGAATCACATCATTGTTGAAGAGAACCATGTCCATCAAAATTGATCATCGTATAGTCTTGATGCTGTGTATAATGTTCTCATGGTTCTGCTGATTTCACTCAGCATCAGTTCATGCAAGTCTCTCCAGGCCTCTCTGAAATCGTCCTGCTGGTCGTTTGTTACAGAACAATAATATTCCATAACATTCATATATCATAATTTATTCAGCCATTCTCCAATTGATGGGCATCCTTTCAATTTCCAGTTTCTTGCCACTACAAAAAGGACTGCCACAAACATTTTTGCACATGTGGGTCCATTTCCCTCCTTTAAAATCTTTTTTGGGATATAGGCCCAGTAGAAACTCTGCTGGGTCAAATGGTATGCACAGTTTGATAACTTTTTGAGCATAGTTCCAAATTGCTCTCCAGAATGGTTGGATCCGTTCACAATTCCACCAACAACGTATCAGTGTCCCAGTTTTCCCACATCCCCTCCAACAGTTACCATTATCATTTCCTGTCATTTTAGCCAATCTGACAGGTGTGTAGTGGTATCTCAGAGTTGTCTTAATTTGCATTTCTCTGATCAATAGTGATTTGGAGCATCTTTTCATGTGACCAGAAATAGTTTCAATTTCTTCGTCTGAAAATTGTCTGTTCAGCAAGCATCATATGTAATGAAGACAAACTAAAACCATTCCCAATAAGATCAGGAGTGAAACAAGGCTGCCCACTGTCACCATTACTGTTCAATATTGTATTAGAAATGTTAGCTTTAGCAATAAGAGAAGAAAAAGAGATAAAAGGAATCAGAGTAGGTAATGAAGAAACCAAATTATCACTCTTTGCAGATGACATGATGGTATACTTAGAGAACCCTAGAGACTCAACTAAAAAACTACTAGAAACAATTCACAACTTTAGCAAGGTGGCAGGATTCAAAATTAATCCACATAAATCATCAGCATTTTTATATATTACCAACAAAGTTCAGCAGCAAGAGATGCAAAAAGAAATTCCATTCCAAATAGCAGATGATAGGATAAAATATTTGGGAATCTATCTGCCAAGGGAAAGTCAGAAACTATACGAACTAAATTACAAAACACTTTCCACACAAATAAAATCAGACCTAATCAATTGGAAAAATATTAAGTGCTCATGGGTAGGCAGAGCAAACATAATAAAAATGACAATACTACCCAAACTAATCTACTTATTTAGTGCCATACCAGTCAAAATCCCAAGAAATTATTTTACAGATCTAGAAAAAATAGTAGCAAAGTTCATTTGGAAGAACAAAAGGTCAAGGATTTCAAGGGGATTAATGAAAAAAAGGCAGATGAAGGTGGCCTTGGTGTACCAGATCTAAAACTATATTATAAAGCAGCGGTCATCAAAATCGTTTGGTACTGGCTAAGAAATAGAGCAGTCGATCAGTGGCACAGGATAGGTTATCAGGACAATCTAGGCAATAACCTTAACAATCTAGTGTTCCATAAACCCAAAGACCCCAGCTTTTGGAATAAATACTCACTATTCGGCAAAAACTGCTGGGAAAATTGGAAACTAGTGTGGAAGAAATTAGGGCTTGACCCATACCTAACACCACATACCAAGATAAGATCTAAATGGGTTCATGATCTAGATATAAAGAGGGACTTTGTAAGCAAATTAGAGGAACGTAATATAGTTTATCTCTCAGACCTGTGGAGATGGAATAAATTTATGTCCAAAGAAGACCTGGAATTCCTAATTGAACACCAGATGGATAATTTTGATTATATTAAGTTAAAAAGTTTCTGTACAAACAAAACAAATGCAGACAAGATTAGGAGGGAAGCATCAAATTGGGAAATCATCTTTACATTTAATGGTTCTGATAAAGGCCTCATTTCTAAAATATATAGAGAATTGTCTCATTTATATAAGAATTCAAGCCACTCTTCAATAGATAAGTGGTCAAGGGATATGAACAGACAATTTTCAGATGATGAAATTAAAACCATCTCTAATCATATGAAAAGTTGCTCCAAATCACTATTGATCAGAGAAATGCAAATTAAGACAACTCTGAGGTACCACTACACACCTGTCAGATTGGCTAAAATGACAGGAAAAGATAACGATGAATGTTGGAGGGGATGTGGGAAAACTGGGACACTAATACATTGTTGGTGGAACTGTGAACGGATCCAACCATTCTGGAGAGCAATTTGGAGCTATGCTCAAAAAGTTGTCAAACTGTGCATACCCTTTGACCCAGCAGTGTTTCTACTGGGCTTATATCCCAAAGAGATCTTAGAAGAGGGAAAGGGACCCACCTGTGCAAGAATGTTTGTGGCAGCCCTTTTTGTAGTGGCTAGAAACTGGAAACTGAAGGGATGCCCATCAATTGGAGAGTGGCTGAATAAATTATGGTATATGAATGTTATGGAATATTATTGCTCAGTAAGAAACGACCAGCAGGATGATTTCAGAGAGGCTTGGAGGGATTTGCATGAACTGATGCTGAGTGAAACAAGCAGAACCAGGAGATCATCATACACAGCAACAACAGTATTACATGATGATCAATTCTGATGGACATGGCTCTCTGCAACAAAGAATTGTCTCAAACCAGTTTAAATTGTTCAATGAAGAAAACCATATACACCCAGAGAGAGGGATATGAAATATGGACCACAACGTAACATTTTCATGATCTCTATTGACATTTGCTTGCATTGTGTTGCCTTTCTCTGATTCTTTTTTTTTTCTTGTAGATAGGATTTTTCTTGCATAACTTCTCAAGCATTTCAACATTATTAATATGTAGTGGACTTCCTGCCATCTAGGGGAGGGGAGGGGACTGGGGGTAAAATTTGTAATGGAAAGCTCTGTAAAGATCAATGTTGGGAAACTACCCATATACATGTCATATAAATAAAAAGCTTTAAATAAAAAAAATAAACTTAAAAAAAATAAAAAAAATGAAAATTGTCTGTTCATATCTTTTGACCATTTATCAATTGGAGAATGGCTTGAATTCTTATATATTTGAGTCAATTCTCGATATATTTTAGAAATGGGGCCTTTATCAGAACCTTTGGATGTAAAAATATTTTCCCCGTTTACTGCTACCCTTCTAATCTTGTCTGCATTCATTTTGTTTGTACAAAAACTTTTTAATTTGATATAGTCAAACTTATCTATTTTGTGATTAATGATGACCTCTAGTTCTTCTTTGGTCACAAATTCCTTCACCCTCCACAGGTCTGAGAGGTAAACCATCCTACATTGTTCTAATTTGTTTATAATATCATTCTTTATGCCTAGATCATGAATCCATTTTGACCTTATCTTGGTACATGGTGTTAGGTGTGGGTCAATGCCTAATTTCTTCCATACTAGTTTCCAATTATCCCAGCAGTTTTTGTCAAATACTGAGTTTTTATCTCAAAAACTGAGGTCTTTGGGTTTATTAAACACTAGATTACTATTGTCATTGAGTATTTTTTCCTGTGAACCTAACCTATTCCACTGATCCACTACTCTATTTCTTATCCAGTACCAAATGGTTTTGGTGACCACTGCTTTATAATATAGTTTTAGATCTGGTACAGCTAGGCCACCCTCATTTGCATTTTTTTTCATTAATTCCCTTGAAATTCTTGACCTTTTGTTTTTCCAGATGAATTTTGTTGTTATTTTTTCTAGTTCAGTTAAATAATCTCTTGGGAGTTTGATTGGTATAGTACTAAATAGATAGATTAGTTTAGGTAGTATTGTCATCTTTATTATTTTCGCTCGACCTATCCAAGAGCACTTGTTGTTTTTCCAATTGTTTAGATCTGACTTTATTTGTGTGAAGAGTGTTTTGTAGTTTTTCTCATATAGATCCTGACTTTCCCTTGGCAGATATATTCCCAAATATTTTATACTATCGATAGTTATTTTGAATGGAATTTCTCTTTGTATCTCTTGCTGTTGCATTTTGTTGGTGATGTATAAAAATGCTGATGATTTATGTGGATTTATTTTGTATCCTGCAACTTTGCTAAAGTTGTGGATTAATTCTAATAGTTTTTTAGTTGATTCTCTAGGGTTCTCTAAGTAGACCATCATATCATCTGCAAAGAGTGATAATTTGGTTTCCTCTTGACCTACTCTAATTCCTTTAATCTCTTTTTCTTGTCTTATTGCCAAGGCTAGCATTTCTAATGCAATATTGAATAGTAATGGTGATAGTGGGCAACCTTGTTTCACCCCTGATCTTATTGGGAATGGTTCCAGTTTATCACCATTACATATGATGCTAGCTGATGGTTTTAAATAGATGCTACCAACTATTTTAAGGAAAAGTCCATTAATTCCTATACTCTCTAATGTTTTTAATAGGAATGGATGTTGGATTTTATCAAATGCTTTTTCTGCATCTATTGAGATTATCATATGTTTTTTGTTAATTTGGTTATTAATGTAGTCAATTATGTTAATAGTTTTCCTAATATTGAACCATCCCTGCCTTCCTGGTATAAATCCTACTTGGTCATGGTGTATTATTCTGGGAATGATTTCTGTAATCTCTTTGCTAATATTTTATTTAAGATTTTTGCATCAATATTCATTAAGGAGATTGGTCTATAATTTTCTTTCTCTGTTTTTGTTTTACCTGGTTTAGGTATCAGTACCATGTCTGTATCATAAAAGGAGTTTTGTAGGAGTCCTTCGTTCCCTATTTTTTCAAATAGTTTATATAATATTGGAGTTAATTGTTTTTTAAATGTTTGGTAGAATTCACATATAAATCCATCTGGTCCTGGGGATTTTTTCTTAGGGAGTTGATTAATGACTTGTTCTATTTCTTTTTCTAAAATGGGACTATTTAAGTAATTTATTTCCTCTTCTGTTAATCTGGGCAATCTATATTTTTGTAGATATTCCTCCATTTTACTTAGGTTATCAAATTTATTGGCATAAAGTTGGGCAAAGTAACTTCTGATTATTGCTCTAATTTCCTCTTCATTCGTGGAAAGTTCTCCCTTTTCATTTTTGAGACTAACAATTTGATTTTCCTCTTTCCTTTTTCTAATTAAATTAACTAGAGGTTTATCTGTTTTGTTGGTTTTTTCATAAAACCAACTTTTAGTTTTATTTATTAATTCAATAGTTTTCTTACTTTCAATTTTACTAATCTCTCCTTTTATTTTTAGGATTTCAAGTTTGGTATTTGATTGGGGGTTTTTAATTTATTCTTTCTCTATCTTTTTTAGTTGCAAGCCCAATTCATTGATTTTCTCTTTTTCTATTTTATGCAAATAAGCATCTAGAGATATAAAATTTCCCCTTAATACCGCTTTGGCTGTATCCCACAAATTTTGGTATGTTGTCTCATTATTGTCATTCTCTTGGATGAAATTAGTAATTGTGTCTGTAATTTGCTGTTTCACCCATTCATTCTTTAGGATAAAATTATTTAGTTTCCAATTGGTTTTTGGTCTATTTTCTCCTGGCCTTATATTGCATGTGATTTTTATTCCATTATGATCTGAAAAAAATACATTATTTCTGCCTTCCTGCATTTGATTTTGAGGTTTTTGTGTCCTAACACATGGTCAATTTTTGTGTAAGTTCCATGGACTGCTGAGAAAAAAGTAAACTCCTTTCTGTCTCCATTTAATTTCCTCCAAAGATCTATCATACCTAACTTTTCTAACATTTTGTTTACCTCCTTAACTTCTTTCTTATTTATTTTGTGGTTTGATTTATCAAGTTCTGAGAGAGGGAGGTTGAGATCCCCCACTATTTTAGTTTTGCTGTCTATTTCTTCTTGCATCTCTCTGAACTTTTCCTCTAGGAATTTCCATGTTATACCACTTGGCGCATATATGTTTAGTATTGATATTGCTTCATTATCTATGGTACCCTTTAGGAAGATATAATTTCCTTCTTTGTCTCTTTTAATTAAGTCTATCTTTGCTTTTACTTGGTCTGAGATCAGGATTGCTACCCCTGCTTTTTTTTGTTCACCTGAAGCATATTAGATTCTGCTCCAGCCTTTTACCTTCACCCTGTATGTATCTCTTTGTTTTAGATGTGTTTCTTGTATACAACATATTGTTGGATTCTGGTTTTTAATCCAGTCTGCTATCTGCTTCTGCTTTAAGGGAGAGTTCATTCCATTCACATTCACAGTTAAAATAACTAATTCTGTATTTCCTGCCATCTTATTTACCCTAGCTTATGCTTTTCTCTTTCTTATCCCCTTTCCCTCCTCCCTACTATTTTGCTTTTGATAACCAGTTCCCTCAAACAATCCTTCTCCTTTAGAGCCCCACCCACCCCTTTTTTCCCCCTTTCCCTCCTGTTTCCTTATAAGTACGTCTATTATTCCCTAAGAGCCAAATCTGATGAGATGGAGATTAACCCAATTCTCATTCCCCTCCCTTTTTCCCCCCCAATCATTATATGTTTTCTTTGCCTCTACATGTGATGTAATTTCCCTTATTTTTCCTCCTTTTCCTCTTCTTCCAGTGTTATCCCTTTTCTACCTCTAATTTCTTTTTCAGTTTATCATATCATAATAATCATAAAATCATAATAAACATATCATAATAATCATAAAATCACAGTAATCATATCATAATCATAATGTAATAATAGATTCATAAAATCAACCCTCATTCTATAAGTATCTGTAACATAAATATAGTTCTCAAGAGTTTTTTTTTTCTTGTTACTTTTATATTTCTCTTGTGTTCTGTGTTTGTAGATCAAATTTTTTGTTCAGTTCTGGTCTTTTCAGTAGAAATAGGTGAAATTCTCCTATATCATTGAATGACCATCTTCTTCCCTGGAAGATAATGCTCATTCTAGCTGGGTAACTTATTCTTGGCTGTAATCCAAGTTCCTTTGTCCTTCGGAATATCTGATTCCAGGCCCTTAGATTCTTCAAAGTAGAAGGTGCTAGTTCCTGTGTGATCCTAATTGTGGCTCCCCGATATTTAAATTGTTTCTTTCTGGCTTCTCATAATATCTTTTCCTTGGTATGATAGTTCTGGAATTTAGCCACGATATTTCTGGGGGACTTAATTTTTGGGTTTCTTTCAGGAGGTGATCAGTGGATTGTTTCAAGGAGTATTTTGCCTTCTGGGTCTAAAATATCAGGGCAGTTTTCTTTTATGATTTCCTGGAAGATAGTGTCTAGGTTCTTTTTTTTATCATGGCTTTCAGGAAGCCCTATAATCCTTACATTGTCTCTCCTAGATCTATTTTCCAGGTCAGTTGTTTTTCCTAGGAGATATTTCATGTTTTTCTCTATCTTTTTATTTTTTGTTTTTGTTTGACTGATTCTTGAAGTCTTGATGAGTCATTCATTTCCAGTTGTTCGATTCTAATGTTTAATGTCTTATTTTCTTCAGTAACTGTTTTTAGTTCCTTTTGCAATTGACCAATTACATTTTTTTGTTCAGTGCATTCTTTTTCCATTTTTTCTATTTTATTTTGCAGTGATCTCATTTCGTTTCCCCATGTTTCTTCTAACTCTCTTTTAAGATTTTTTATGCAATCTTCAAAGAAAGCCTTGTGACATGGAGACCAGTTTATGTCTCTCTTTGGGGCTTTTTCTGGAGTTGCTTTACCTTTAGGGGCCTCAGGATTTGAGGTCTGTTCTTCCCTCTCTCCATAAAAGTTGTCTATGGTGAGAGCTCTTTTTGGTTTTTTTATTCATTTTTTTTTAAAGGTGTGAGGTCTGTTTAGGGCAAAGTTGGGACAGCTGCTTCAATTTGCCCTGGGCCAGTTCTGCTGATTGTGTTATTTCAGGAACTGGGCAGTTCTGCTGATTGAATTATGTCAGGTGCTGGGCAGTTCTGCTTTAGTTCACCCTGGGGCAGTTCTGCTGATTGAATTATTTCAGGTACTGGGCCATTCTGCTGATTGAATTATTTCTGGTGCTGATCAGTCCTGCTGATTGATTGATCACCCTAGGGTGCTGTGTAATGGCAGCTAGGTCCGATGCTCATCAGGGGTTCAGTGGTTCACAATGTACCCCCCACAAAAGGCAGATGCTCCAAACCACCTGCCCACAATCAAGACAGATTGGTCCAAGAGGCCTGCAGAAGACTCCCAGGTGTGTGAAAAGCACAACTCTCCCACTCTTGTTCCGACTCCTGTTCCAGCTCCCTGCCCTGGTCTCCTTGTGCTGCAGTCTGGGTTCAGCAGACCACCCCACTGCCCAATTAAAACAGACCTGTTTTGAAGTTCTTCCAGAGTATCTTCTTCTAGAAACATGTTGTCCTCCAGATATTGTGGATTTTTTTGCTTCAAAATCAGTCTAGAGGCTTCATATGTTGTTGGTTTGAGGGAAGGTTAGAGGAGGTTACAGAGACTCCTGTCTGATCTCTGCCACCATGGCTCCACCCCCGGAAGGAACTGTGAGTCATTTTTAATCCAAGAATTAACATGCTTGGTATATCCAATATCCCAGATCTAACCTTTTCCCAATTCTGAAACTTGCTTATTCATACTCACAGCATGCTCCTATAGCCAGGCTTCAGGGAAAGTGCTTGACCATTAGTTCTCTTTTTAGACAAGGAAAAAATATATCAGAAAGAGGAAGTGAACAGACGATAAAGTTTACATCCCCTGTTGTGCTTTCAATTTCATAATTCATCCTTGCTTTTGGAAAACAATCATAGCTCACTCCTGAGAGCAAACCAAGTGCAAACTTCTCTGTGACTAAGGTTCACTAGCCTTACAGCAGCACTGAACCTTTCCCAGCATCCTTCTTTTCTTCCTTTTCTGCAGTGTGAGGTCCTCTCCCCCTCAGCTGTATGTCTTTTGTAAGGAAGATCAACCCCATGAGTCCATATTTCTTAAATCATTTAGCATCCAAGTCGAACTATTTGTAGTCAAAAATATTAGGTCTAGAAACTTCCCTAAGGTTAGTACATGACTCTGTGTGTGTGTGTGTATTTGTGTGTGACAGAGACAAATAGAGAAGGGGGGAGGGAGGAAGAGAAGAAAAGAGGGAGGGAGAAAGGAGGTAAGGAGTGAAAAAAGAGACAGAGAGTGAGTACTACATGCTGTATTGGTCAAAGATGGCCTCACATTGGAAGTTGGATTTGTATTGGGTTTTGATTGGATTAGAAGAACAGAAAGGAGAAATCATTCAATTCAATGAGGCATTGAGAATAGAGGTTCTGAAGTCCTACCAGGTTTGTTTGGAAAATAATAAAGTGACTTGTCCGGCAGGATTGGACTGTGTGTAGAGAAGTAAAGAGGTTGAATGTTACTTGAAGTGTTACCTCATAGTCATTAAATTAGCAAAGATGGTAAGAGCTGAGAAAACTCATTGGAGGAGCTGTCTAAAAACAAGTATGGTAATTTACTGTTGAAGCAACTATGGATTGATTCAACCATTCTGAAAAACAATTTGTAATTATGCAAGAAAAATTAGTAAATTATTCATAACAATCAACTCATGACTTACTCTGCATCCCAAGGAGTTTATTGACAAAATTTAAAGACATATGTACCCAAAAATATTCAGGAAAAAATTACCTGTGCTAGGAAAAAGCTACCAAAAAAATGTGTTCAAAGATTGGGAGATGATTTGTATCAAGTGAAATGATGACTGTACTATTTTGAGAAACAAAGGAAGACTTGTAAGAAGACAGAAGTGGTGTAGCAGAAAGAATATTGGGTTTAGGGTGAGGTTATGGGATCACATGATGGCTCTGCCACTTCTACCCTATGTGGCCTTAGGGAAAGAACTCGGAGGGTTGAACTAGATGATTTCAAATGTCCATTCCCACTTTGTAAGCGTGGCAGAGTAAAGAAAGCAAAGCTATATGAACTCTGTATGACAATTATTACAGCAGTGTAGATAAGGACAATGTTAGCCAAAAACTTGGCTCATCTACATGGTGTGTAATGAAAGTATCTTATAAATTATAACAATATTTATAAAATTCTCAGCACAGTGACCAGCACAAAGTATGTACTTAATAAATGCCTATTCTCCCCCCTTACCCTCTGATCTATTTCCATATTGTCAAAATTAAAGCATATAATTCTTCTTCCTATTAATAATCAATAAACTATAAAATGGAAAATGATAACATTATCAGTTGCCATCATGTTCTTAAAAGGTTTTACTTAAATATTTTCAGGAAGCATTATTAGGGAAAGGGTCATCTGGGCATTGTCAGGAGGTATGTGTTTTGTTGAAATAAAATATATGAATAAAAATATTTTTAGAAGATTGATTAATAAAGATAGAACTATGACCCAGTACATGGATGCTAAGCCCATGGCAGAGTACACTGAGTATGCACATTCAAAAGCCAGTAGATAAAAAAATCTTAGTAACCTTTTCTGATAATTTATGGTGATGGATATGAAGATAGCACCAAGGGATAGCAATTTTCTCATTTAGGTCCTTGAAACAAAAAGGAATTAAAAAGGAGAGGTCAGTGGATCCTTGAGTCATTTTTTTTAAAAGAAATTTTCCAAAAGCAACAAAGCAGTTGAATTAGTTGACTTCTAAATTGGTGTTGGGCAATTTCATTTTTCAAATGACATTTTAAGAGTGATTGATATATTATGCCTGTGGATTCCAATTCTGTTTAGAAATTGAATCACTTAACAAAGACTGTTTGCTTTTTGTCTTCTTTCCCTTCCTCTCTCTACTTACCCCCCACTTCATTTTTTTCTCTGGAATTGAATATGATTGCTTGACTTCAAAAGTAGGTGACAGCCCATGGCATAATAGAAAGATCATTGCCAAATGTGGCAGCACACATTTGTAATCCCTCTAGTAGAAAGGCTGAGGCTGGTGGATTTCTTGAGTTCTAGAGTTCAAAATTTCAGCAGGCTAAACTGAGTCTGTGTCCACACTAAATCTGGTATTATTATAGTGAGCCCTTAGGTACAGAGGCCACCAGTTTGCTTAAAGAAGGATAGATAGGTTCAGGTCAGAAACAGAATAGGTCAAAATTCTGTTCCAGTTAGTAGTAGGATTAGGCATGTGAATGGCCAAAGTACTTTCAGCCTGGGTAAGATAGGGCAAGGAATGAAAAAAGGAAGGAGAGCAGAGGACAGAAGAATGGAAGGAAGAAGAAGAAAAACTGTATTTGGGGTAAGAAAACTTGGGTTTGGAGTCTTATTCTAAAATTATGTTATATGTATAAAAGGTTGATAGATACAGACAAGGGCCACATGAAAGATTTTTGTGGATAAGGAAGACCTGACCATATTTGTAGGAGAGGGAAAAGCATGTAGATAATGATTTAAGATGAAAAAAGGAAAGTTGGTTAAGGAGACAAACGCACAGAGGAGGCAGGAGGGGATGGAGTCAAGAAAAGGAGTGAAGAAGTTGGCCAAGGAAAAGGGCTACATCTTCATTAGTCTGAAGCAAAGGAACAGAGGATGGAGAGGAGGAAAGAGTGCCAAACCTGGAGCCAGGAAGACCTGAATTCAAATCTGACTTCAGACACTTACCTGCGATGTGACACTGGGCCAGTCATTTAACCCTATTTGCCTCAGTTTCCTATTTGTAAAACCATTCCAGTGTCTTTGCGAATAAAACCCCAAATGAGGCCACAAAGAGTCAGACAGTACTGGAAATGATTGAACAACCACAACAGATAACCATAATTTGATGAGATTTACAAAGTAAAGCTAAAGGGACGGAGTCCCAAGGCAATGGGCAGGCTCTCAGTAAGCTTCAGGACTAGATTGATTATTTTAACTCCCTTGTGTCTGAGCTTAGATTTCCACATCAGAAGTTGAACATTTAAGCCAACAAGCTCTCCCTTAATTCATTCCCTTTTACCACCCAACCCTACCCCTCCTTCCAACTTGTCCTAGCTGTCTGCTTTGTTCAGCACTGAGGGAAGGATGTCATGTGTCAGCCTAGATTTTCAGCCTGAGTTATTTGGCTCTTATGGGCTTAAGGGAGATCCTTAACATTACTTAACACCTGTGTCCTGGTGAAAGAATTGATCTTCAGTCACCAGGGGACACAGTATAATATATAATGTTCTCAGCATGATAAGGAAGTACTGTCCATGGTCTTTAATGAATAAAGCTCTTCTTCAGTTCCATGGAACTTTAGGCAGGTCAGTTGTTACACTCCTTTTTAAAATGAAAGCAATCATATTTTCCTCCATTTTCCTATTTAAGTTCATTAATTAGGGTTAAGGACACATTAGACATGAATGCCTGATGATCAACCAAACAGGGAGGGGAGGTAACCAGAAGAAAATATGCCCTTTCATTTCTTCTTAGCCACACCTTTTCACCCTAGTTCTTGTTCTAAGTGTCAGATGAAATGATGGGAAAAGTTGCATAAATCAACTCAACAAACCTATACTGAACACCATTGTTTTTTTTTTTTTTAACATATAAGGCTCTATGCTAGGCACTGGGGGACTACAGAGAAATGAAAGACATGTTTCTTGTCCTAATAACCTACTGTGTAGTGGGTTGGATGTGCATTATCTTTCCCCTCAAGTCCTCCCTTCTTCCAAACTTCCCTGTTTCTTTCAATGGCAGCACTATCCTCAGTTTTGAAGAAAAGCCAGGGAAACTAAAAGGGAAAGGTGAAGAATGAAAGCATTCCAGGAATGAATAGCCAATGCAAAAATACAAAGAAGAAATGAAGAGTCACGTGTGAGGAACAACCAATAGGCCAGTACAAATGAATTGTTGAGTATATGGACAGGACAAATATGCAAGACCAGAAGTTCCAAAGAACTTACAACTACAAATTGAGTTCCACAAATCCTTTCAAACCCATCTCATTCTTTCCACTCCCACATCCACTACCCTATTGTCATGGCTTCCTCATCAATCTCCCTGCTTCAGATCTTTTCCCCCTACAAATCATTCTCCACATAGCTATCAAAGTGATTTTCCTAAAATGCAGGTCTGACCATGTTGTCACAGACATCAGCAGTTCCTTGTTATCTCTGCAGTCAAATATAAATTCCTGTTTGTCATTTAAACTTCCTTCTCTATGTGACCTCAACCTACTGTTCCATTCTTGTTATATCTCTTAGTCTTCTTCAAACACTCTAAGTCCAGCCAGTTTGGCTGTTTCCTGATGTTCCTCACATGTGACTTTCTATCTCTCACCTCCTTGCCTTTGCACTGGCTGTCCATCTCTCTCCCAAGTACTCCATCCTTATCTCCATCTCCTAGGAAATCCTCTCTTTCTTTGCACACTCCACTCAAATGCCACCTTACAAATGAAGCTTTTCCTGATCCCTGCAACTCCTACCATCTTTAGCCACCATATTATCTTGTATCTGTTGTGTCTATATTTAAATAAATGTATGGCTTCTCCCCCTGTGAATGTCAGGCTAATTGATTTGATTGGTTCATAAGAGAGGGACAATTTCTAATTATGGAGACAAAGGTACATGGAGAAATTGACATTCAAAGTGGATTAAGAATGGACAGGTTTTCAACTGGCAGAGATTAGAGGCAAAGGGATGATACCAAGCCTGGGGAATAGATAGAAGCAGGAAATTGAGGGAAAGGACCATGAAAGAGTGAATAGACTGGTTTGATCAAAAAATAGGATACATAAAGTGAAGCCATATAAGATTAAACCAGAATAGTAAATTGGAGCAAATTTTGGAGGAACTTGAATGCCGAGGAGTTTAGATGTTGCTGCAGTGGAAAGCACTAAGGTGCTTCCAGATTACCAGATAAGTGATTAGGAAGAGTAATCTTATTGTAGGAAAAGAGAAAAGGAAACAGACACAAGCTAATGCAGCCAGAATGGCACCACATTATTCCCACACTGTAGAAGCCGATGTGGACCAGGCAGCCCTGAGAAAGGAAGGTAGTAGTGCCATATTCACTATGGATAAGCCAGTAGTCTCAAATTAGTTAGCATATTGTATGTAAAGCAAATTCTATGGCACTATAGTGATGTCAATTATTATTTACTACTCTGAGCCTCAGTTTCCTCATCTGTAAGAATAACGCCTATATCTACCCCCATGGGCTTATTCTTGAGCATAAATAATACAATGGGTCTAAGACTTTTGGCCAAACTTAATAATAAATGTGTAAATATTTTAAAGGGTTTTAGAAACTGAAACAGTAATGTGAGATTTTATTAGATTTGCCTCCACTAATTTGGATTTGAAGAGCTATCTAACTCCTAAATTTCAGCTTACCTCTTTGAAGCCTTTCTCCACCTTTTCACTGAGTGGGCATAAGCCACGAGAAGCATT
>JAJPUD010001538.1:366001-423454 GCA_023553655.1 Myrmecobius fasciatus | reverse complement strand
ATATATATATATATACACACATACATATACACACACATATATATGCATATAACTTCCCCTTCCTTAACCAGAGACAATATCTTTAATAAAGACTTTTTTTAAAAAGGGAGAGTAAAAAACAGTAAGACTAACCAACAAAGCAACTGAATCTTTCAGAATGTGCATTATTCCAAACCTACAGTCCCCAACTCAACAAAGAAGGGAAGAAGAACATTTTCTCATATCTGCTTTTGGGGTCAAGCTTGACAGTTGGGATATGAGGGTTGCTGTAACTTCCATTTCCATTATTAGACTCATTGTATACATCATTTTCCTGGCTCCATTTATTTCATTATGCATCAATTCATACAAGACTTCTCAGGTTTCTTTGAATCTATCCCAATCATTGTTTCCTATACTACAATAATATTTCAATACACCAATATTCATAACAATTCACCCCAATTTGTTCCTCAACTGATGAAAAATTCCTTTGATTCTAGTTTTTTGCTACAACAAAATCTTTTGCTACCATTAATGAGCTTGATTCAAGTGGTCCTTTCTCTCTTTTTTTGGTCTCTCTGGGTGTGTACAGTTTTCGACTTTCAGGACATAGTTCCAAATTGCTTTCCAAAATGGTTCAACCATTCTACAGTGACATCAATAATGTATTAATGGGCTTTTTCCCCATAGTACTTCCAATAATTATCATTTTTCTCTTTTGTAATCTTTTGACAATTTATTGGGTGTGAAGTGGAATTTCAGAATTGTTTTTTAACTTTTTTTATTGTTAGTAAGTTAGGGATTTTTTCATATGGTTATTCATGACATATTTCTTCTTTTCCAATTTTTTTTCATTATTTCCTTCTATAGTCTTGATCTTTTGTTCTTCTAGGTGAATTTTGTTATCATTTCTTTTCCCACTATATCACTTACGTTCAATCTCTGCCTGTCAACTGATTCATCCCCTTTTGTCTCCACATATGAGCATCTCCACTATTCTGAAAAATATTTAGTTGATCCTTCCCTCCCCACTATCATGTAACTGTATCTTTTTTGCCCTTTGCAGCTCTTCCTCCAAAAAAGTCATATTGTAAATAAGTGCCTTCATTCTTTCTCATCTTTCTCGTCTTAACCCCTTACAAATCCTTATCATTCCACAAAAACTGTTCTCTCCAAAATTATCGATGTCTCTTATCCAATCCAATGGCCTTTTCTCCTTCATCTCTGCAGCCCTTAGGCTGTTGATCATTCTCTCTCTCCCCTCCCCCCTTCTTTCTTCTCTCAGTTTTTGGGACATCATTTTCTCTCGGTTCTTCTCTTTTCAGTTTCCTTTGCTGGATGCTCATCCAGATCACACCCTCTAACCACAGGTGTCTCTCAGGGTTCAGTCCTAGATCCTCTTCCTTTCTCCTTCCATTCTACTTCATTTGATGATCTCATTAAGTCCCATGGATTTAATTACTATAGCTATACTATTGTCAGATGTACCTATTCTGCCCCCATTTCTCTGTTGCCCTTTTATTTCCATCTCAAATTGGTTGTCCAATGAATAATTTAAAACTAAGCATGTCCAAAGCAAAAATCATTCTTTCCCTCTAGCCCTTCCCCTCCTATCATTCCTATTTTTCAAAGAGACTACCACTATCCCCCCAGTTCCTCAGGCTTGAAACCTAGGAGACTAGGAGGAATCAATTCCTTGATATCTCTCACCCTTTATCCAATCTATTGCCAAGCTCTATTAGTTCTACTTTTAGAACAATCTCTTAAATACATCTCCCTCTCTCTGATATTTCTCTACTTTGGTGAGCCTCCTCATAAGGCCATACCTGGATTATTGCAATGGGCTGCTGAGGGGGCTGCCTGCATTAAGGCCCTCCTCACTCCATCCTCCATTCAGCCACTAAAGTGATTTCTCTAAAGCACAGGAACTATCATGCCACCCCTCATTCAATAAACTCTAGTGGTTGGATTATCTCCAAGATCAAACAAAATGCTTTATTTGGCATTTAAAATCCTTTATGACTCATTTCCCTTACTCCCTGACACAATCCCGGGACATTGGTCTCCTTGACGTTCCATCTCTGATCATTTTCTGTGTCTGCCCCTCATGTCTGGAACACTATCTCTCCCTATTGGTTTCCCTGGCGTCCTTTAAATTCCAATTAAGATCCCTTGAAGAATCACCTGTGTACATCAGGGTGAGGAATTGGAAGACTGCTAATATAAATTCCATCTTTAATCTACTTATATCTACCCAAACATAGAGTTCTTTCATTTTTATAGAGATCCTAAGAAGGGAAACCACCATGACACTTCAGCTCATGCATACTTGAAATTTAGTTGGTCAAAGACATTCTCTAGTGTCCTTTATATGCATGGTAATCATATTTTCTGAAATATAAAATTTGGGCTACATGGTCTGGCAGAGAATATAATACCCTTTTCAAAACCTCAGTGGCTGTATTCATAGATTGCTACTATGCAAAGCTTTGGTGAGGAGAACATACACTCGAAATGGCCCTCTATTTCAAGCAACTTACAGCCCAATGGGATGAGAATAAATAACTGTCCTAATATATCATCAAACAACAATGTCCATTCATATAGAGACGCCCTCTCCTCTGGTCTACTAGCTTTTCCCTTAGTTGGGTAGACCCAGCAGTAAGCTATTGCAATAATCAGTTAGGATGCCTGATATTGTCATTTTTCAATCATGTTCGACTGTGAACTCATTTGGGATTTTCTTGACAAAACTATTGCAGTGGTTTTCTGTTTCCTTCTCCAGTTTATTTGACAGATGAGTAAACTGAGTGACTTAACCCTGCCAGGGTCACATAGCTAGAGTCTGAGGCCAGATTTGAACTCAGGTTTTCCTGATTCCAGATCAGATACTCTACTGTAGCATCTAGCTATCCCATTAGAATGCCTAGCTTTCCTCAAGACACAGCAATAATGCTACCTTCTATATAAGATTTCTCCTAGTCCCATTAGATGCTAATTCCTCCTGAACCCTTCAGTTATTATTAGTACTCTTTCTTTCAAACACTATATTTGAAAATACAGAAATTACTTTGTACTTATTTATGTATTTGCCATATTGCAAGAATATAAATTTCTTGAGTATTAGTGAGTATTTCTTGACTTAATTTGTATATTCCCAGCATATAGCAATGTGCCTTATAGCAAAAAGCTATATACAACAGCCTATAAGTCTTACAGCTTTATAGCAACCAATAAAATGCTTAATTTGTTGAAATATTTTTGGGATAAGATGACCGAAAGGTGGTTGATGGGAACTACTATTGAAATCAGTGAATGATTGGACCCAGGAGGGACTATTTTGGGAAGGTTTCATGAATGTTGAAGAGAAGCAAACAGCCTCAAAGTCTATTTCTTCCAAGAAATTTTCTTAAGTAATTCTACCCAGCTATGAATTGGTCTACTCATTCTGGAATATAATTTGGAATTATGCTAAGAAAGGGTTTTAAATATACCAAGGATATCAAAAAGATGAGGTCCTATATACAACAAAATATTCATAGAAGGCCTTTTGCAGTAGCAAAGATTTGGAAACAAAGTAGATGTCCATTGATGAGGGGAATGGCTGAATAAATTGTGGTATAGGATTGCAATGGAATGTTATTAAACAGAAAGCAGATATGAAGAATTAAGAGAATTATGGGAAGCTTTATTTTAATTGATGCAAAATAAAAGAATGAGGAAAATAATGCACAATATGTAAATATAGACAACAAAACAAAATTGAATACATATGATTGTAATGATCAAGCTTGACCCCAGAAAAGAAATGAGAAAACACAACTTCTCTCTTTTCTTTGAAGAGATGAAGGACTATGACTGTGGAACATTACATAATACCAATGTCACTCAGTTAACATGTTAGTTTTGCTAAGCTGCTTTTTTTCTCTTTATTATAAAAGATGGCTCTCTGGATAGAAGAATGGGAGGGATATGTTTGGAAATGAAAACTATATAAAAACAAAGGCTATACTTTTGATAGGGAAAAATAATTCTACCCATTTTTAAATCTACCAGTCTCATTCCTCAACTTAAATATACTTTTATATATTGATCAATTTATGTTTGTTACATGTTATGTCTTGCCTCATTTCTAAAAAGGTATTGGAAATAAGAATTTCATGGAGAATCCACAGGGTGCATCATAAATTAATGCTCCTGCAATCCTAAATTATTGCTTCGTCTCTCTGTTTTGACCACAATCTCTCTTGATCAGTGCACATTTTTGCTTTGCTGGTTCTGGTTACAGGAGTTAATTTCAATTCCACGGGATCTCCAGGTATGAGAACCCTTCCCACTGATGGAGATGAGCAACTTGTTGGGAACTTATTCTGGTCCTAGAGAGTTGCTGGGGCACCGAGGAGTCATCCCTCCACCCTTCCTTTGGGTGCAAGCTTTTATTCAGTGCCTCCTGTCTGCTGGGCACTGTGCTTTACAAACATTACCTCATTGGATTCTCACAATAACCCTAACAAGTGGGTGCTATTGTCCCCATTTACAGCTGAGGAGACCAGTGAGCCAGCCTTAGGTGCCAAAGGCAGAGTTGAGGCTAGGCACAGTGCTCTGTGCACTATGGTGCCTTCTGGGGATCTAAGCATGCAATTTGGGAAGCTTCAGTAATAAAGACCGCCGAGTCTCCTCACTGCCAAGTATCACTTCTCAAGCAAATCACAGGAACCAATGAGGTGTGGAGGTAAGGTACTGGATGTGGAGTCAAAAGAGCTTAGTATAAATCCCTGCTATTCCAAGTATAAACTGTGACCTTGCATAAATCACAGCTTCCCCGAGCCTCAGTTTCCTTATTTGTTAAATAAGGATGATTGTCTAGGCTGTCCTCAGAGAGCTTTGGGGAGAAGAAACCATTGTAAATTATAAGGCACTGTAGAGCTGTGCTAGCAAGAACTTGGTTTGGAGCCAGAAAACATGGGTTCAAATATCATCTCTGCTATTTCAATCAGTCTCTACATCCAACAGTCAAAATCATACTAAACTCTGGGGATACAGAAAAAAAAAAAGCAAGAGTTCCTGTCCTCAAGAAGTTTACAGTCTAACAGGGAGAAGCAATAATATGCAAGCACAAACAGACAAAGTGAGCTAAAAACTATCCTATACATAGTCATACACACACACACACACACGTGTGTGTGTGTATGTGTATAGAAAGACAGAGACAGAGACAGAAGAGAGAGAGAGAGAGAGAGAGAGAGAGAGAGAGAGAGAGAGAGAGATCCTATATAGGATAACTAAGAAATAATTAAAAGAGGAAAAGCACTGGAATTAAGAGGGGCTGGGGAAGACTTCCTGGAGAAGGTGGTATTTCAGTTGGAACCTAAAGCCAGGAAAGCTGGTAAATCAGAGTTGAGGAGGGAGAGTATTTCAGGCATGGGGGACAGTCAGAGAAAATGCAGATATCCGAAATATGAGAATGTCATATTTATGTAATAGCAGCAGGCTAGTGTCACTCCATTGAAACATACATATAAAGGAGTAAAGTGGAGGAAGGCTGGAAAGTAGGAGGGGCTGGTTATACAGGGCTCTGAATGCCAAACAAAGCATTTGGTGTTTGTTCTTGGAGGCAATAGGGATTCACATGGAGGGTTTATTGAGTAGAATATTGATTGAGGAAAGTCATGTCAGTCACTGGAAGATGGATTGAGGTAGGGAGATACTTGAGGCAGGTAGACCCAGCAGTATGCTATTGCAATAATCAAGGCATGAAGCAGAGGGGTGGCAGTGTCATTCATTTAATTCCTCCCACAAACATTTATTAAAACCCTACTATGTTCACCATACTAGATACAGAGGAATTAAAAAAAATAGAACAATACCTTGTCTTCAAAGAGCTTATATTTCTATGGGGAGAATAAAATGGCATGAATGAAAAAATACATTTATTAAGTCTTGCTATAAGTGCTATGCTAGTTGCTGGAGATTCAGATAGAAAAACATGACATAGTTGCTTTCAAGGGTTGAAATAGTGAGACAAAACATGTATCAGATATTTCAGCTGCTGGTGTGATAGAAAGGCCCAGTGGTCCTCAGAGTACAGTGATAAGGCTGCATTTTCCTTAGTGTCATTTCTATTTCATATCCATTTCTGACTTTGAACCATTTGAGAGTGCCAAGGATTTTTTGGTGGCAAGAACTCTCTTTTCTGGTCCACAGAACTGTAATCAGAGGAGGGGGGAAACATTAATAATGAGGATATTAGGAAGGGCTTAGGAAATAGGAAAAAGAGCTTTGAAGGAAGCTAAGGATTCTAGAAGATGGAGATTAAGATGGAAGTTCATTCCAAGCCTGAGTGAAGCCCTAGAATAGAAAATGGAATGCCAAGTTTGGGGATCAGGAAGTGGACCAGTTTGACTGAAACATGGAAGAATTTGTGAAGAGGAATAATGGGAAATTAGTCTGGAAAGATTGGAAAGGCTCTGATTGGAAAGGACTTGGTAAATATCCCTAGAGATTTATTACTGGAAAAAAAAAATTCTCCAGGATATTTCAGGCTCCCTGACAAGCCTTTCCTGTTTTGACAGCCAGAAATTAGCTTTTTAAGTCAATAAAATGTGTGTGTATCTGTGTATGTGAGATATTTTGTGAATGGCTTGATCTTATGTATATGTGGTCTCACCATGGCATGACAGCTATGGCCAGATCTACATACCTGAAATGATGATTTGTTTAATCCATTTAGACTAATTTCTTTTGTTTAACCACTTTTTAGCCTGTTTAAGTAAAAGTACTTTCACACGTGTTTTCCTTTTAAGAAATCATAAGCTTAATAGAACCAGGCAGCAGTGAGCTCTTTTTGTAATTCTAAGGAATGAATTGTTATTCTACTCTAACAATCTGATAAACAATCAATTAAAAGTACTTTTAAGATTCCATTTTCTTCTGCCACCTCTTTCCCACCCCCCTTTTAAGTTCACTTATAGTCTTTTCCTTCCTTCAGATTCCCTCATCTTGATATGGGGGATAGGATCATAGGACCAGGCAAAGAGAATGGAGAATTCACTGTTCCCACCTGAATTCATTTTCATAATCAATCAGAATCTTGTGATCCAACTATTAGGAACTTACAGACTGCTAAGCATTTCTGAGAAATTCTCAGAAAATCTAGAAAAAAATTAGTTGTATTTAAGTTTAAATATGCAAGTGACTTAAGTGTAGGTGTATCTATCTGCTTGCTATATAACCCTTTTGTGGAGGTGGAAAGGGGAGGGAAGTAAAAGGAAACCACTGATTTACCTTCAAGGCTAACTTGGAAAAGTTACTCAAATACTTGAGTATTTGACAACCAATTAGTTGATGCCTCACATAATTTTTTCCCAATGATTTTGCTTTTAAAGAAACAAGTTTTATGAACATAGCCTTCAAATTACTTTATATTTTTATTTCAAATAAAATAAACACTTCCATACACATAGTAGATTGTACCATAAACCTCTGTCATGTACAGCTTGCTTTACTTTTTAAGTACATAACAAATTCATCATGTAGCTTTCAAAGCTGTCTTGCTTGTCTGTGCTACCTTCTGGCTTTCTGTCTGTTCTCTTAAGTATTAAAAAGATACTTCAATGACTTTTTAAAAAAATTCACACTGTTGATAACTCTCTTCTCTCTGAAGCTTGTTACTAACTTCCTTTCTACCTTGTACTACTCTTTGAAAAATAAATAAATAAAAACAAAATCCTTGGTACACAAATGCATAATCAAACAGAACACATTCTTATGCTTTCCATGTCCAAAACTGTATGTTCCATTCTGCATCTTGAGCTTGTCGCCTCTCTGTGAGAAGAAGGATGCATGTTCCATCATCGCTCCTCTGGAATTGTGGTTGGTTATTGCAGTGATCAAACTGCCTAAGTCTTTCAAAGTTGTTTGTCTTTACAACATGGTTGTCATTTTATAGATGGTCCTTGTGGTTATACTACCTTTTTATCAATTCCCAGGCTTCTCTGAAACTACTCAGGTTATTTCTTACACACAAGAATATTCTCTTTTATTCACATACCACCATAATTGGCTCAGTCATTCCTTAAGTGATGGGTACTCCCTCAGTCTGCACTTATATAAATATTTTCGTGGGTCATTTTTTTCTTCTTCCTTTGATTTCTTTGAGCTATAGACTTAGTAATTTCTACCAAAAGGTAGAAATAGCTTTTGATTTACTTTGAGAAATCATAGTATTTCCAATTTTAAAAAGTCATTTTAAAACACACTTATCTATTTCTTACAAAATTTCTTATAAAATATACTCTTGTAAAGTAAAAATACAGTAAGTTAGTAAAACAAATACAGTGAATTAGTAAAGTAAAAAAAAAAAAACAGTCCACAATAAGACACTGACCATTTGGTTCCTGATATTCTGCTCAAACAACCACTCAAGAGTTTATATTTATTCCTACATATAGCACCAAATAGACTGGAATCTCAAGGACTAATCACAATTAATCCACATTCTTCCTGGCTTCTCCTAAGAAGTCATAGGCCTGCTCTGAAATGTCAAAAGGTTCATGAACACCTTCTGGTGACAGTAAAGCATGGAGAGCATTAGAGTTTTCTTGGTTTTGTTTAAGGAAGTCATAACTGACTTTCCATCGAGTAGCTTCGGTTTCTTCATCTGCCCATCTGAATGGTGGGAGGAGGGTGGAACGGAAGAGAGGGTATACACAATCATGGTACACGAGGATGAACATGGATTTCAGAAACTCTCTGTCTCTCTGGGGAAACACACATACACAAATGCAAATAATTATTTCAGAAGCTATTAAAAACATACACCTTTGTTAGATTCTATGCAACAACTTGGTTGCCACGGGTTTTCCCACTGTGTCTGCCCTGTCCTTCCTGGCTTACATGCTTTAGACCAGATGTATCAAAGATGTGGCCCATGAGTGCCTGACCAACAATACTCCCAAAGAGTGGCTCAAATCAGCTTAAAATGTAACTGAGAAATATTTTACAAAATAAATTAAAATGTAATAAAACAGATATGATCACATATTAAAGCTAAGTCAATAGGAGGCCCATGGGGATTTTTATGTATGGTTTAGTGACTCCCAACTCTACTTGAGTTTGACTACTTTGGACTATGGCTTTGAAATTTAAATTTCATATTTCAAGCTTAAAGAAGTCATATATTTGGGGCAGCTAGGTGGCGCAGTGGATAGAGCACCAGCCCTGAAGTCAGGAAGACCTGAGTTCAAATCTGGTCTCAGACACTTAACATTCCCTAGCTGTGTGACCCTGGGCAAGTCACTTAACCTCAATTTCCTCAGCAAAAAGCAAAAAAAAAAAAAAAAAAGTCATATATTTGTACAACTACTAAGACAAGGTATTAACATGAGACTGTGAACTTAATTTCTGAAAAACATTTTGATATATTTCAATATAGTTTCTTTTGCAATCCTATATATTTTGTGCTTTTAAAAACATTATTCTAAGAAGTCACAAATTTCACCAGATTACTAAGGGAGTCCGTGATACACACAAAAATGATTAACTTTTGGTCTAAGTTTCTTTTCAAGAAGACTTGTTAATATGATTAACAAAAGTCCAAAGAATTGAATACTATATCATAGAAGACTGTAAGCTGAACCTCTAGGCAGAGATGAGCTCCCTGCTGTTATTCTTGATGTGCTACTTGATGGCACAAATTAAACAAATTAATGTTAAATTATATTAATAGCTAAGAACAGTTTAATATATTACCCCTCCCAAATTGTAAATAAGCTAATCCTTTAGCAGAAACATTTAATTTCTTCTTCTACTGATGCCCAACTTCAATACCACATATAGTAGAGATGAGACCCTTGGTTATTGGAGACTTATATTGGGAGAACACAAGCTATGGCCAGTCTTAGTAAATTTGAAAGTCTTTATACCTGAGCCCAGGGTCAGATCAGACATCTGCCATTCAAGGATGTCTAGCCAAATTTGATAAAGCTCATCACCAGAGGATGGTGAAATTTTAAGGATCACTATAACTCAGGAAGACTAGCTATTAAGATATAACGACCCTGGCTATTCCCACACAAATAAAATCATAAGTGTTTTTTAAGTACTAAAACATTCAATATGTTTCACAAAAGGAGTGACCCAGATGGGAATTTCAAGTTGAGGGAGGAAGATCTCTTGAACATGGCAGCATCATAACTGGACTCATTTACTCATACCTCTGGTGGACAAGCCTGACCTTAAGCACAGTACTGTGACCAATGAAGAATTATAAATATATTAAATCTGCCTATTCCAGCATAATACATGTACATAACACATGCATAATTAATAAGGACAATCTGACACAGACACAACATTTGTATTTTTAAATTAAAAAAACAACTATGGCTTCTTATTCCCTAAATTTTCTGTTATTCAGCCTTCTAGTGTGAGGTGGTGTGGACAAGCCATTAGTCATTAACTAATACTGCTTTTTTTCAACATGGCAATTCCTTCACCACTTGGAGCCAAGCATTTTTCAATAAGTTCAGTTAAGCCGAGTTTCTGTTCTTTCTTTTCCCTTCCCTATTGTTTTTGTACCCACACTTGGAAGGTTTTTAAAGATAAGACTGAATCTGGCAGCCAATCAGAGGGTCTAGATTGGAAATTTCCTCTAGAGATAGTAAAGCAGATTTAAAATGGACATTTTTATTAAATGTTTAATTGGGAAAAAAGAAATCTGAAAATCCACCTATCTTCTAAGATGTTTATTTATATGATTTGTAGTCATATAAAATACAGTTTTATTTTGTTAGGACATCATGCTAGGCCCATATGTATTTTAGCCTAACAATGCAAAAATAGCTAAATTTTACTGGCGAAGGGGGAGGGAAATTACCTTTTCAGATCTTTTAAAAGTACTTTGTTTTTCAGTCCACGCAATCTAAAAATTAAATATACAAGTTTATATTAGTCTGAGTATTTAGACACATGCAAGCATAGTCTGTGAATAGGAATGTCCACATTCAGGATTAATGTAAGAGTCTGGGGAAGATGTCAGAAAATGTCACCCTTCGAAACCCAAGCTATGAAGAATGAAAATAAAATTGATGAGTTAACTAGAGAAATATAGTCCCCCTTAAGAGATAGCTAATGAAGGGGCAGCTAGGTGGTGCAGTAGATAGAGCATAAGTCCTGAAGTCAGGAGGACCTGAGTTCAAATCTGGCCTCAGACACTTAACACTTACTAGCGGTGTGACCCTGGGCAAGTCACTTAACCCCAATTGCCTGGGGCGGAGGGAGAGAGAGGGAGAGAAAAGGGGAAAGAGAGGGAGAGAGAGAGCTAATGAACTGCTGATGAAAACATTCCAAAATTTCATTAAGAGTAGCTCCCTAAACCAGTCAGTAAGCATTTAATAAGTATTTACTATGTGTAAGGCACTGTGTGTGCTAAAGCTTGGGCTTACAGAGAGAGGCAAGAAGCTCATTTTGGATAATTTAATGGATAACATGTAAATGCCTGTGCACATAAGATATAGAGAGACAGCTGGACTAACACTGATGAGAAGGCCTTAGTAGTGTGGAGGAAGGTAGAACCGTCGTGACTGCAGAAGGTGGAGTTTGAGCTGAGACAGGTGAGGAAAGTATTTCAGGCAGAGGGGGTATATGGTCAGTGCCAAGGCAACAAGACAAGATGGAGAACTGTTGAAGAGAAATAGCAAGAGGGTTTATTAGATAGTAGAGAGCGTAGAGCTTAAAAATACTGGGAAGTGAGGGAGGGGCTAAGCTAAGAAAAACTTTAAAAGTCAAATAGAGCCCTTACTGAGGAGGGAGGTGACAGGATCTTATCTGCACTTTTGGAAGATCACTTTGATAGCTGAATTTAGGACTGATGGAAAGGGTAGAGAATGGAGGCAAAAATTAGAGTAAACCAAAGATTCCTTAAATTCTGAAAGGACTAGGATGGCTCCCAAAATTCCACTTGAGTGAAGCAAAAATGAGATACACTCTAATTATTATGACATGTCCACATTATATGGTGGGAAATGGTGAGGGGGCAGTGTTTGAAACAAACCACAAACAAGAACTGGGGTTAGTCAAAATCCTGAAAGGGAGGTATCTTTGAGTCAGCCCATGCCTGTATGCTTGCCTGATACATGACCGGGCTCCAGGTCCATCCCTTTTCCCTTCTCTTTCCTAAGGCCAGCTTTTCTACCTGTAACTTTGATGTCATTCTTCCTTTCTCAAGAAGATTCCTCTGTGATCATTTCTTTCTCCCCCCCCCCCCACTCCATCTTCACTTCCTTCTTCTCTACTGGTTCTTTTCCTACTTCTTGAATACAAGTTCAAGTAAATCTCCTATTATCTTAAAAACAAACCCCCAAATTGCCCAAACCCTCAGTAGATACCACCATCCCTGCAATGTCATCATATATTTCTCTTCTCTAAGCCATTCTTTGATAAAACTATCTCTTCTATTTTCTTTCCTCTTATTCTTCTAAGCCCTCTATAATCTGGCTTTCATTCTGACCATTTAATTGAAACTACTCTCTTCCCCAAGGTTATCAATGACCTCTTACTCACTAAATCTAATTGCCTCTTCTCAATTCTCATCCTTCTTGACTTTTCTGCAGCCCTTGACTCTGTCAACTACCATTTCCTCTGACTCTGACAATGATTTGATTATCACTTGGTATGCAGGGTGGGTGAGTCGCTTGATCTTTTTGGGAGGAGAGAAGGCCAAGGAATAGGTCTAGATGCTCCAAGTCCCAGACTGAATGTTTATACAATAAAACACTTTGCAAAACTTAAAGTATGATATAAATGTTGGATGTTATCATTGCTATCATTTATTTGAGCATGGGGAGCATTTATGCTTTTAATAAATTACTTAGCAAATTGTCACTATAAAGAATGTCATGTATAAAATAGGAAAAAAAAATTTACTTCAGGGGAGAAGTATTACATATGCAAAAGACTTGTAGTCCATAAAAATGGACTTAGATTTTGGCTCTGACACATCAACTGTGTGAACAAGAACTAGCTGCCTAATCTCTTCATATCTCAATATCATCATCTGCAAAATGAGGAACTACTATATATCTCCCAGGAATGCTGCTGAGATCAGTGAAATAATGTGTATAAGATATTTTTAGACATAAGATGGTATGTGTTACAATTATTATGATTATGAACAATGTTTCATTAGAATGTATATCATTATAAATTTTCCAGAAAAGGGACAATTAAAGTCATTATTAAATTTTTCAACATTTTCTTGGGCATACAGTGCTCCCCACTGAAAGGTATCTATATATTGTTTGTATCACATGTTTGTGTGTATATACATATGTACATATGCATGTATATATATATATACATACATACATAAATAATGACCTGCACTGATAGAAAGGATTCTATATATATATGTGTGTGTGTGTGTATATGTGATACGTATATTTATTTACATGGAGTCTGTATCAGTTGAGAGAGTGCCCATATTAATGAAATGACAGATCCTTAAAGTAATTTAAAAAAAAAAAAGATAGATTCAGGTAATATGCTATTTCATCTAGTCATTTGAAAATGAATGTGTTTATGCTGGTATAAGTCTATGTACTCTGCAGATCAAGTTGCAGTTGGAAGGGACTTTAAGAGATTATCTAGTTCATTTCCTTCAATTTATAGATAAGAAAATTGTACAGGAGAGGCCAGAGAGACCTCATCAAACAGAGAAGAACATGCATCCGTAAAAATCAGGGAAATATCTTTCAATGCTAGATGAGGCTGTTGACCTACTATGTGTGGATGTAGATATATATGTGTATGGTAACATGAAACAGTGGAGAGACAAATGAACTTGGAGCCAAGACAAGCTGATTTCAAATCCTGCCTTTGACCTAGATGGCTGTGGGTCCCCAACAAGGCATTTAACCTCTTAGTGTTGAAGACTATTAAGTTGCAGAAAGGTTGCTGATCTTCATTGGTCGAGATTTCTATGCCAATGAAATCATAAGCCCAATGTTTGTCTGTCTGTCTGTCTACCTATGTATCTTTCTAATTCTCCCCTCACATTCCCTCCAGTATTATTGTATTTATTCAAATCCTACATTTTAATAAAGAAAAAAAGAAATTTGACAAAGAAAAAATTTAATTTGTTTGAAAAGCAAATTTGATAAAGTAACAAATTTGATGAAAAAACATAGATTAAATGGGAAAATAAGCATTTATTTAATTAACAATAAGTCAGAGCAATTTAAGATCATGAAGCATATCACATACCCTAAGTACATCCATCAGGTCAGGTTGCTCCATGAGTTTAGGAAAGGTTGATAGAATTGGACTACTAATTAAATCTAAAGTGGAAAAGAAAAGAAAATGATTTCATGGAACTTTCATTCATTGAAATATATTTTGTTATAATCATTTTTAAAAATTTATTACTAATTAGATGTATTATAGAGCTGGTATAAGATAATCAATCTGGATTAGTAAGATTATCATATTAATATTATCATTATCCCAAATTTTAGTGAGGAAGATTTGTGGGTGTCTGGTAACATAAAAGCTGACTGAGAACCAGCAATCTGAATGACCTGCTGTAATATATTTTTAAAATAATGCAAAAATGAACTATTTCACAACAGAATTGAATGGAATGGATTATTACAGACCTATCCACAGAATTAAATATGTAAGAATTCTACAGAAACTAGAATAGCAAAGTGTTTCAGCAGGCATTTATCAAGTGTGCGCTGTATAGAGTAGGTGCTGGAGGAACTGCCCCTGTCTTACAATTTAGTAGAGGGAAAAGATATATACACAGATTAACTCTGCTAAGCAATATTACATGACAAATACACTTAAGAAGTACAAAACAAAGTGCTTAGGTTGTTACTGAACAATGTTGGGCCCTTGATGGATGGAATTTTATTGAGCTGAATTGTGTGTAAGCTCAAGCAACCTCTCCCTACTCATGAGAAAAGATAGCATCCTTCAACTTCCTTAAAGAGCCACTTTATCCATCCTTGTGGTTATATTCAAAAGAATAGGACAAAACAATTTGCCTTCTCCCTGTAGTTACTGTTTCCTTAAATATATACCTTTCTTCTTGTGTGTCCTATCTTTTTTCTATTTATTTGGGAGGCATTTCCACTAAGGGCATGTCTACTTACGTACTCTTGTACAGATCCTGAATATGGATGATATTAAAAAAAATTCCAATGACACCTGCCCTCATCACTGAGGTAAATATTTTTTCCATATATGCTCCACTTTGGACACCTTATTTAAATATGACAATTTTAAAAATCATCAAGCATTATATGAAGTAAAGGATTCAGTTTTCACTCAATACATTTACATGTAATACAAACAAAAATTCAAACAAAGGAAAGAGGGAAGATGACCTGAAAAATAGGGGCAAAACTCTTTGGGTCCTGAAGTTTTGTGAGACAATTATACTGTGAGCAAAATCAAGATTAAATGAGGGTACAGTGGATAGTCTCAGGGAGCTGAGATAGGCAAAATGCCCTGGCAATGGCCAGTAATGAGCAGCACTATCTTATGGGTTTTATAGTAATCTACTGTCAGGTAAATGGCCAGGTGCCAAACCACTAAGCTCTGCTGACAGACGCTTTTCTGAAGCAGAATGATCTGAGGCCCCACCTTTACCTGGCAATAGGCAGAAGTAGGATGAGAGAGTCAGCCATCTGTGACAGTTCTAATCTTACAGAAATAGAAAACAGCTACTCCCAATGAAAGCATCTGCTAATACAGCTGAAACCAAGGACATGGGAAAAAACCCTTACCAGCATTTTGCAGGCTTATCCTGTCTTTCAGGAGCACATCACCAAGAATTTCTCGATAGAATACCAGCAGGTGAACGTAGCTCATACTTCCTATTAATGTTTCTGGTAGTAGACTATTAAAGAAGAAAAAAAAATTCATTAAACTTAAGTTAGCCCCAAATGTTCATAATTAGCTTACATTTACTCTAATGAATAGCTTTGGGACACTGCCTCATTATGCAGCATTATAGCAAAGACTTAAAGGAATGCCCTATCATGCAATTGGCTAATTACAGAGAAAAAACTTTGCAAATAATTTTATATTCCTTTAAACACATGTTGAAGTCCTACTATATATTTGCTTTCACATTTGCTTCTTCATATCCTCACAAGTCCTGAATTAAATGTAAAAAGGATAGTTGTAAAATGTCAGCTCTTTAGACATTTTACAACTGGTCAGTTGATACATTCATAAATGTAAGAGTGAAAACTTAACATTCTATAGGCAATTGTGTACAACTATGCAGAGTGTCTTGAAACATGGTACATGATGTTGTATACATAATAACCATCACTGGCATCAAGGAAGAGAAAGCCTCTGTGCTAAGGAAAACTGTGAGGGGTTAAATAAAGGATCCTAACTTTTAACCAATTACCCTTTATTGGTTGTAAGAAAAAAAGCACTAAAAGGAAGAATTCGAATTCATTACAGAGGTTAGGAACAGATGCTGCCATTCTATTGGAAGAATATGAAATAAACTTATCTCAGGGAGCTATTTCTCTAAAACAGGGATTATCTGGTTTTCGCTGTCCAAGGACTATTAGGAAGCTCTATACTCCTACAGTTAAAATGAAACTACAGCTAGATGGATTGACTTCAATCTTCAACATACTACTCTTACATTTAAATGCAACCTTAATGCATCCAAAATAGGCCTTGTAAAATAATTTTTTTTTATTTTGTTGGCAATTGGTATTTGTTATTCCTATGCTATGCCATATAATTGGGGAAGTTTGTGAAACAGAAAACAGAAGTAAAAAGGAAACTGAAGTAACAAAAAGCAAATGGAAGAATATTTGATAGCAATTTGAATTAAAATATTAGCCCTTGCCTAAAGTTCCAAAATAGTACTCTAAACCAGATAACCATACTTTGAAATCATTTCTCTCATTTATCAAAAAGTTATGCAAATAATTTAAAAGTAGTGTCATTGTCACAAGAAGCTTCTCTGGGGAACTTTCATGGAAAAGTGTTTTGTTGTATTTGCTTTTTGCAAAGAAAGAAAATCATAAAAGGTTGTTCAACATTTTAAAATTAGAATAAGATTTTTTTAAAATGTAACACCTTGCAAATTTTTCATTTTTAAAGTAAAATTTGATTACTAATTGTTTTAAGTTTTAGTTTTTGTTTTATTTTTTGATGAATAAAATTTTTTTATTAAAAAAATTATACAAATATGCAATACTTATTTACATTTTTCTGCTTAAAATGAAGGTATCAATATTTCCCATCTTTTTCTCTCTCTCAAAGGCACAGAGATGGTAACAATTAATTAATAATATACATAAGATGAGCTACAGTGACCCACCACAGATAGGGAGTTTCTTTGTGCTGTTTCTTCATTAATGATAATGGATTTGCAGTGGTCCATCCCTACATGCAGCTGAGTTCTCTTACAAGCCAACATTCAGTAGTGTCTAACACATAGTAGATGTTTAATACATGTTTACTGATAGACTGATTAACATGTACAAAGCTGCTGGCTAATTGGAGTAAGCTTGTTCACTAGCCACACAAAGCCAGGAAAGCTTTGGGTATATGCCCAGCAACTATGTGTTCGTAGTCTTTCAGACTATGCTCAGAGAGGCTCATTACAAGAAGCTGACGATTAGGGCATGATTTGCCCCAGCAACTCATCAAATGAGCCTAGTAGATTCTTATTTCTTCTACAGAATTTTGAAACTATAAAATATTGAAATATTAATGTACATGGCAAATAGAGAAAAGGAATGTAAACTAAGGGCACTGGCCTAGGCAGATCTGGAGGGAACAAACTCTTAGGGGTGAAGTGCCAGGTTTCCATTATGTCACTTATGCATAGCCTCAAGTTGACAGCAACCACCTTGAGGCTAATCTGCAAAAAATTATAATTACTGGATGGGTAGGAGAACAGGTGTACTAATTTGTTGCTAGTGGAGCTGTGAAGTGGTTTAACTATTCTGTAAAGAAATGGGAACCACAGTAGTCTAGAAGTAAGAAATATCAGCATCTTCATCCTTCAGGACTTCTGAATTCTAAATAAGTCAAATAATATACTTCTGACTCATCAACTATCCATGACATACAAGCATCACTGATGTGGTTTTCAATTTAGAAAGGCATATTAAAATAGAACTTGATAGGATTTTTGGTTGGTATTATTTTTGGCAATAGCTCTTTATACAATGGGAAAAGTTCCATTATAAAATATCCAACTTACTGGAAAATGATAAAATCTTATAATTGATACCATAAATCCTATTTTATGCAGTTTCTACATGTTCCCTAGCCAAGTTTTTCATCTGAATTATAAGAAAATTAGACTAATTTGTACATTATTGCCTGTTAAATTTCTCCATTAACCCTTTGTGCAAGTGAAGCAGAAGCATGCATAACCCAGACCAGCTAATCAACTTGTGAATAAGTCAGCAGTGAGTGCATGTACAAAAATTGGCACCAACCTCAATATACTTCTTGACCTTCTATTTAGTGATCTCAGTTTGACCAGAAGTTGAGGCTGTTTTCTCAATGTCATCATCTGCTGAAAGACACTGCCAGCTGCTTTTAAAAAATCATTAGCAACATATTTTAGAACTACTAATATTTTGGACAGTGTTATAAGGGAAAAGAACTTTAATCATACATATCAGTTAGAAAAGACAAAGTACACAAAATGTTCATCATTTACATCACAAGTAAAGAAGTGGACAAAAGAGACAAGGTCCAGTGATGCTGAATATCCTTTTTACCCAAAATATATTGTCTTTACTATAAACTTCTACCACATTCGATGACTGACAGCATTAGCCTCATCTAGAATTTATAAGATTATTATAATGCAAACTCTGGGAAAATCTTCACTTGTAACACAGACTCCAAGTTTCTCTGCTAGATTTGAAAAATTTTCTGAATCAATGGAAAAATCCTAGAAGGAGGGATGACAAACGTAGAATATGGGAAAAGGACTACTTGTAGTCTCATCAAATTAAACACAGGGATCAACTGTCTCTGCTCTTCTTGCTCACATTAATTTTCACATTTGCTATAAGGAAAATTTGCTCTTAGAGAAGACGGACTTTCAACGCTCAATTTAAGTGATAGTTTGTATAGGAAGGTATATTATTCTGAACTCAGTAGAAAATAGTTGCTTTCTCTAATATAGCTTATCTCTGTTAAAACTTCAAAAAAAGAAAGTGCATATATATAAAAGAATACCTCTTCTGGAAAATGAAGGGTCTACTTCAATCCCTTTTTCATAAGGAGTACCACCATTCAAGTAAAGTTCATAGGTTCTATAGAAAAAAGTAATTAAATAAAAAATACAGGAATAAAATATCAGGCAGTGTCTAGTTCTTCATTCTGCTGATCTTGTGACAACAACTTTTTAACATAAAAAGGTATAACAACATCATCATTAAAAAATTTTCCTAGGTATCTGTTTTCACATGGTACCTTGCAATCTATTATATAAAAGAAGTTATCTGAAAGAAAAATGAAAATTACTTACTTGGGAGGAACAGGTATTCCATTAGCATCAAAAAGTTTTAGGAAGACCCAGCCACAACTTAACTCTCCTTTTTCGTCAGTTGACTAGAAAGGTAAAACAAAAATATAAAAGCTTGGTATTTGAATATCCCTGAATAAAGTTTTCTTTTGGTTAGAAACATAAATATATATATACATATATATATTTTAAAATATTTTCCAAAAGAAAATATAGTGACATGTAATCAATGAGTTTCTGGGCCAGCAAGAGACCAAAGAGAAATACTGTAGCTAATCAAACCAATAAGGGAATATGATTTGATATGCATTATTATCATGGTTCCTTATATGTATTTATTCAAGAATTACTATGATACATATTTCTATCATGTTTAACATATATTGGATTACTTGCCTCTAGGGGAGAGTGTGGGGGAGGGAGGGAGGGAAATTTAATACAAAGTTTTGCAAGGGCTAATGTTGAAGAATTGTCCATGCATATGTTTTGAAAAAATAAAAAGCTTTAATTTAAAAAAAAAGAATTAGTATGATATAGTAGAAATAGTGAAGGGAAAAGTATTACAGTATTTTAAACTTGGACAATTGTTAGATATAATTGTTTATACTGATGTTTACTGCAAGGTTTTTAATGAAATATTTATGTACATGCATTTATTTTGTAGGTATATATACCTAAAATATCACCACCATCCACTTCCAGAAAATGCATAGAGTTGCAGTCATTTTGAGTTTCTACATTCTTTAGGATTTCTAGGAATGACACAAATTCTGGTAAGCCCCGCTTTGCTGAAACTTTGAGAGACTAATAACACTTGTGGGTAAATTCTTGTTCATTTCCAAAAGCAGAAGTAAAAAAAAAAAATCTCTATGAAATGATACTGGGAAAAGTAAAACTCCTTCCATAAACTTACATTACGAACATAAGAGATTCCAACTTCAAATAATATTCCAAGTTCTGATGATAAAGAATTGGATCTGATAAAACAATCCCCATCAAGCAGGCATGGCAAGGTACCAGTTACCTTTTTAAAAAAAGACAAAAATATAGTATCATTAAAGATTTTCCATCCTATTCATTTTTAAATGGTTCTATGATTTATGGCAAAAAGGGAATGAACAGATGGTGGTGCAAAGGTAATAGAGAATACTGTAAAGATCCAAATTCTGGGCTTCATTTATGAACAATTTCATTTCTTTGTATTTCTATCAATAAACTGGAACTTTGTTTACCACCTGGTCAGAATACTAGATAGTATTAAAAAATAAGTAACTGGTGCTATTCAAGGGTATTAAATAATAATAATGTTTTGTCTGGACTTGTGATTTCCTTATTGTAGTGAACTCCAAGTGTGGAACAGCTTTTCAATCTCAGATATGGAGATGCTCCACTCTGATGGCAGAAAATGAAAAAGAATTAAAAAGTCGTGGCAATTAGTCCCATCACTTCCTGGCAAATATAGGGAGAAAAAATGAAAGCAGTTATCAGATTTTATATTCTTAGATCACTTGGATAACTGCAAATATTGACTATAACCATGAAATTAAAAGATGCTTCTTGGAAGGATCCAAGAATAAGAGTTTCTTGAGGGACTGAGCAATTAAGGTATTTGCCCAGAGTCACACAGCCAGCATGTGTCAAAAGTAGGTCTTCCTGGCTTCCAGGTTTCTCTTATCTACTATCAGGCTGCTTCTCATATGGTACAAGTTCTTGTTCAGACAAGGCTTACCAGGTCTGTGTATCCTCCACTATCTCCCAAAGTCTGTCCAAGCTTATGTTCCCATGATACTATTTATCCATCGCATCCTCTTGCTGTCACCTTTCCTTTTGCCTCCAATCTTTCCTAATATCAGGATCTTTTTCCAGTGAGTCCTGTCTTCTCATTATGTGGCCAAAGAATTTAAACTTTAGCTTCAGGGTTTGACCTTTCAATGAATAGTCTGAATTAATTTCTTTAAGTATTGACTAATTTGATCTCTTTTCTGTCCAAAGGACTCTCAAAAGTCTTCTTCAATGCCACAATTCAAAAGGGTTGATTCTGAGGCACTCAATTTTCCTTCTAATCCAACTCTTACAGCTATACATTGCTATTGGAAAAACCATTGCTTTGACCGTATGGATCTTTGTCTGCAGAAGTGTCTTTTTTTTTTTTAAGTATATTGTCCAGATTTGCCATAACTTTCCTTCCAAGAAGCATCTTTTAATTTTATGGTTGTAGTCACCATTTGCAATGATCCAGGTGATCTAAGAATATAAAATCTAACACTGCTTTCTTTCATTTCTTCTCCTTCTATTTGCCAGGAAGTGATGGGACTAATTGCCAGGATTTTCTTAGCTTTTTTTGTTTTTGTTTTTGATGTTAAGCATCAACCCAACTTTTATACTCTATTCTTTTGCCCTCATCGAGAGGCTTTTTAATTTTTCATTTTCTGTCATCAGAGTGGATCACCTCCATGTTTGAGATTGTTGATATTTCCTTCATAGGAGATTTACAGAAAAAGGTATACAAGGACAGGGTGTGGATGGAATAAAACTGGTACCAGGGGTGAGACTCCACACTGATGAAGCCACAGATTCTTTGAAGAACTAAAACATGATGATTCATAATTTATGATTTATAATTTCAGTGACTCAGAAAAAGGAGAGATTTGAATACTCAAAACACTTTAGACTTAGGTAAAAATTTAGTTCTACTTAGAAAATAGCAAACTAATTATATAAACATGTCATGTATTGTCCATTTTCCTTCTTAATCTTGCTACTATGTACTTAAAAGAACAATACCATAACAAATATACATTGAGAGCCAAATTTTGAAAACTTAATGCATTTTATTTAATAAGGAAAGAATGTTTACTTTTCATTCCTTTTGTTAAATTGCTCACTCACCCGTGGAGAAAAAGTCCATGTTTTGGGCTGTTTAGGTTGCCATGTGGCTCTGACTGTATGAATATTGCTAAGAACCTGAAAAGAGATTTTTTTTTTATTTTGATATGTGAAATTATCTTGGGAAAAGTATCTAAAAATATTTTACTTTTTTCAAGATTAAAGAGCTCAAATAATATTGACATTAAAGGAGTAAACCAAGATTTCTCAAGACTAACTGTGAATTCAGACTTTAACTCTTATGCTTGTAATTATTTGTTTTCAGTAGATTATTAAGCATGGTCTACAGAAAAAAAATAATTAATGTAATAAATAAAAATTATGTGGTTAAGGAATGTTAGAGATCAACAGAATCTATAGGCCAATTACCCTAAAAGTTTTGATTTGATTAAATTTTAGAAACCATTTTAAGTATCCAGAATGTTTACAGTACTAGATGGCCTCTAAAGTCCCTCTCAATTTTATCACTCTTATAATCTAAAGAATGCCTGTGGTGAAGAAGCTTATATTTTACTGAGAAGATAGAGAATGTACATATGTAAGTGAATATCGTTATTGTTGTTATTTGCCCTTCGTTCTTGAAGAGGACCATGACATCAAGGAAATGTTTCCCTGACATGCAAGTGAATTAGATTTAAGGGAGGGAGGGCTGGGCAGTCACCAACTTCACTTTCTCTTCCAGAACCATCTGAGTTCAGTGCTAAGACATAGATCAGAATGGTTACAGATGGCCCTGGATTTAGTGGGATACCATGACCTTTTGAAATTAAGGCCTTTAATAGGTCTTAGTTTGACTGAGGCAATGCCCAATCAGTGATTAAAGCTAAGTAAGAAAAAAAAAAAAATAGGCACACTAGTTCATACTAGTAGATACTCCATAAATACCTAATGAAATGAACTGCTGAATTAAGAGCACAGCACCCTCTTGTGTCAGAAATAAAAGTTTAGAAATAATCATTTCAATTAAAAAATAATACATTTTGGAGCAATTTGGAATTATGCTAACAGTGACTAAGATGTCATAAAGAAGGAGAAAATAAAAAAACTGTGGGGGATCAAAACAGTCTTTGCATAAAAGAATCTAAAGTGAACCTAGAAATAAGTTAAGGAACATAAGGAATAACCTCCACAAAGCCAGGGAGTTGGGAAACATTAAGCTCAAGAAACTGCTAATAAGTCAGTTTGGATGAAATATAGAAGGCATGAAGGGAAGAAAAGTGAAATAAGTAAAGGTAGGAAGGCTTTTAAAATCACACATTCAGAAATCTGTATTTTATCCCAGAAATAATGACAGTGACATGGGCAGACCTGTACTATAAGAGAGTATTTTGGCAGTTTAATATAAGAAGGACTAAAAAGAAAAGAAAAAGGAAGTAGGGAGATCATTTAGAAAGGTATTGCAATAATTCAGGATGAGAAATATTAGGAGCCTAAACCAGGGTAATGCCTATGTGAGTGGAAAGTAGGGCACAGGTGCAAAAGATGTCAAGAAAGAAAACTTACAGGAGTAAGGGAGAGAGATGAATTCAGAATGGTGATCTCTTAATAGAAATAGGAATATTTGAAGGAATGGTTTTATGGGGAAAGTTAACAAGTTCTATTTTGTCAATATCTGGATTATTTTTCTTCAAGATCTAAGAATTAAAGGTGACATGCTTCCTTTAATCAACCAAAACACTTGTAGACAGAAAGTTTATCCTATGACTTATGTAAAGGACCTTAAACAAAAAGCAGAAAGTGTGCATGATTTGCTATTTTCTCAAATGAGTCAGATGTTTTTTCCAGATTAAAAAGAGTCTGCATTAATAGGCAGTTTTAGTTCATTTCTCAAAGTACTTTAGATATGCACCTGATTTGGTGAATTGGTGCCTTTTTTGGTGGTAATGTGGATCACCGTTCCACTCCAGAAATAGAGGGCTACCCACACATCTACTGCTGTTGGTACCAAAGGCCTACCCAGGTATTTCATGCAAGTCCCATCAAAGCCTAAAGCTGGATGCTACCTACTGCTGTCATCTTACCCAGTGTACAAGGATTTAGCCTGAACTGTACTTAGAGTACTTAGAGAATCAAAGTACTCTTTGTCAGAAACTGTCATATGGTATGTCTATCTTGCCCATACTTACTGGTAATGCAGGCATTATCCCTATATTACAGATGAGTAAGACTTAAAGAGGCTACATAGCTGGCAAATAGGAGACCCAGAATTAGAACTTAGGTGTTCTCAACATACATTTAAAAGAATTGCACATGTTTAACCAATACCAGATTGCTTCTAGTCTTGGGGAAAGGGGAAATTAGGAAGAGAGGGAGAAAAATTTGGAACACAAAATCTTACAAAAATGAATATGGAAAGCTATCTTTACATGTATTTGGAAAAATAAAATACTATTAAAAAAATAAAAACAAAATAAGTGTTCTGATTATAAGCCCATGCTTTTTTTTTTTTAACTCTCATTCTACAGCTTATCATCAGACAGCCTGTGATCTTTAGAGCAGGGCTGGGGTCTCATGAGCTATGTGATCTTGGGTATGTTACTAAATATTAAGGAATTTTGGTTTCCTCATCTATAAAACAGCAAAGATTTGTGCTCTGTACTACCAATTATTAAGACTGAGAAATCAAATTTTTTAAAAAAACCCAATTATGTTTACACAATGCCTTTGCAATTGGGCAATTAGATCAATGTTATTTTTAAGTCATATTAGTGGTTTATATAGATAAAATAACCAACTAATAAGCTGAATTTGGAGATGACTTTTTGATCCAAAGGCTTGGTGTCTGTAGACAGCCCAACAAAGAAAGGACAGAAAAAGTCACAAAAATATGGTAACATTTTTTGGTTCATTTTTTTCTCAATAGTATTTTATTTTTCCAATTACATAAGATAGTTTTCAGCATTCATTTTTTTGTAAAATTTTGAGTTTCAATTTTGTTCTCCCTTCCTCCCTTACCTCCTCTTTTCCCAAGACAGCAAGCAATTTGATACAGATGTACATGTATAACCCTCAAATATATTTCCATATTGTCATGCTGTGAAAGAAAAGTCAGAACAAAAAGGAAAAACCACAAGAAAAAAAGTAACAAAAAAGGTGAAAAAAGTATGCAACAATCTGCAATTAGTCTCCATAGTTCTCTCTCTGGTTGCAGACAGTATTTTCTATCCCAAGTCTTTTGGAATTGTCTTGAATTACTGCATTGCTGAGAAGAGGCAAATCCATCACAATTGATCATCACATGATCTTACAGTTACTGTGTATAATGTCCTCCTGGTTCTGCTCATTTCATTCAGCATCAATTACCAGTAAGTCTTTCCAGGCTTTTCTGAAATCAGCCTGCTCATCATTTCTTATAGAACAATAATAATCCATTATATTCATGTATCATAACTTATTCAATCATTCCCTAATTGATAGGCCTCTACTAATTTCCAATTCCTGATTCTCACAGAAAGAGCTGCTACAAAAATTTTTGTACATATGGGTCCAATCTCTCCCTTTTCTATGATCTCTTTGGGATATAGATCTAGTAATGACATTGTTAGATCCAAAGGAATGCACAATTTGATAGCTTTTTGGGCAAAGTCCCAAATTGCTCTCCAGAATGGCTGGACTCCACTAAAATCCATTAGAGTCCCAGAGTATGGTAATTGTTGTCAAAACATTCTGAAGACACAGGATTTTATATAATAGAACACTCTAGCACAGTGGAAAGAACATTGCTTTGGAGTCAGAAGACATGGGTTTAAATTTAATGTAAGATAATTTAAATTTCCCACTCTGCTACTTATCTTCTATGACCTGAATTTTGATTCAATTTTAAATTTTTATCAAAACTGTTTTAGCTTTTAAGCAAATGTTCAGAATGTAACTACTGAGATGCTTTGGAAAGTCACTTACATTCTCAGATTTTCTTATTGAGATGGATTTTGAGATCTTTTTTAGTTCTAAGTATATGATCTCATAACTGACTGCATCAGCAGAGCTCACCTTGCTTCCATCAAACAGGCAGAGACGGACATGTCTGCTGAGAACCTGTAAACTTACTCCTGGAAGAGGGATCATTTTGCAACTCCATAAGGTTAGAATCAGTGATACACGGCTTGGTCTGGGTTTGATCTAAAACAAACGCACATACACATACATAAAAAGTTATTTTTATTCTTATAATTCATACCACTCTTCATACATAGCATCCTGAATTTACTACTGATAAATTAAACTGAATACATAAACTCAGCTAAGAAAGTGCACATACAAAAAAAAAAGAAAAAAAGACTGCAAATTTACAAGAAGGAAAATACCACTGTTTGGTAACTACTTAAAAAATTAATGATAATATGTTATTGTTAAAAAAATTTGTTAGTATTTCATTTTTCACCTTACAACTAGTATTTTGTTACTAGACACTTTTATTACTAGATAATTATATTACTGTACACATTAGTGTGGATTCAAGCTTCAGTTATTAGATTATATGAGCTCATCAAAGTAAGTATCTTTTGTCCTTTTTTATATCCCCAATATCAATATCTGAAACACAGGAGATGCTTAATAAATGTTTATTGACCAACTGTCTGACAGACCGTTAAAGGCTGAACATGTTAACCTCTCTATGCTGGAGAGCATTTATACCTCAGAAATCAGTAAATATAAATAAATAAACAAAAGCACAGCTTGATTATTGTTTTGTTGATTGTCGAGAGTTTAAAGTTAAGAAAGTGACGGATAAAATTTTGGAAATACACGTTAAATTTTGAAATTTTATATATATATATACATGTATATATACACATATACACACACACATATATATGTATATGTAAGTATATGTAATACACATACTACATATATGGACAGTGAATTGTTAAACATTTATCAGCAGACCCCTGCTTTCAATTCAAAGATTCTGTTACTCTGTTTTAAGTTTTATTAAAGTTTAGATTTATATCAAGATTATTATCTTTTAAGCAAAAATTTCATTGCTATCTAGCTGCTTTGGAAATTACTATATTTCTATTAAGACAAAAGAAACTCAAAAAGCTTATTCTACTTTTAGGTATGGGACAACAGAAGTTAGAAAAGCTCCAAATTAAAAATTTTGACCATTATGTAGAAATTCATTATTTTTGTAATGAAGAGAAGAATCACAGTCATAGACAAAATGATAGAAAGGCACAGAAAAAGGGACTAAAGATGGTTATTTATATCTATTAATGTGACTTAGAGACAATGCAAATGGTAGGAAAAAATACTGCATTAAGACCTTCAAAATATTCAATTTTTTATAATACATGTCAATCAAGGCTAAGTTCTTTCTGATCTTTTCTTTTAAAACAATGCATTAACTCAAAAAATTTTGACTGAATGCCCACCATGTGTAAAGTACCATGATTGCCAAAGAACATACAAGGAATAGGACATGTTCACTAAAAATCTAGGTTTTAATAGAAGGGATAATATGTGCTCAATAACTATGATACAAAGTAGAAGATGAAACTGGAACAAGAGAGGTATGATGTGCTAGCTAATCTCATAAAAAGAGCAAAGGGGTCCAGGAATGGTTCCATAATGTTTCTAAAAACAAAGTGGTTCTAAAATATTTACCACTCTTCCTTCCAACTTAGAAACAAATAGTTTCTACTAGTTTCTACATTTCGGATTCTGGGAAAGACTGCCTAATAATATTCTAGGCCTTGCCTCACTTTCTCACTCCTATTAAGTTAACAAAACAGAAATATAAAATAAATTGCTTTTTCTCCCTGACAGTAAAATTCTAAATGTTAGAGAATTAAAGGGGACAGCTAGATGGAGCACTGGATAGACAGTCTATCCAAACAGACTGGAGTCAGAAGGCCCTGAGTTCAAATCTGGCCTCAGACACTTAACACTTATTAGCTGTGTGACCCTGGGAAAGTCACTTAACCCCAACTGCCTCAGCAAAAAAAAAAAAAAAAGGAATTAAAGAATATAACTATTGTAATCAAATATTACTTAAAGTTCTGCATTACAAATTAGTCATAATTAAGTTATATTACTATATGTTCATAGGCCAAAAAATTTTTTATCCTACAATGTATTATTCAATTTACATATTGGGAAATGTACTTTATTCATATATTTAGGAATGTACTAAATCTTGAAAATGTAGTTTTTCTGAGAGTAAATACTTACAGTGCCATTTTCAGAATCCCATATCATATCTTTAAAAGCCAGCTGTGAAGGGCTAAGTTCAGGCTGTAAAAAGTAACTTGCTTGAAAACGATTTCCTAGGGAAAAAATGATTTTTCTTTTCTTTAATGCTCTTACAGAAAAAGAAATGAAATGCATAATCAAAAAATGATCTTGTATTTTTTAATCCCCATGGGTTATCATATGCCACCTCCTAGGTTGCTGGTATTGTACTAGGAAATAAGTCATCCTTATAATAAAAGAATCAGAAAAAGGAGAAAAAGGAAAAGCAAAATTAATCAACAAATCCAACAAGTTTGACAGCATGTACAGTATTCTGCACAAGGGTTCACCCCAATTTCTGCTAAGAAGGGAAGAAGGTAAACTTTCTTATTTCTCTGTTGGGGTCAGCCACGGTTATTAGTGATTTAGAGCAATGTTTCTCCAGGTCTCTAATAGTTTACCATTCTTCTTTTGAGATCTGTTTGCTCCTAAACTTTGACTGTTGTTGCTGAGTTGTGTGCTGCTTTCAGTGACCTGTGGACTATACTATTCATGGGGTTTTCCTGGCAAAGATACTGAACTGGTTTGCTATTTCCTTCTTCAGTGCAGTAAGGCAAACAGGATTAAGTGACTCGTCCAAGTTCGAAAAGCTAGTTAGTGTCTGAGGCTACATTTGAACTCAGGAAGATGAGACTTCCTGACTCCAGGCCTGAAACTTAAAATGACTAAACTCAGGAAGATGAGTCTTCCTTATTCTAAGCCCTATGCTCTATCCACTGTGCCATCTAGCTGCTCTGCTTATAACTAACTTATCAGTAATATTTCAAGAAATTTGCCAGCATGAAAAACATGAAAAATAAATTATTGACATAATTTACTGCCTCTGGTCATTTTTTTCAGACTAATTTTTTTTATTAAAGTATGTTGATTTACAAGATAGATGATTAGAAATGAGTGTATACTAAATCATCAGCCTATTTTATTTCATTATCTAATAATTCATCATACTTTATTATCCCTAAAATACTTATTTAAATCATATGAATTTACAATTACATAATAGAAATCTGAGAAAAAGAATCATAAGAAAACCATCCCAGACAAATAATTAGACACATATTTTGCATGTCAAATCGTCTAAAATTTAAATTAAGCATTCAGTGTAAAGCAAGGGATTATATATATATATATTAGAAACAAAAATACTTTTAGCTTTCTTTTTGGAAAAAATCTTCTTTCCATGTTAAAAAAAAAACAAAAAACAACAACTAAGAATTGCCTTAAAATTTGGCTAATAATTTGTTTCTCTCAAAGAGCAGAACACTCCCCTCTCTTCCAGGAATGAAACATGATAGCATAAACTAAGTTGAGTTATATATGTGAAATCTGGTACTAAGGCATTAAAGAACTTAGAATACAAGGTTGTTTGGCTTCTAGTCTAAGTAAATGACAGCTCAAATCTTACCTTCTTCTAAGAGTTGGTGAAGAGTTGATGGTCTAAATCCTGCAGGAATAGCTCCCATAGCAGTCAACACATCAAGAGTATTACTCTAGTAATTGAAGAAAAGTAGCAGTGATTTTTATGCCTTTTTCTCCATACCTTATAAATTTTTCTTCATATAATGGATTCATGCATAAGTATATATGCATGTGTATACATACATATGCACACATACATCATGCCAGTAAAAATACACACATAAGGGATGGGGGGAGAGGGAAGTTGTAAATTAGAGAAAACAGGGAATTTAATCACAAACTTTGTAAATCATGAATCACAATTACTCCCAGGAAATGGTCTATCTTCCTTTCTACACCCACTCCCTGTCTGTAGATACTTAATCCTTAGTGAAGTATTATTCCCACTCTTATCCCCAACAAAATTTAAAATCCTGGTTTTCATTCCATCAGGACATTGTAATGTGATTAACTACTTTCATTTTTAATAAATGAAGCTAGTAGTATTAATGACTCATATTGGCATAGTATTATCCTCTCAATAAGAGACCAAATGATGGTAACTTCAGGTAGAAGGGCAACCAAAAGAAAAGATACTTAGGCTTTACTCAGAGGCTGTCAAATTACAAGGTAAATCCCTTCCTATTCTAACTAGATCTAAGGTCACATTAGAAAAACATTTCTTAGATCATAAGTCTATTGTCCCAAATCCCATTCCACTTTTGATTATCTAGTCTACTGTGATAGTTAGATAGAAAAATGAGACATCAATAATATTGTAAGAAAGATACTAACCTCCGTAATAGCTTTTCTAATAGCACTCCAATGAGAATCAGTTCTGAAGACAGACAAAAATAAGAAAATCATATACATATGAAACAATGTAAGAACTGTGCCTACTTATTGATATATGTTCAACACTCATTCAGCTAAGTGAATGTACTAAATTGTCAATGGGTACTAAAATCTAATGTCTTCAAGGTATAACCAAGGGAAGATACAACCTTTCTCTCTGCGAATGTTCCTAAAGCTAAATTTCTCTTTTGACTTTTAAAAGTAAAGCAGAAAAATATATCTAAATTTTAAGAAATTCTTGAAGTTATTTTTTGAGGAAAAGAATGGAATCAATACATTTTCCCTGTACCTCCTTTCATACTCCCTCAAACATTCTCACCTTGGCTTAATCTCGGTTCCATGGGCTGTTTCATCTACTACCTCTACATCATCTTCACTTTCCCCTTCACTGTATTCTTGTTCCTCTTTCTCTTTAACACAGGGCTAGAAATGATTGAAATATGTCATTTTTATCATCTACAGAACTCAATTTCTATTTAAAAAAATTTTGCAACATCATTTTAAAAAAAGATATCAATCCAAGTGCTTAGGGTCATTTAATGGATGCATTATAGGATAGATAGATATTTCTCATGTGTCTATCCCTTTTAATTTAAAGAAATTTTATAGATCAAAAGGTTCTGCAATTATACAAAAGGATAACATGCAAAAAAATTGAAAAATTAAAATTAAAAAGAAAAATAAATAAATATGCATGCTTACCTCCAAGTAGGTTTTGGGAACGAGACCTTTAGTTCCATGAATATTCTTAGCTATCCACCAGCCATCAGGTTTCTTTTTAAGTATGAGGAGAACTTCATCTTTCTTAAAGGAAGAACAAAACAAGAAACCTAGTACCAATAAGTACTTAAACTTCATAACATGCATTAAAAATTTTTCTCTTACTTTATATATATATACATATATATACACACACAGTTCTAATCTTACCATGATTTTAAATTATATTTTCAAATAGGATTTGAAAATTACCATTATAAATAAAATTAATGAAGAATTTCTTGTATAAATTGCTTTGTTGGAAAAATTGAATAAAATTCTATAAGTTAATTGGTTTCTTTTTAAAAATCAGATCTCTGGTTAAGATGACAAGAAAAGATAATGATAGATGTTAGAGCAGATGTGGGAAAACTGAGACACTAAACAATTGTTGGTGGAGTTGTGAACTGATCCAAACCATTCTGGAGAGCAAATGGCTATCAAAATGTGCATACCTTTTGATCTAGGAGTATCTCTACTGGGTCTGTATCCTAAAGAGATCATAAAAAAGTGAAAAGGATCCACATGTGCAAAAATGTTTGTGGCAGCCCCTTTTATAATGGTAAGGAGCTGGAAATTGAATGAATGCCCATCAGTTGAGGAATGGCTGAATAAATTATGTAATATGAATGTAATGAAACATTATTTTCTATAAAAAGTGATTATTTCAGAAAGGCCTAGAGAGACTTACATGAACTGATGCTAAGTGAAGTGAGTAGAACCAAGAGAATATTATACATAGTAACAAAAAAATTATGCAATGATCAACTCTGATGGATGTGGCCCTTTTCAATAATAAGATAATTCAAGCCAATTCTAATAGACTTTTGATGAAGAGAGCCATCTGCATCCAGAAAGGGGACTGTGAGGACTGATGGATCACAATATAGTATTTTCCCATTTTTTGTTGTTGTTTGCTTGCTTTTTTTCTTTCTCGTTTTTTTCCTTTTTGATCTGATTTTTCTTGTGTAGCATATTATATGTGGAAATATATATATATATATATATAGAAAAACTGCATATATTTAACATATATTAAGTTGTTTGCTGGATAGGAGAGGAGATGGTGGGAAGAGAGGGAGAAAAATTTAGAACATAAGGTTTTGCAAGGATGAATGCTGAAAACTATCTTTGCAAGCTGAAGAATCCCATTACTATGTACTTTAAGTCTCATAATACAGAGGATAAAATTTTGCCTCCAAAGTTAGAGGAATTGGGTTCAAATCCGTGCACTTGTGTGACCATGAGAAAGTAGCCCAATTCCCTGTGTCTCATCTTTTCCATTTGTGAAACGAGGGGAAATGGACAAGGTGGTTTTTGTGGGCCTCTTGAGCTCTAGTTCTGGTCTCATCTGGTATTTTATCATGAGTTAGATGTTGCCTTTAAGTTGTTTATATATATATATATATATATATATGTATGTATGTATATATACTTGATACTAGGTGCCCAAATTTACCTTAAACGTGAGATCTCCTGCTTGCTGAGCAACAAAGTCTCCCACAGCAATATATTCTTTGTTAATTGGGTGTTCATCACTGGAGTCATCATCTTCTTCTACTTCCTCCTCTTCTTCCTCACTTTCTTCATTTTCTTCATCTTCACTATCATCATCATCATCATCATCATCATTGTTATCATCATCACCACCACCATCATCATTAGCATCATCATCACTATCATCATTATCATCATCATCATCATCAATTTCCTCAGAGTCTTCTTCCACTTCTTCAGTCTGGGAAATGTCCTGGACTTTCTCCTCTCTATATTAAAAACAATTATGACTAGAATCACTCAAAATGAAAGCCAGATACATTCCATGTACAAATCAATGGACAGTGGCTTTGGAGTTGGAGGATCTGAGTTCAAATCCTACCCCTGTCACTTATCTACACCTGATGACCTTACACAAGTTCCTTACCTTGTTGGGGTCAGTTTCCATGTCTGTAAAATGAAGAGGCTGGACCGTATGGCCTCTGAGGTTCCTTCTACCACTAAGTCTGTGATCGTGTGATGCTGCCCTTCCTATGGCAGGGAATCCAGCTTGTATAGATGTGCAGTGGATGTAGAAATCAAGGGAGGAGGGAAGTGGAGGAAACATGGAAACATGGACTGTTGCTGGCTAATCCCATGCAGATCTGAAAGGCAGTTAGCTCACATATCCAGATGGAAAAGTGGGGGGAAAATCAAGGCAAAGTGAAGGAATCTGTCCCTTGGTACAAAGGAGAGAGCTGGTGACTACAGATCAAATGGTGCTAAGAAATTTTAATACCACACTAGATAGAAAGAAGAAGAAAGAAACTCTGATCCCAATGATATGTCATAATAAAGTCATCAGTCTGTTATGGTCATTGGGGAACTATTATCATGGCATTTGTAACATTGCCTGTGAAACTACCTACCTCTTGTGAGTCTGTTTCACTTGACCCCATGTGGACCTAGTTACCACTGCTAGTGGAGGGTTACAGTGAATAATACTATTTAGGACTTGGTTACCCTACCTATGGTTAGTCTCCATATGCAGTGGAGGATACTTTAATGATTTACTCAGAATATTGTCTAACCCTTGCCACTGCCTGGACCACCATCTTCTCTCAGATCCAGCTGAAAACAGCCAAAAAATCCCAGGAAGAGCCCTGCTGTAGCCCAGCCCTGCCACAATCACCCAAGGAAGCTGCTTCTGTAAATGAGACTTGAAAAACCATCTCTTCAGCTATTGGACCTATATAGCTAGCACCTCAACAACCATTGCTCCTGAGGCCTGGAAAAGAAAGACTCCATCCCTAAAGTCCTTGGCATTGCAGAGGTCTCCACATTAGAAATGGATGTGGCTTTATCAAGAGAAATGGCATGAAAGAATATGCATTACCCTCTGTTTTCCTGATACCCTAAGGACCACCGGGCCTTTCCATTTAGCTCACAACTAAAACTGAACTTGTTTCCCCCATTAGAATGTGAGTTCCCTAAGCCCAGCGACTGGCTCCACTTTTCTGTTTGTATTTCCACAACTTAACATGGCATATTGTACATAATGCTTTTTTATCCATTCATTCAATGTAGAAATATAACAATATAGCTATAACCATGAGAATGATATTATAATCAACCAACAAATATTCAAATTTCATTTCATGAATCTTTTTCAATATTGTCAATTCAATTCTTAACTTTTCTTTATTTTACTTATAACCCTCAAGATAATCTCTCGTGATTTTTACATTCTTATTTCATCTCTTGTATTTTTATCTTTTCTTCCCAAAAAGACTATAAGCTTCTGGAGAGGAGAAGACACTGGGAAGGACACAGAGAAGTATAACAAAAGTGACAATGGCCAACTTCTGTTCTTCCTCCATGACACTGCAATTCCCAACACTGGAGATTTTCACTGGCTGTGAAACACTCTCCCTTCTTATTTCTCCTTTCTCTCCAGTCTCCATTAGTCTCACTTACTGCAAGAAGCCTCTCCCTGTACTTCTAAATCTTGGTGCCTTCCCTCTGGGACTACTTTCTAATTATCCTGTAAATATTTTGCTTGTGCTTCGTTTTTTGTACATGATCTCTCCCCACTGGACTTGAAAGCAGGGAGTAGTTGGCTTGGGGTTTGTTTTTTTGTTTGTTGTTGTTGTTTTGCCCATCTTTTTTATAACCAGGGCTTAGCAGAGTGCCTAGCACACAGCAGGCACTTTATAAATATGCTTTCTGAATGATTAATAAATATTTGTTGATTGTAATGCCTCTTACTTCTAGCTATATTGCTATTTCTGTTTGGAAAGAAACATTAAAAATCCCTTCAATCTGAATAGAGAATACCAAAAGATAGTGATACAAGAAGAATAATTACATCTCAACTTGATTTTTCTTTAATACAACTTCATGAAATCTACCATTATTAACTGTTACCACAAAAAACTATGTTAGTGCAACAGTATCCTGGGGGCAATTTGCTCCACAGGAATAATGCCATAAATATAATGATACTACTGCATATATATGTGAAATATGTATTTCACAATCTGGTAGGATACGTTAAAATATATAAATGAAGTGATTATGAAGCATCATTATTTGGAGCAGTGTTATAAGGATTATGGCTAGTGAAAAAAAATTAATCAACATACGGAGTTACATTTTCTTTACTTATAGTCACAGCAAGTTCTTGCAGTTGCTTTGTAAGCTTTTCCAAAATGTTTTCTTCATCTTCCTTTCTCTGGTTGTAGCTTCCCACAGGTGCTAGTTCATCACCCTATAAAAGAAAATTATGTCATATAAAAATACTTAATTTTAATTCTGTCACATTGATTTTGTTGTTTTTAAAATTAATTTTATTTTTTGTTGCAATTTAAGTGCCAAACTGTTGCTCTCTCCCTCCCTATTATATACTAGAGAAGGTCACCATTTGATACAAATTTATAAATATATGTAAAACCAAACTATACATACTTGGGTTTCTCAGTTATTTCTCTGAGATGGATATTATTTTCCTTCATAGGTCCTTTGTAACTGATTTGAGTCATCTGTGATACTCAAAAGAACTTCACAATTGTTCTTTGAATGATATTGTTATTCCTACATACATAATTCTCTTGATTCATTTCACTTTTTATTATTTTATGTAAATCCTTCCCTGTTTTTTTCTAAAATCAACCTGCTCATCATTTCTTACAGAACAGTATTATTCTATCACAATTTCCTCAATTTCTTTTTTTCTGCCACCACAATATTTTGGAATAGTGGCATTATTAGGTCAAAGGGTATAAATTCTTTGGAAATAATTCCAGATTGCTCTCCAAAATGGATGGATCAGTTCACAGTTCTAACAACAGTGTATGTGTCCCAATTTTTATTAGATATAATCATATATAATAGATATAATAATACAATATAATCAATTATGTTAATAGTATAACTTGTGTTAAACCATTTCTGCACTCCTGATATAAATCCCATTTGTTTACCATGCATAATTTTTATGCTATATTGTTGTAGTCTCCTGCCTAGTATTTTATTTAGGATTTTTGCATCCATATTCATTAATGAAATTGATTCCCAATTTTCTTCTCTGTTTTTATCTTTTGGGTTAGGTATCTGTACCACATTTGTTTCATAAAAGGAATTTGGTGGGATCCTTTCTTTGCTTATTATTCGAAATAATTTATGCAATATTGGAATTAGTTGATCTTTAAATGTGTGGTAGGATTTATTTGTAAATCCATCTGGTCCTGATGCTTTCTTCTTATGATCTGTTCAAATTTTTTTCATAGGTTTATTTAGATGTTTTATTTCTTCTGTTAATTTAGGCAGTTTATATTTTTATAAGTATTATTTTATTAATTTAATGGTTTTCTTACATTCCATTTTATTAATCTCCCAATAAATTTTTAGGATTATCAATTTGGCATTTGATTGGGGATTTTTAATTTCTTTCTTTTCCAGTTTTTTTTTTAAGTTGCATATCAAATTCATTGGTCAGCTCTTTTTCTATTTTATTGATGTTAACATTTAGAGCTATAAATTTCATATATACTATTTCCTCTTAAACCCAATTCTGATAAGAATACTTACCATCTTCATCTCTCTATCCCTCACCTGTCCCCATTGTAATAGTTCTTCAATTCATGCCTCATTTGTATGACATAATTGCTCCATTTTACTTGATTTTATTTTTTTTAGAATCATTCCATCTTACTCACCTCAACCCCCAACCTCTATGCTGTTTCAAACTACCCAAATAATATAACATTCTTTTTTTTTTTTTTTTTTTTTTGCTTTTTGCTGAGGCAATTGGGGTTAAGTGACTTGCCCAGGGTCACACAGCTAGGAAGTGTCTGAGACCAGATTTGAACTCAGGTCTTCCTGACTTCAGGGCTGGTGCTCTAACCACTGCGCCACCTAGCTGCCCCATAATATAACATTCTTAAGAGTTATAGATTACCTTTTCCCACATATGAAATAAACATTTTGACCTCATTAAATCCTTTATAATTGGTCTTTAATGTCTACCTTCTTATGCTTCCCCTGAAAGAAGCATGTCAAATTTTCCGTTCAGTTCCGGTCTTTTTGTCACAAATTCTTGACAGTCCCTTAGTTCATAAAAGATCTTTTTTCCCCCATTCAAAATTATACTCAGCTTTCCTGGATAAAGTATACTTGGTTACAAACCCAGCTTCCTTTCTATCTGGAATGTAACATTTTATGTGTTTTGGTCACTGCTAAAGTTTGTGTTGTCCTGACTGTGGCTCCCCGGTATTTAAATTGTTTGTTTTTTCCCTAATTACTTATAGTATTTTCTCTTTGATCTGGGAACTTCAAAACTTGGCTATGATGTTTCTGTGAGTTTTCATCTTAGAAACTCTTTCAGGTGGTTATCTTTGGATTTTTAAAATTTCTATTTTACCCTCTTATTCTAAAACTTCAGGAAAATTTTCCTTAATAATTTCTTGAAATACAATACATATTCATTTTAACACAAAAAAAAAGGGAAAAAAAAAAGCCAGAAAATCAGGCTCTTTTTGAGAAAACAGTATAAAGAATTGCTTCACGGAGGTTTTCCACTGGTGTCAACTCAATGATTAAAGACTTCAACATTTCCAAAGTTTCTCACTCAGCTTGCTCAATAGAATAATGAAATATTCTTTATTATGTCATTGACCGAAATACTTACTTTGTTTAAATTTTTAAGAGCCCTTCTGTTTTCATCTATTTCTCTTTTCAACTGAATACATCTAAAAATCAAAAGAAAAACAAAGAATGGATTTTATATTGTCAAGAACTCATCAAGAAAAGTTTTTCAAGCTCTGAAACATTTTATAGAAAAGTAGACTTTTTTTCTAGTGGGGGGTAGGAAATTATATAGAACTGCAATTTTATTGGCATAGAAAAAACTCTCTACATATGCAATCATCAGTTCTTTGTTTTCTTTAACTGTCAAACAAGTAAGTCTTAAATAATTGCTTGTAGTGACAGGTTAAGTTGTTTCCACCTGTTTGCAAAATGAGCATATCAGAATTAAGATGTGAACCCCAGTCTTTCTAACTTCAAGCTCAATTCTCTTTTTGCTATGCAAAGCTATATGTCTTAGAAATTTTAACAACTGCTAACATTTTGATAAAAGTTTGGATTTCTATTTATGTAATGTAAAGCTAAATCAATTGACATATAATACACTAAATTGAAAAATAGAGAATAAAGACAATTTATATCAAAATAGCCTTACTTAAATATGAATGTGTAAATATATAAAATGTACTCCTTTTTAGTCCAAAAAGGTTTAGTTCCTTCTTTCCTAAAATAGGTAAAAAAAAAGAAAGGGGCAGGAAAAGGAAAGAAAACTGAGAAAAACAGATAAGATAGGAGAATGGGAATTTAAGAACAGAAAAGGTTAATCACCTTATTAATGTCTACACCAGCAATCTAGGATTGCACCCTACCTCAGAAACATTACTTGTATAAAGGATAATATCCCAACAAATCCTTGGGATATTATCCTTTATAAAAGTAAATATCTATAAAGGATAACATCTGCCCCAGTGACCTACATTTTGAATAATGAAACTTCACGCTGGGAGTTGGATCAGACGAAATAAGAGGTACCTTCTAACTTTCAAATTTGAGAATTCAGAACATATTGATAGAGATATCAGATAAAAGCTAATATATGAAATCTTATTTTAACTAACTCAATATTCAGTAACACCAAATGGCTTTTTCCTTGTTTCCCTCAAATGTCTAAAATTATGAAAGTATTAATATTTTACTATCTTCTTGAATGCCTAGGTCCTTATTTTCTATTGTCTATAGGCACCATCTTTCCTATGTTTGGATTTGTTGACAGGCTAAATATAGTAGAAGGTAACTGCTAGAAATATGCTTAATTTAATTTTGAAAAATTTTAGCCTATTGTTTTTCACTAATTTTTACTCATCTTTTTAACTCAATCTTTTTTTGAAATACTATAAATGACAAATAAACACATTTCTTAAGGAATGTATACAACAAATTCTAATACTGCTGCCCCAACATTTATGCTATTTGTTAGTATGTTACCTTTGATAAATTTCCCGCCTTTTTTTGGCATCGAGGGCTCCTTTCAGTTGACTCTCGGAAAGCAAACTTCCAACCTAGAATAATTGTGAAACTATACAGTCAAATTTCCTGTTCAGCATTCTGAATTTTTGTGTTATATAACTTTTAATTCATATGCTTTAAAATTCCTATAACAAAAATCATATAACTTTGCTAATGTTCCCACTAGAGTAAGAGTAAGTAGGCTCACATGTACATATACTTCTTATATCTGTGCCTTCACTGCATTGAATGGTGGTGCAGTAGATAGAACCTCAGGCTTTAAGTCAAGAAAGACTTATCTTCCTGAGTTCAAATTTGACCTAAGACACTTACTAGCTGTGTGACCCTGGGCAAGTCACTAATCCTGTCTGCCTCAGCTTCCTCATGTATAAAAATGAGCTGGAAAAGGGAACAACAAATCACTCCAATAATAACTACTTCAAAGGGTTGCTGTAAATGTCAAAAGAGAAAATATTTGTAAAAATGCTTGCACATATAAGAAATGCAGTATGATTTCTGAAAAAAATCTGGGAATATTTATGTGGACTGATACAAAGTGAGCAGAACCAGGAGAACATTGCACACATCAAAAGCAACACTCCATGAAAAACATCTGTGAATGACTTAGCTGTTCACAGTACTACAATGATCCAAGATAATTCCAAAGAATTCATGAAGAAAATATGCCCCTTCAGAGAAAGAACCAATGTCATCTTAATACATACCAAAGCATGCTATTTTTCCTCACTCTTCCTTTCTTCCTTTTTTTTTGAGTTTTCTTGCACAAAGACTAATATAGAAATGTTTTATATGATTGCACATGTATAACATATCAGATTGCTTACCACCTCAAAGAAGGGGGAAGGAAAGAAAGGGGAATAGAATTTGGAACTCAAAACTTTTTTTAAAAAGGACAATGAGTATTAAAAAGTGTTTTTATATATAATTGGGGGGAAATAAAATATTTAAAAATAATACAAGGAAACAGATATTGGAGTAGCACCCTGTATCTTGGTATTATCATAAATGTGAAGATCGAATATAGTGAGGATTTCCATTCCTGGTTCTATTACTTTTTCTTTTCTTTTCTTTTTCTTTTTTTTTTTTTTTTTTAATTGAGGCAATTGAGATTAAGTGACTTGCCCAGGGTCACACAGCTAGGAAGTGTTAAGTGTCTGAGACCAGATTTGAACTCAGGTCTTCCTGACTTCAGGGCTGGTGCTCTATCCACTGCGCCACCTAGCCGCCCCTCCTGGTTCTATCATAAACTAGAAAAAAGGCATTAGGCTGATCTTTTTCATTCTCAGAAAGGCATAAAATGAGCCACAGAGCATCATATATTTAGAGCTGGGAATGTCAGAAGTCATCTAGTCAACCCTCTTCATTTACAGATAATGAAGACCAAGAGAGGTAGGGTACTTTGTACAAGGTCACTCGGGAAGTTAATTGACAAAACCAGAATTCATAGCCAGCCCCTGGCTCCCGTACTAGCACTCCTCCAACTGCCCCAAAGTCATCCAAAGTAGACGTCTCTGGGACCTATCATCAGTTCTAAAGATGCATGGTTCTTTGACTGCAACCCTGTCTGCCTCAATGATGTCTTGAAAATCTCAAGAGATACATCTCCCTTCTCTTTATTCCTTCTACCATCATTGTTATCATCTTCATTAGGATGCTCCATCTTCAGTGGAACATCTTCATTACCAACTTGGTGGATTACTGCAACAGTTCCTTACACAGGAAGATGCCATTTCCCTGGACAGTAATAAGAAAGGTAGGAATGGGGAGAGGTTGAGAGAAAGATATTTTTGTTTTGGGCATGAGTTTAAACTGCATGGGACATGCAGCTTGAACTGTGCAGTAGACAGTTGGAGAAAGGAGACTGGTGATTAGAAAATGATAATTGCATAGAGATGGTTTGAATCCATGAAAGCTGATTAGATCATCGAGTAAAATAGTTTAATGGAAAAAAAGAGAAAAGAAGAACTCAAAACAGAGTCTTGGGGAATGACTATGATTAGTAGAATTGATCCAGATGAAGATCCAGCAAAGAGTGTCTGGAGACTCAGGAGAAAGCTGTGTCACAAAATCTTTTCACAGATAAAGAAAATTCCTCTAACAAGAGAGGTCTGCAGTTTTTCAACAGTGGTGCTTCGCTACTTGTAGAAGGCACAAGAAGTGTACAAAATGAATACCCAATGACTTTTTCTCACAAGGAGAGCCTCTTCTGCTGCTTTATTAGTGCTAGAAGGGGCTTCTAGCACTAATATCTTGGGAGCAGTAGATCTTACTGCAGCCTCACCATCCTGCTCATAGATGTGCACAACTTTCGCATCGTGGACTCCAGCCTAACAATCCTGTATATGGCTGCTTTTACTGGAGAGGAACTGCTCACAACCAAGGATAATAACAATGGTGGCAAGAGCTGGGCAGTACACCTGGCCAACCTCATCCCTACTGCACAACCAACCCAACAACCACATGTAACAAGGGCCAGACAATAGTCAAGTACTGAAACATTTTTTTCTCATCAAAATGTTTTGATTCTTGAAGCATTAGAGGATGTATGGCATCAGACAATTGCACAGAAAGTTTAAGTGAGTTGCCCAGAAATAAACAGCTGCTTTGTATCAAAGGCAATTCTTGTAACTATCAAAATTGTTTTTAGTCGACAAATATGAAGATATCAGTCCTCTTAAAAAAAAAAATAAAGCTTCTACAGCTGCCTGTTATCTATGTACTATCCCACTTTGCCTGACTAGCATACAAAACCCTTCAAATTCTGGCTCATTCAGCCAAACTTACTATTCTTTGCCTTCTCACTGGGTTAGTCTGCTTTTCCCTCAGACTTTGTCCACACTTGCCCCTTTGTTTTGTTGAATTCCTACCAAACCTTTTCATGTCCATACCACTCTTCCAGGAAATCTTTCCCACCATCCTCTTTTTCAATCAATCGACCAATAAGTATTTATTAATTATCCTCTATAGTACTATCTGCTATCTAAGGTTGTACTAGGCACTGATAGAAGCCCAACGAACAAAACAATCCCCATTTGTGATGAGCTTACATTCTAATGAGAGTGACAAATACATGTAAAAATATATATAGTATAGATATAAAATGAATAAAAAGTAATTAAATACAATCTCCATTTGAGGAATGGGTCATACTTCCATTCTGCCCCTGCACCTCCAGATTACTTCTCTGCCTTGCCAATTATCCTTCTTACATTTTCTCCCATTAGAATGTAAGCTCTTTGAGGCCAGGGACTCTATTTTTGTATTGTATTTGCATTCCCTGCTTTAGCAGGGTGCCAGGCACACAGGACTCTTAATTAATAAATGCTTTATCTATCCACAGGATAGTTTGGGAGGGATGTCCATGGTAGTAGGAAGGAATCAGGAAAGGCCCCTGGCAGAAATTAGTGTCTGTTTCTGCATCTTAAAAGAATAAAAGGACTCTATGGGACAGAGGTAAAGTGGGGGTGCATTCCAAGCCAGTGCAAAAGACAGGGAGATAGGAGAAGGAGGATTATAGATGAGAAGGCCAATTTGGGGGGAACCTAGAAGGCAGGAGAGGGAGTATTGATGTCCACTGAGGCTTCGAAAATACTTGGGAGCAGTTTGCACAGGACTTTCAAAGCTAAACTGAAAAAGTTGCTATTTTAATCTAGAGGCAAGAGGGAGCCCATGGAGTTTTGGTTCCTATCTTTTTAATTTACTCACTGCATGCTACTTCCCTTCTACCGGGCCAGGGAGATGGCAAGGCCTTTCTCACTCGGAAAGGATTTGCGCATTTTTGCACAGGAGGGAAACTAAGGCTCAGGGACGGGGAAGGGGCTGGCCGGGCAGCCCTGAAGAGGCGCAGTGGGGACTCGAACCCAGCTCTTATGGCTCCAGCTCGCCCTCGGCCTACATAATGATGGTGTCTGGGGAGGTCAAAGAAAAGAGGAAGACTTTCCAGGGGACGAGCGAGGGAGGAATGAAATGGCTGGGGAGGGAGGGGTTCTTGGGGTTCCCAGGCCCGTCTCCCCTTCGCAGCCTGAAGCTTCGGGCCCGTTAAGCTTCCCGCCCGGCCCTAGGCACCGAGTCAGCGGGGCAGGAGAGGACACGGCTGAAGCCCGGGGACTGGAGGTCTCTCTACCTGTAGACGGAGGTCCTGGTTGCGGCGCTGCACTATCTGCAGGGGCCCGCGGCCCCTCCTGCTCAGCATCCCCGCCTAGGCTGCGCCCCGGGGAATCCCGGAGGCTTGGTGCTTGTAGTCAAGGAGACCGACGTGGCGCCGGCGGCGGCGGCGGCGGCTGACGGTGACGCCATCACAGCGCGCGCAGACAGAATCCCAGTCGGAAGAAAAGATCCTGAAACGAGGACAAAGACTAAGGTCAAAGGCCAGTCCGAAGCCGCAGCCGCTCGGGAGCACCCCAGAGTTTCCCCCTGATTCGGAGTTTACGAGGCTCAGACACGGCGCTTCCAGTTAATGAGTGGGTGCCAACAACCCACCGAACTACACTTCCCAGAATGCAATGGCTCTGTTCAGTTTCACCGGGACTTTTAGAAAGTTTATCCCTTTGCGCATACTCCTAGGAAGAGAAGGGACCGGAGTTATCTAAGCAAACAGCCCTTTCATTCTATTCCATAGACTATTCCATAGTCTTTTATTCCTAGATAGTTAATAGAGCGTGTAAATTGCCTTCGGGATGGAAAATTCCCTGAGTGGAACTCAGTACTGCTGCTGAATCTCAGATCTACTTATCCCGCCCTAATCTTTCCTGATTTTATCAATTGTCCATCTTAAACTGGGAGTCCCTAGACATCTTAAACTGCACTTGTCCAAAATGGGATTCATTAGTTATCCTCCCAAACTTCTCTTCTCAACTTCCTTGTTACTGTTCGGAGAAACACCAAATTCCCAGTCGCCCGATTTAGGTGTTATCCTCATCTCCTTAACTCTTTCACCTCCTAGATCCTGTCTGTTCCCAAGGCCTGTACATTTACTTTCCTAAGTGCTTTCCTTTACTGCACTCTCCCCCCCGCCCCTTTCTTCCAATCACAGGCTTTCATCATCTCATGCCCGGACTATAATTGATCTTGAAACAAGCCCTTTTCCACTCGCAGCTATCCAATTGAACTTCCTAAAGCATAGATTTGTTTGTCACTTTCCTTTTCATAAATTCTAATAACTTGCTATTGATGGAATAAAACTTCTAGGGGACACAGCAAGAATTTTAAGGTCCCCATCTTAGGGGGCTTCTGTTCTAACAATGTCAGTGATTCTAAATCTTCTGGCTTTGAAATCTGGGATCCTGAGGCCCTCTGATCTAAGAATGTTATTGTTCTGTCAATGACCGAAAAAGTCTTCTGGCCTAGGAATATAACAATATTTCTTCCCTTAAACTTTAGGGAAGATATATTAGTGATCCTGAGACTCTAACTAATATTCTGACAATCTTGTCTGTAGATGATTCTAAAGTCTTTTGGCTTTAGGTTAGTTCTAGGATCTGCTGGTCAGTGATAAACAAATTCCTGAGACCACTCTTCAATTCCACCTCTAGGCCATAAAATTAGCATATCAAAAACATGAAGAACTAGATAAATGTGTCTCCTTGCTTCAGGTTCCTTGCTAAAATCTGGATTTTAGCTGGCTTCAAATGGCTAGAATTACAATAAACTTTGCCCCTTGACTTGGATATGGGTTCAAGCCTGAAAATTCTTTTGAGATATCTTGCCACACTGGTCTGTGATTTCCCACAGAAAGAGCTATACAAGGTCCAGCTAGACTTCACCAGGACATAAAACCAAAGGGTGAATTGAGAGATCAGAATGGAGTTCAGAGAAATTGTCTCTTTTGGAGTCCCTTCTCAACTTCAACATTCAGTGACCCAGTCCAGGGAGAGTCCCCTGGTTTGGTTCCCTCCTTGTCAAAGTAAGCCCCCTGTTTTGTTCTCCCTCAATCCTATAGCTGGGATACCCCAAGCCACTGGGAGAAGGCTTGTCTGGGTCTTCATGAGCTCCATACTTGGCAATACTCGGAATACTTTTACTGGGGATGTCCATACTTGAAAATTCTTGCAATTTTTGGCAAAGTTCCTAGGGAATCTTTGCCATCTTTTCACCTTCTCTGGGATGCCAGAGGAGATGAAGTGCTATAGGATGGCTTTTGGCAAAATTTTATAACTTTTGGTAAAGATGAGACAGTTCTCTTTCATATCATTTTTGTCTGTGTCCGTGCAGAATGTCTGTGTCATATTTGTCCTGTGAGTAGATTTTGTTACCTAAAAAAATTTAAAATGAAACCAGCAAGAAAAAACCTCTATGCTGCAGTTAGAATGCTGGGAAGATTTCTTTAAAAGCCTAACTTTTTTTCTGTGGACTTTGGCTCTGGCCAAGCGGGGGGCTACACAAAATATTAGCTAATTAAAATAACATTTTAGCAGATTCTCAAAGTTTTGAGAACAATGATTAAGAAGTTTAGTAATTAGTTATTTTAAGATTGCAAGAAAAATTCCTGAAACATTGGGTATAATTCCAGGAATTTACTCCATTCTGAAAGAAAAGAAAAAGAAAAAAACAAACTAGCAAATTTTTGCTAATCCTTCCTTCACTCCTATTTTGTCTGGAGTCCCGTTCTGCTCCTTTGGGAAGGCACCCCAGAAGGTATTAAGGAACCCTCTCCATTCCACTCCCTGGAGTCCTCAGTTGTGGAGATTGCTAACAAGAATCAATATAGCCCAAGTCCCTCTGTTTGCTAACTTTTCTTATCTCAGATCAGATTAAGAAAAGAGAATGCTAAAGCACTGGAAGGAAACTCAAATTTTGTCTCACCTGTAGAAATAGGGGAAGCAGCAAAACTGTGGAGACCCCACACAAACATTCCCAACTCAGTTTAGGGGAATGGAGATGGAATGGGAGTCAGGCTCCATGGTCATCATTCTCTGAGCCCTGGCACCTGAAACTATCATCAAAGGGAGATCCTGGCACCAGTCAGCCCAGCCTTCAGCAGGTTCTGTCCATCAGCTGCCTGGGAAGAATCTGGGTATCCTTGGTACCACCCAGCATGGTAGTGTGAGGTGAGAAAATGAGTCAGTCTCTGCATTTGATAAGCCTACCATTCTCTGTTTCAGTTGTAGATATGTATTAGCTATGTAATTTATGGAAAATTATTTTATCTCTGCCTAGTTTTCTGATTTGTAAAGAGAAATAATAACTGTTGTGAAGATCACATGATTGCAAAAGTGCTTAACATAAAGCATTCTATATGAATGTTAACTGCTTTATTGGACAAATTGCTTCACATTTGATAACTGGGGTTTTTTAAATGTGACCAACAGATAAATGATTTCTATGTATGTGCAAAGTAATTTGGAAATTTGTTTGAGATATGATGGTAAAAGCAATTTTAAAGGAGCTTTAATTAAAGCCCACTAAAGGGATATGTAAATTGTAATCTATTTGCACTGATAGTGTTAACCAAAGAGTTAAAGAATTTTAGGAAAACAGAAAAGCAATTTACTGCTACTTTAAAAACTCTGGCTACAAACAGCCTGCTTGTGAGTTATCCAGAGTCAGACTTCTGAGGGCCCTGTCAGTAAAAACTGGCACCTTAATTTAACCTTTTCCTGGCTCACAAAAGAAATGATTTGCATAAATTGTAAAATAATCAAATGGCAATCTATGCATGCTAGAGAATTTCATCAGAATTTAGGGAATCTCATTAACTAAACTTAAGTCAGTTTTTTAAAATTTTATTAATACTTTTTACTTGCAAAACATATGTATGGGTAATTCCTCAACATTAACCCTTACAAAGCTTTCTGCTACAAATTTTCCCCCCTACTCCTCACCCCTCCCCTAGATGGCAGGATATCCACTACATGATAATTATGTTAGAATATTTAAGAAATTGAATATATGTATAGTTATTGCCACACATCATTTTTTGTGCAGGAGAAATCGTATCTACAAGAAAGAATAATCCAATAAAGGAAACACAATGCAAGCAAACATCAATAGAGAGAATGAAAATGTTATGTTGTGGTCCACATTTCACATCCCTCTCTCTGGGTGTATATGGCTCTCTTCACTGAACAATTGGAAGTGGTTTGAAGCATTTCATTGTTGAAGAGAGTCATGTCCATCAGAATTGATCATCATATAGTCTTCTTGTTGCCGTGTATAATGATCTCCTGGTTCTGCTCATTTCACTCAGCATCAGTTCATGCAAGTCTCTCCAGGCCTCTCTGAAACCATCCTGCTGGTTGTTTCTTATAGAACAATAATATTATATAACATTCATATACCATAATTTATTCAGCCACTCTCCAATTGATGGGCATCTATTCAGTTTCCAGTTTCTAGCCACCACAAAAAGAGCTGCCACAAACATTCTTGTACATGTGGGGCCCTTTCCTTCTTTTATGATTTCTTTGGGATATAAGCCCAATAGAAACACTGCTGGGTCAAAGGGTGTGCACAGTTTGATAACTTTTTGAGCATAGCTCCAAATTGCTCTCCAGAATGGCTGGATCCGTTCACAGTTTCACCAACAATGTATCAATGTCCCAGTTTTCCCACATCCCCTCCAACACCTGTCATTATCCTTTCCTTTCATTTTAGCCAATCTGACAGGTGTGTAGTGATGCCTCAGAGTTGTCTTAATTTGCATTTCTCTGATCAATAGTGATTTGGAGCACCTTTTCATATGATTATAAATAGTTTTAATTTCATCATCTGAAAATTGTTCATATCCTTTGACCATTTATCAATATGAGAATGACTTGAATTCTTATAAATATGAGACAATTCTCTATATATCTTAGAGATGAGACCTTTATCAGAACCCTTAAATGTAAAGATGATTTCCCAATTTGATGCTTCCCTCCTAATCTTGTCTGCATTTGTTTTGTTTGTACAGAAACTTTTTAACTTAATATAATCAAAATGATCTACCTGGTGTTCAATTAAGAGTTCCAGATCTTCTTTGGACGTAAATTTATTCCATCTCCATAGGTCTGAGAGGTAAACTATCCTATGTTCCTCTAATTTGGTTATAGCATCACTCTTTATATCTAGATCATGAACCCATTTAGATCCTATATTGGTATGTGGTGTTAGGTGTGGGTCAAGCCCTAAATTCTTCCACACTAGGTTCCAATTTTCCTAGCAGTTTTTGCCGAATAGTGAGTACTTATCCCCAAAGCTGGGGTCTTTGGGTTTATCAAACACTAAATTGCTAACATTATTACCTAGCTTGTTCTGATATCCTATCCTATGCCACTGATTGACTGCTCTATTTCTCAGGCAGTACCAAATGGTTTTGATGACCGCTGCTTTATAATATAGTTTTAGATCTGGTGCAGCAAGGCCACCTTCATCTGTCCTTTTTTCATTAATTCCCTTGAATTTCTTGACCTTTTGTTCTTCCAAATGAACTTTGCTACTATTTTTTCTAGATCTGTAAAGTAATTTCTTGGGAGTTTGATTGGTATGGCACTATATAAGTAAATTAGCTTGGGTAGTATTGTCATTTTTATTATATTCGCTCAGCCTACTCATGAGCACTTAATGTTTTTCCAATTGACTAGGTCTGATTTTATTTGTGTGGAAGGTGTTTTGTAGTTTAGTTCGTATAGTTTCTGACTTTTTCTTGGCAGATAGATTCCCAAATATTTTATGCTATCATCCGTTATTCTGAATGGAATTTCTTTTTGTATCTCTTACTGCTGAACTTTGTTGGTAATAAATAAAAATGCTGATGATTTATGTGGATTTATTTTGAATCCTGCAACTTTACTAAAGTTGTGAATTGTTTCTAGTAGTTTTTAAGTTGAGTCTCTAGGGTTCTCTAAGTATACCATCATGTCATCTTGTCATCTGCAAAGAGTGATAATTTGGTTTCTTCATTACCTACTCTAATTCCTTTTATCTCTTTTTCTTCTCTTATTGCCAAAGCTAACATTTCTAATACAATATCAAATAGTAATGGTGACAGTGGGCAGCCTTGTTTCACTCCTGATCTTATTGGGAATGGTTCTAGTTTGTCTCCATTATATATGATGCTTGCTGATGGTTTTAAGTAGATGCTACTAATCATTTTAAGGAAAAGCCCATTTATTCCTATACTCTCTAGGGTTTTTAATAGGAATGGGTGTTGGATTTTATCAAATGCTTTTTCTGCATCTATAGAGATAATCATATGGTTTTTGTTAGTTTGGTTATTAATATAATTGATTATGCTGATAGTTTCCTGATATTGAATCAGCCCTGCATTCCTGGTATAAATCCTACTTGGTCAAGATGTATTATCCTGGAGATAATTTTCTGTAATCTCGTTGCTAAAATCTTATTTAAAAATTTTGCAATGCAATCAATTTCATTAGGGAAATGGGTCTATAGTTTTCTTTCTCTGTTTTCACCCTACCTGGTTTAGCTATCAGCACCATATCTGTATCATAGAAGGAATTTGGTAGTATACCTTCTGTCCCTATTTTTTCAAATAGTTTATATAGTACTGGAATTAATTGTTCTTTGAATGTTTGGTAGAATTCACATGTAAAACCATCTGGCTCTAGAGATTTTTTCTTAGGGAGTTGATTAATAGCTTGTTCTATTTCTTTTTCTAAAATGGGGCTACTTAAATAATTTATTTCCTCTTCTGTTAACCTGGGCAATCTATATTTTTGTAGATATTCCTCCATTTCATTTAGATTATCAAATTTATTGGCATAAAGTTGGGCAAAGTTAAGTGAATATTAAAATCTGTTCTATCTCAATTTTAAGAATTGTCCCCAGCAGTGTTTCTACTGGGCTTATATCTCAAAGAGATCTTAAAAGAGGGAAAAGGAACCACATGTGCAAAAATGTTTGTGGCAGCCCTTTTTGTAGCTGCAAGAAACTGGAAACTGAGTGAATGCCCATCAGTTGGAGAATGGCTGAATATGAATGTTATGGAATATTATTGTTCTATAAGAAATGAACAGTAGGATGTTTTCAGAAAGGTCTGGAGAGACTTGCATGAACTGATGCTAAGTGAAATGAGCAGAACCAAGAGATTATACACAGCAACAGAAATATTATATGATCAATTCTGATGTATGTAGCTTTCTTCAACAATGAGATGATGCAGACCAGTTCCAATGGTCTTTTGATCAAAAGAGCCATCTGTATCCAGAGAGGACTGTGAGAACTGAGTGTGGTTCACAACATAGCATTCTCAGCTTTTTGTTATTGTTTGCTTGCATTTTATTTTCTGGTTTGATTTGATTTTTCTTGTACAACAAGATAATTGTATGAATCTGTATACATTTATTGGATTTAACATATATTTCTACCATGTTTAACATATATTGAACTACTTGCCATCTAGGGGAGGAAGGTGAGAGGAGGGGAAAAAATAGAACACAAGGCTTTGCAAGAGCTAACATTGCAGCATTATATATGCATATGTTTTGAAAAATAAAAAGCTTTAATAAAAAAGAATTGTCTTGTTTTCTCTCTAAAACAAAAGGGAAACATTTAAGGGAATAGAAATCATAGCTAAGAAAATTCTAAAATTGTTAACTAAGTTATTTGGAGTTATAGTCATGTTAAACCTAAAATTGGTAATTACTGTGTGTGGATCAAGAGAGATGTGCAATACCTTTTCCCCTTTTAGAGAAGTATCAAACAGAACAGCCCATGAAAATACTAAGAATAGTTAGGGTGGGCAACAGCAAGCTCAGCCTCTTCCCTGGGGCCTATGTCAACTCCCTTTAATTTGTAAGCATGCCAGTTTTCTTGAAACCATCAGTGTAAGCAAAGTCATCAGCCCTGAGAAATGAGCTATACTTTCTTTCTTCTTCTTCTTTTTAATTAATACTTTTTATTTGCAAAACATATGTATGGGTAATTCTTCAACATTAACCCTTACAAAGCTTTCTATTACAAATTTTCCCCCCTACTCCCCACCCCTCCCCTAGATGGCAGGATATCTACTACATGTTAATTATGTTAAAATACTTAAGAAATCCAATATATGTATACTTCTTTCCACACATCATTTTTGTGCAGGAGAAATCATATCTACAAGAAAGAATAATCAGATAAAGGAAATATAATACAAGCAAACATCAATAGAGAGCATGAAAATGTTATGTTGTGGTCCACATTTCACATCCCTCTCTCTGGGTGTATATGGCTTTCTTCACTGAACAGTTGGAAGTGGTTTGAAGCATTTCATTGTTGAAGAGAGTCATGTCCATCAGAATTGATCATCATATAGTCTTGTTGTTGCCATGTATAATGATCTCCTGGTTCTGCTCATTTCATTCAGCATCAGGTCATGCAAGTCTCTCCAGGCCTCTCTGAAATCATTCTGCTGGTGGTTTCTTACAGAACAATAATATTACATAACATTCATATACCATAATTTATTCAGCCATTCTCCAATTGAGGGGTATTCATTCAGTTTCCAGTTTCTAACCACTACAAAAAGGGCTGCCACAAACATTCTTGCACATGTGGGGCCCTTTCTTTCCTTTATGATTTCTTTGGGATATAAGCCCAATAGAAATGCTGCTGGGCCAAAGGGTATGCACAGTTTGATAACTTTTTGAGCATAGTGTCCCAGCCTTCCCACATCCCCTCCAACATTCATCATTAACTTTTCCTGTCATTTCAGCCAATCTGACAGGTGTGTAGTGGTACCTCAGGGTTGTCTTGATTTGCATTTCTCTATCAATAGTGATTTGGAGCACCTTTTCATATGACTACAAATAGTTTTAATTTCATCCTCTGAAAATTGTTCATATCCTTTGACCATTTATTGATTGGAGAATGGCTTGAATTTTTATAGATATGAGACAATTCTCTATACATTTTAGAGATGAGACCTCTATCAGAACCCTTAAATGTAAAGATGATTTCCCAATTTATTGCTTCCCTCCTAATCTTGACTGCATTGGTTTTGTTTGTACAAAACCTTTTTAACTTAATATAGTCAAAGTTATCTATCTGGTTTTCAATTAAGAGATCCAGTTCTTCTTTGGACATAAATTTATTCCATCTCCACAGGTCTGAGAGGTAAACTATTCTATGTTCCTCTAATTTGCTTATGAGCTATACTTTCTAAACAAGGAATGTGTTTACTAAAAATCAATAAGCTTATTTAATGATTGATCCTTTGTACCAGGAGAAGTTTAAACATATAAAACGTGTTAAGTAAAAAGCTCATGTGTGTAAGTCTTGGTAAACTTTTAAAATAAGGTATCTAGTCCTAAGCTTTGATTAGTAGAATTTGCTATTAGAGATAAAATCTCTTGGGACTGTAACTGAGTTTTATATTTGATTGCCTGATCATTAAATCAGTTACCTACCATTCTCGAGAATTGCTATGTTACTCAGAGGAATGCCTTCGTAAATTGTTATAGGTAGACATCTTAATCTGGGCAAGAGTTGGAAGGACAACCTTAGCCTCTGCTTAAAGTGGGATCCTTCTCACTCAGTTTCCCAGTTGTTTGTTTCCCACCTGATTATTTCTGAATCTAACTATGAGGTGGAATTATTACTGCATGATTGGTTGTCAAACAGAGCTAAGAATGCTCTATCCTATCATGTATGTGCTCTCAGGCTGTAGCCTAAAGGACCTATTTTGATACTATTATAATCATGTCATTGTTTTTTCCTCTTATAGCAAATTTCTATAATCAGAGCAAATGGTCAGGAGAAGTCATAAGCCCAATACAAGTATCCCAGGAAATAAAATGTTTTCTATCTTAGATCTTAAAGATGTTTTATTTTGCATACCATTGTATAAAGATTCACAATTTCTTTTTTGCCCTTGAAAGGGCAAATCCAGGGAAACATAACCCCCACCAATTAACATGGGCAGTCATTTCCATAACATGGAGGTATGGCTATCCAGTATGTAGATGATATCTTGATCTGCAGCTCCACCAGAGAGGCTTCTCTGGTTGTCATACAAACCCCTAAGGGCTATGAAGTTTCTTTATCTAAAGGCCCACACAGTCTATCAGTATGTTAAGACCCTGAAAGCTAAACTAATCTCTCTTGCCTGGGCCTTAGCTCTAGCTAAGGCCTTTTATACTATACATTGATGGAAAACAGGGCCAGATCCAAGAAGTCTCAACTTAGTCTCTGGAACCCTATCCCAGACCCCTTGCTTACTTCTCAAAGAAACTTGACTCAGTGTCCTTAGGATGGCCCTCTTGCCTTACAGCAGTGGCTGCTACGGCCTTTCTAATTGAGGAAGCCTCCAAACTCATCCTAGGTCAACCATTGGAGGTTCTAACTCCCCATCGAGTTCAGAGCATTTTGAAAGCCAAAGGGCATCAGTGGCTCGCTAGTGGGAGGCTTGCCAGCTATCACTGTCCTGGTAGACACCTGCTAGAGGTAGCTTTAGATTCTGTCTACTCCAATTGACCTGACTTAAAGGACATTTCTCTTGTCAACCTGGATAGTGAATGGTTTACAGATGGGTCCAGTTTTCTTGAAAGGAGAAAGGAAAGCAGATTATTCTGTGAGGACCCTCAGCAACCCTTTGGAGGCTAAGCTACTCTTCCTTGGGACTTCTGCCCAGAAAACTGAACTCATTGCCCTTACTAGAGCTTTAGAAATGGGGAAAGGAATGAGTGAACATCTATGGACTCTAAATATGCTTTTCATATTTTGCATGCTCATGGGGCTATATGGAAAGGGGACTTTTGACAGCAAAAAAAATTCTATTAAATATGCAAGGGAAATTCTACAAGCCATCCTGGAACCTAAAACCTAAAGAACCTAATTCTGTTGTTTTGTAGACACCAGAAGGTAGATTTACTTCAGGTCAAGGGGAACAGACTTGCAGATTCAGCTGCCCTTGCTGTTGCCCATTTGCCCCTGACCATGGCACCTTTAATTTCCCAGTTCCCTGACTCTTAACAACCCTTCATATAGCTAGCAGAAACAAGCCCTTACAGAAGAAAGGGGATATACCTGTATTAATTGGTACTTTAAAGCTAGCTCATTTTAAAATAATCCAGTTGGTCATAATCAGTTCTTATTTTATGTATGTCCTTAGAATCTTCAGGATCTACTTCAAGAAAAGGGTCCCAATTTTCAGCACCCTAAGAAACAAGTCTTTATATTTATCCATATTAGTTAATTTTATTATTCTATATTATGATATCTTTTTAGATCCCAATTTTGCTACCCAATGTGTTAATTATCCCTTCCAGTTTCCTGTCATTCTTAAACCTGATGACCATAGCACCATCCAAGTCACCAGTAGCAACAAGACTGTGCCAGAGCAGAATCCTGAAACATTCTGCTGGAGACAAACCCCCAAGTTAAAAATGATCTTCAAAATTTGAGTTGCAACTGGCCAACTAATTCTGAATCCACTTTGTTACTGGAGTCTACATAATATTGGATGTAACTTTGTCTATGGAAGTCTCTTGATCCAAAAACGTTGATGAAGTCCATCTGCTTGTTTTTTTTTGTTTTTTTTTTCCTTGTGTACTCTATCCCAGCTTTGCTACCTGACCAATAATGCCTTACATTTTCATTTAGTAACACAATTCTGGCTTCCTTCTTACCACTTCAACTTATTTGAATAGAAAATACACATGGGTATCTCTTACACTTTTTTTTCCCAATTTTCCTGCCTGGAAGGCTCATCCTCCTCACCTCCAACTTTAAAGTTTCCCTGGCTTCTTTTAAGATTCCACTTCAATCCCATCTTTTTTAGGTAGCGTTTCCTATTTACACTGCTGGCTCCCTCTCCCAACTCTCGTGTGGCCTTCTGAGATTACCATTCTTTTGTTGTTCAGTTATGTCTGATTCTTCATGATTCCAAGAATTATTTTTTCCATGGGGTTTTCTTGACAGACACTGAAGTGGTTTGCCATTTACTTCTCCACTGGATTTGTTTTTGGTCAAAGCTCTCCACTATGAGCCAGGTAGATAGAATAGCTCAGTTTCTATGCAAAGCAGTGATCTAGGAGAAACTCTTTTAGACAGTGACTTTTCAAGGCTGGATTTGATTTCAGGTCTTCCAGTTTTGGGATAAGCATTTTATCCAGTTTGCTATCTAGCTCTCTCTTAAATACTATCTTATCTATTTTATATGTAGTTATGTTGTCTCCATTAGACCATGAGCTCAGGCAAATTAGAAATATTTATAAACTTCTTAACAAATCTATTCATTGAACTACAGAAATCAAGTCCATCACTAGGCCTATATTTGAAGGCTTTCCAGCTTGGACCTGCTGTAACTTAGCTGTCATACCAGGATCATTTTACCAACACAGAGGCATCAGAGCTAAGACTCAGACAAAGGGCTCCATTACTTACTGACATTCTTATCTAAATGTAGTAAAAGAAACACATCAAAACACATTATTTTAACTTCAAATAAGAAAGTAAAAATAGGAATAATACATTAAGTCATGAAATAAGATATATGTGAGGGAAAGGAATGATAAACAAGATGACAATAAAATATTATAATTAGCAGAGCAGCAAGAATCAAAGAGGAAAAGTGATTCACTAAGGGTAGAAGCTCATAAGAACAGATAGATATAAAGAGACAGCTCAGGACAGAATTCAGAGTTCCAAAGAGTAAATTACTATGCTAATGTGAGCCTAGCATATCTCATTTAATGTGGGTGGAGAAATAGACAGGTAATAGAGGGCCTATTGGAAGATAGGAATATTAATAAATTGTTAATAGATCTGTGAATTGGTCCAACCATTATGAAAAACAATTTAGAATTATGCCAAGGGACTAAAATGTCTTTTGATTCACAGATCACACAGATAACACTGCTGGGCATGTAAGACAAGGAGGGCCGGCAGCAAAATTTTCATTGCTATTACAAAAAGTGAGCTATGAACTAGAAACCCGGGAAATTGTTAAATGACTGCTGAATATAAATGTAATAGCATCTTCTTGAATGAGAGGAAAAAAAAAGCAATTCTGAGAAATATGGGAAGATTATATAAATGCTAATATACTGTGATGTAGAACTAAGAAAACAATATACGCAACCACAATATAAACTAACAAATCAAAACAGAATGCTACATGTGTGTTATTCTAATGATCAAGTGTGGTCCTGAAGAAAAGGTGAAGAAATGTCCTTTCCTTCTTTCAAAGAAAATTTGGGTGTGAAAGGATGTTAAGGTGTTAACCTTATATGTGAAAGGTATTAAATATTCTATTACTGTGAGATGAGATCAAAGTGCTAGTGTTTTTGCTGAACTTTTTGTCACAAGAAATTGGGGGAATATATCTAACTATGATTGTAATATAAAAACAAAAGGCATCAATTAAACATTTATTATATTAAAATAGGCAAATAATTTGTATGCACATCATCAAAGAGAGGATTAAAACTGCAGAAATAATTTCATTCCACAATCTTCTGATACCAGCGGAATAAAATGGGTGAATATATGCTCAACAGTATTCACTATCATGGAAAAAATCCAGTGCAGAAGCTCAATTTGAAATTGAAGAGATATTCACTATAGATGGTGTGGTCCTTTTACGTATTACATCAAGTTCCAGGGTGTTGCAAAGATTCCTGGATGCAATCTATGGCCACTCACTCAGAAAAAAACAGGTGGATGAAGACTGCTTACAACCCAGATTAAGACAGTCAATCTGTTCACACACACACACACACACACACACCCTATCAATGAATGAGTGTGTGTGTGTGTGTGTGTGTGTGTGTGTGTGTGTGTGTGTGTGTGTGTGT
>JAJPUD010001538.1:347027-365991 GCA_023553655.1 Myrmecobius fasciatus | reverse complement strand
TGTGTGTGTGTGTGTGTGTGTGTGTGTGTGTGTGTGTGTGTGTGTGTATCTTGGACAAAGGCACCAAAAAAAAAAAATGCACAGGCATTACAATGAACAAGGTGAGTTCAGAATAAACAGGCAGAGAGAATGGTAGAGCAATGAAGTCAAAGTCAAATAGAAAAGGAACCCTGACACCACATATTAAATTAGAAAACCACAAAATAACAGTATCTATGTTGTACTGTATTTTTATTTGGCAACTTGAGTTTGATACCTCTGCTCTAATGTTCAAGCTCTTTAATTTCCCAAAATATCTTGAAACAGATATCAATTTTTTTAATACCAATATTCTATTGTTTTTTTTTTGACTCAATAATATAAAGGTCTTTAAAGAATTAAAAATAATCACTCAGAGGGTAATGGAGAAGCACATGGTAAGTATGAAACTGATAAATTAGGGGTAAAGAATGTCAGAAAAAAAAATACTCACAAAAGACAGACATCATGTGACAAGAGAAAGATAACTGATGAACAGTCCACCAGCCTAGAGGGAACATCCACATCAATAAGGCCCCAGATAGACTTAACTATATGAATAAAATAAAAGGCCCTACTTTAGAATTCAACAGCTCAAGCACCCAAGGTAACAGATATTCCTTATCTTCTGCAGATGTAAAGTACCAGTATTACTAAGTTAGTTTAATCGAGGGCACTTTAAAAAAATAGTTCAGTACCTTGGAATTGGCAAATTAAGTCAAGAACAGGTTATAAAATTTATAGTTAACACTGAATTACTTAAACATATAATTTTTACAAATTTTTTCACAAACAAGATTCTTGCTAATAGTAATATTATTAGAGGTACATTTTGTAATTTCTTTGGAATCTTCTTAGAAATTCAAAGCATCTTACACACACATCATCATCTCACTTATTTTCACAAAGTCCTTGTGAGCAAAATGGCTTATTTAGGTATAATCATTATTACCAGATGAAATAATTTTATTCTTCTGACTCTTGGTCCTTCAAAACTATTCATGGAAGGATACTCAGCACTGTTTTTTCTTTTTAAAAAAGTAGATGAAAAAGACGTCCAATTTTTTAAAAGATAAAAATCAATTGATAAACTGCAGGAGGAAACTGTTTCTGTCCAGTTCTTTATGTCCATCTTTGAAAAGCTGTTAGAAATAGAGATAAAAAATTACTTTCATATAACCATTAAATTAATACTTTCTATTACAATACTTTACAATGTTCTAAAGATATATGTAAATGCAAATACAATCATCCTAACCATTTATCTTAACTACTGAGAAATTGGACAGGAAGAAATAAGGACTATGCTAATCACTTTAACAATGTCTCTTTTGATCCTTACAACAACTCCGAGATCTGTCTCAAGAGCACCACCAATTGCCTCCCAATGTATAATTTGCTACAGATTAATGATTAAATCCTTTCTTTTATAGATTAGAAAAGCAAGGCCTGGAAAAATTCAAAATTTTTTTGGGTAAGGTGATCCGTAATAGGTATGGAGCTGGAACCAAAAAGTTTTCCAAATCATATAGTTTTTAGAGCTGGAAGACTTTTGATCATCTAGTTTAAATCCCTTCCATTTTCCAGATGAGAAAATTTAGGTTCAAGAAAATGAAGTGACAGGTTCAAAGTAACATATAATTGAAAACATCTTGATAATCTATTATTTGCACAGGGTATTTGAAAGACTCTGTTAGATGGAAAAAACTAACATAATCAGTGAGTGTCTATTTTCATAGACTCATAAAGGATTAGAATGGTCAGGAACCTTAAGTTATCCTCATCCCTTTATTTCACATGATTAGGAATCATGACTCAAATTTGGGAAGTCATTTAGTTAGGTCTTAAAACAAGATGGTAATAATGCCCAAAATGTTTTTCCTATCCACTGAAAATTTCTATTACTTTTTAAAGAAAGGCGAAGCATATAAAGGCACTGACCTGGGAGTGAAGACCTGAGTTCAAGTCTTTCCTGATACATACTAGATAGCTCTCGAATTTCCATATAAACCTTACAGATCCATAGAAAAACAACAAAAATCTCAATTTCAAAGGGACAAAAAGTTCAAATACCTCCTAAGAACAAATGAGGCTTTGAATGAAAATATTAATAGCATCCAAAATTCCATGAGTTTGAAAAGAAATCAAAATTTAAACTAAATATTATGTAATTATATGAAAAATTTTGGTCCAGTGAGTCCACCTCCTTTGAAGAAGTGGGAGACTGGCTGAAGAGCATTGCCCATTAGATCCAAGTGAAGTTCCTAGTTTTAAAGAATTGTTTCTTCTTCCCCCTTCAAAAAAAGTGTCATAAGAGATGGAATATTAGTTGTAGAGGGAAGAAAGGATATATATTTCCAATCAAGTCAATGAAAATAAAAATAAAAAGGCTTCCATATTATACACCAAATGTGAAGATATCTACAACTATCTGAAACCTTTGTGTTTCCTATAGTATCTTGCACATTGTAATTCCTCAATAAATGTTAACTAAATAAGATAATAAATAGATGTCATGAATTGGTGAGTTCTAGGCTTGATAGTCTGACCATGGAGTTTTCATTCTAGAAGCTTTTTTATGTACATGGTTCTCTGGTACTAGTGTTCATACTGTAAGAAAATTGCAATTAAAAAAAAAATTAACCTTGAAACTTAAAAAAGATCAAAACAATCTCAAGAATTTACAAAAGAGTGTAAAAAAGTGATATACATGGCACCAAAATCCTTTTTCACATCAAAGTACAGAAGAGCGTAAACATACTTTTAAAACATTTAATTCATTGGGAGGGATAAAGCTTCTTAGAACTTGCCAGTCATGCAACTTAATCTTCAGGTCCCTGCAATATCCTCTGGTTTTCAAAGAAAGCCTTATTGCATTATTAAAGAATAGTCCTGTAACATCTCTCCACTGATAATCTGGACAATTTTCCCTTCCAAGTCACAAGGCTGAAAGTAATTTTTAAGTGAAGGTGAGGGGAAAGGGAGTAATGGAGAGATTATATATACATATACATACACACATACATAAAAATTAAGAGGACGCGCGGGAGGAAGTGTGATCTTCTATACTAGTCTCCTATACTATACTAACTATATATATATCTGCTACTAAACTATATGTCCATTAAGAAATCTCTCCAAACAACTCGTTTTTTAGGTTTCTAGCCTAGCACATATTTAGGCTCCCAAGATGCTGCGGAAGAAGTCCGGGAGTTCACCTCCAAATCTCACTGCACGCCCTGGTCGAACCAAGGAGGAGCCGGGTCAGGCCGCGGATCCACGAGCAAAGGCTGCAGAGCCCGGCCTGCAGTGACTCCTCAAGGTCACCTGGAGGGCCCGGGAGACTGTCCCTTCCCCTCCCCCTCCGAGGATAGGAATATAAGCTTCGAAGCCTCAGCTGTCAGGGGCTCTCCTTACTCTCACCCAAAGCAAGACGGGAGAGCAGCCTGGCTCAGTCCTCAGTGGCGCGGACTCACCGCGAGGGTGCAGACGGAGCGAGGGAAGGCGGGCCGGGCCCGGAGTTCAGGCCAACGGCGCCTCCACGGCGGCTGGCTCCGGATGGGGAGGGTCACAGCGGCTCAGTTCAAGTCCAACTTCCTCTGCGTTTCTTGCAACTTTGCTTGCAGCCGCCGCTTTCGCCAGAGCAGGAAGCGCCTCCACATGAGGCACGCCTGCCAGCCAAAGAAGCAGCCCGAGGCGAAGGATACTACCACGGCTACGCGTAGCTTCCGATCCACTATATCTGTCATGGCGATGACAGTCCCGGCACCGGGCACCGGACACCAAGCTCGCAATGCGGCAGCGCGGAGGAGACAAAAAGGCGTGCACTCGGCCGACCTCGGAATCCTCTTAAATTGGGGAGGGAAAAGAAAAGCCGAGATCCAGAATGTGTGGAGTGCGTCTGCGCCGCTCTTGCCCCGCCTCTTCCTTGTGTGTACCCAATGAGCTTGCACTGTTCTCCGCTGACTCCTGGGGAGGGATTTAAGTAGGTTGGGGCTAGTATAGTTGGTGTAGCAGTAAGAAGCAACTAATATGTCCCGCTCTCCCCTACGCTTCCCCGAAAATGTTCTTACCCTCACGGATCTCCTGTTCTAATGGGAGAGACCACACAAACAATTATGTACTTAAACAATATCTCATAGGAAATAGAGAGGAGATAATCTCAGAATTAAGGTATTAGCAGAGAGAGGCCTGATGGAATGGGAAGCGGGGAAGAGGGAGGGCGATATTAAAGTACAGCGGGTTTTACTTTTTGTTTTGGAAAAGAGAGGCTAAGACCTCAGATCTGGTCTCTTGATCTTACCAGTCTAGTGGGAGGCAAGACCATCTGTTGAGAGTGGATGTCCATAGTTTGGGGAAGGGCTGAACAAGTTATAGTGTATGAATATGAGGGAATGGTAAACTAAGAAATAATGAAGGGGATGTTTACAGAAGGAGCTGGGGAGACTTATGTGGTCTGAAACAAAGTGAAGTGAGCAGAATGAAGAGAAAAATTTAGACAGTAACAATAATCAACTGTGAAAAATGTAACTCTGATCAACACAGTAACCTGCCACAATTTCATTGGATTCGTGATGAAAAATGGTTATCCATTTTTACACAGGAAAGTGATAGACTCACTGCAGATTGAAATTTATTCTGTCTCTCTCAAAAGAGAATGATTAAAGCCTCTTACACTGGTACTGTAGGCTAGAATTAATACCTATTTATCTCAAGTAAAACATGCTCGGAATGAATTTTTTGGACGTTTTTCATTAAAAAAACAAATTTTAGCTTGGGAGAGAATAAATTATCTTAAGATCAACTTAATAATGATTTTTTTTTTAAAAGAGAAGGTAGGAGATCAAAGTTGAAGTTGGAAGATTGAGTATAATGATAAAGGTTTGGAACAGTTGCTTCTAGATATGTCATAAGGCAGAAGTATCAAACCTGGAACATTCAATAATATCCCAAGTGCCTCAGAACTGAAATAAAACGTAATTAGGAAATGTGTGATATGTAGTAGAACATAGATAATGTAGTAGAATGTAGTAGAAAATAGATAATATTAATTTATGGTTTTCTAAGTCAATATGCAACCTGATGGGATGTTTCTATTTAAGTTTGCCAACTCTATAAGGAACCTATAGAAGATGTCAAGTAATAATGAGTTTAGTTCCTGACTCTCCCTTTCCTTCTTTACCCCAGCCCTTCCCCTCATTCCAGAGGTTTCTGTGCTCCCTTAAATATCTTAACTTTACAGTTCCTCCATCTATTCAACTACCATGATCTATTTCTCTACTTCTCCCACTAAAAACAAATGTACCATTGATCTGTCGTCACTAGCCAGTGCCCCATTTCTGTGTTCAAGAACTTTGAATTTCTTTATCTGATTATATCCTTTACTTTCTATTGATTCCTATTCCTTACTGCTCTTATACCTACTTTGTTTTCACCATAATTTCCCAATCATTCCATCTGTCTCAGGCCATCAATCCTTCTGTAACTACACTTGCCTCCTTTCCAATCTTAAACCAGTTCAATTCTACAATTCCTCTACTCTTGAATCCCTTGTTCCCTTGTCCTATAACCCCTCTAAACAAAGTTTTGTTCAATCCCAAATCTAGATTCCTCTCACAATCTGCTTTTTTTTCTATCCAGTTCATATGCTGCTAAAAACACAAAATGATCTTTATTGGGTCCACTACAATTTATATTAGCTAACCTAAGCTGGGTCTTTATTGCAGCAAGGAATCATACTCTTTCCAATTGATTCTGTATCCCTCTCTCCTCAGTGGCTGTTCTGCTTTTTTCTTTTATTCTTAAGACTCTTATGCTGCTTTTCCTTCCTACCCTCTTGATTCATAAATTTTTTTAACTGAAGAAATTGTCTTCTTCCCTCTTCATCTTAAATCCCTCTGATAATTGTCTTCCATTTCCTGCTTTGCTTTAATCTCTAATGATGAGGTGTCTTCGGTTTGCTATGGCCAATTTCCTTACATTTGCACTTGATCTCATCTGCTCCCATCTTATCTAAAAGATGGCTACCACCTCCAAGCTTGCTCTTTCTTCTTCAGTCTGTCTATATTCATAAATTCCTTCTCCATTGCCTGCAAATAGGCCCATGTCTCCCATTTTTAAACTAACAAACAAAAAAACTTCACCAGATCCTATCATATCTTTCAGCTATCATCATATCTCCTCCACTTCTCAGCTAAACTTGAAAAACCATCTACAATCCATACCTTTACTTCCTTGCCTTTGTCTCTTCTAAGCTCTTCAATCTTGCTTCTTCATCATTCAACTGAAGCTTTTTTTTCTCCAGTTACCAATGTCAAATCTAATGGCCTCTTCTTGATTCTCATTCCTCCTATCTCACAACATTTGAATCTGTTGACCACTTTTATCTCCTATATATGCTTTCTTCTTTGGGCTTTCGTGACTCTCCTCTCCTTTTCCTACCTTTCTGACGACTCCTCAACCTCCTGTGCTAAGTCTTCATCTATATTATATGCCAACTAACTGTAGATATCCCCGTCATTTATATAGAATTTTCTTTTCTCTGTGTAGGATTTGACATGGTGATTTCATCAGATCTTTGTGCAGATAATTTATAGTGCTATATATCCAGCCCAGTTTGCTCTCTTGAACTCCGGTACCATATCACCAGCTACCCTTGGGACACTTCCAATTGCATGTTTAACTGATACTTTGCTTAATAGATTACAAACAGAAATAATTTACTTTTACCCCAAACCCAGTTCTCTTCTGAACTTCATCATTATTTTTGGGAATACTACTATGTTATAGGAGCTGCCTGCTAATGGCTGCTGGGGAATCTAATTCTGACCAGCAAAATAGATACCTTCATGTGAGAGAATGATGATACAAGGAGACTGAGAGGCAGTTGCATTCTCTGACCTCTCTCCTCTTCCCTCTTGCCTCTAATTTATTTTGTTCCCAATTCACAAGCAACATCTGTGGCAATAAAGGCTGATTTGTGATTCCTTCAAGTGCTTTGATTCACAGCTGTGGGGGCTTTTGGAGAACCTACTGGCTCCTTCACACTTAGACATGGTCCTCAACACTGCTACACTTTCATATTTGTAATTTTATTGTCATTTTCCACTCTTTTTTTTCACTTATCTTATAAATCCAATAAATTACAAAAATCATGTTGTTTCTATCTTCCCAATATTTCTTGATCATCACCTGAAGTCTGGGTTATTGTAATAGCCTTCTACTTGGTCTCCTTGCTTCAAAACTCTTTCTGTACTACAAACTAATTTCTACTTAGCCACTTTGAGCTATGTCCATGAAATGTTTTCCCCTACTACCTACTCAACAAACTTTAGTAGCATCCAATAACTTTCAGGATAAAGTCCTCATTTTAGTACTTAAAGCACTTCATGAAGATGGAAAAAAGAAGCCAGAAAGCTACCTGCTTGGTACTAGCTTGGACCACCCCAGTGCAATGGGCAAGCCTCAAGCACCTGGGGCCCTGTTGTGGAAAGCCAATGACTGAGCTCTTGATCCCTAGCACAGGAAACTTGGGACAGTGCCCTATGTCCCCCAGGAATAGAGCACAATTTTTAAAAAATTAGCAAAAAACCAAGAAGAGCCTTAACTATAGAAAGATACTATGGCAACATAGAAGATCAAAATACAAACTCAGAAGAGGATAACAGTATCAAAATGCCTACATGTGAAGTCTTAAAGGGGAATATGAATTGATCTATAGCCCAAAAAGTTTTCTTGGAAGAGCTCAAAAAGGATTTTAAAAATCAAGTAAGAGAAAGAAGAATTGGGAAAAGATATGAGAGCTATGCAGGAGAATTATGAAAAAAGAGTCAACATCTTAGAAAAAGAATCACAAAAATTGACTGAAGAAAATAACTTTAAAAAATAGAATTGGCCAAATGGGGAAAAATACACTGAAAAAAAATAATTCCTTTAAAGTAGAATTGGTATAAACCTGCAATTGGAATTGGGCTTCCTTAGAATTGGGCAAGTGAAATCTAATGATTTCATGAGATGTTAAGAATCAATCAAACAAAATCAAAAGAATAAAAAAATAGAAGAAAATGTATAATAACTCATTGGAAAAAAAACAACTGACCTGGAAAATATATCTAGAAGAGATAAATTAAGGATTATTGGAATATCTGAAAGCTATTATCAAAAAAGAGCCTAGACAGAATCTTTCAAGAAATTATGAAGGAAAACTCCTCTGATATCTTATTACCAGAGGATAAAATAATCATTGAAAGAATCCACTGATTATCTCCCGAAAGAGATTGCAAAATGAAAAAACCCAAGGAATGTTGTAGCCAAATTCCAGAATTATCACATCAAGTTGAAATTACTAATAGCAGTCAAAAAGAAATAATTCAAATTTCAAGGAGCCGCAGTCAAGATTACACAGAATTCAGCATCTTGTTAAAGAATCAGAAGGCTGGGAATATGATATTCCAGAAAGCAGTGGAACTTGGATTATAAGAAAGAATCAACTATCTAGAAAAACTGAGCATTATCTTTCAAGGGAAAAGATGAAAAATCAATTAAATAGGGGACTTTCAAACTTTCCTGATGAAAAATCCAGGGCTGAAAAGAAAATTTGATCTTCAAATATAAGACTCAAAAGAAAAATAAGAGGGTGAATAAGAAAGAAAAAATTTAAAAACACTATATTATTTAATAAGATTTTACTATTTATATCCCTATATGGGAATATGATACTTGTAACTTTGAGCACTGTATCTCTATTAGAAGGAGTATACATAGACTTATACATCGATTTTGATGTAATGATAGCAAAAAATAAATTAAGGGGTTAAAAAAAAAGGATTGTACTGGGAGAAGAGGAAAGGGAGAGGCAAAACAGGATAAATTAAATGACGTGAAGAGATATAAAAGACCCAGTGAATTAAAAGAAGAGGGAAAAGGAGGCAGAATAGGATAAATTATATCACATGAAGAGACATGAAATACCTATTATATAAAGGGAAAGAAAGTAGAGGGATGAACATTGTTTGGACTTTACTCCCATCTTACTTTGCTCACTCAGTTGAGTAGAGAAATCTAACTTACCCTTTAGGGAAGTAGGAGGGGAAAGGGAAAAGAAAAGAGAGTGGGACTAATAGAAGGGAGGGAAGATTGAGGAGGCTATCGTCAGAAGCCAAACATTGATGAGGAGGAACAGGGTGAAAGGAGAGAGAGAAGGATAAATGGGGGGAAATAGAATGAAGAGGGATACACAATTAGAAATCATAATGTGAATATGAATGGGATGAACTCTTCCAAAAATGAAAGCAGATAGCAGAGTGCATTAAAAATCAGAATCCTACAATATATTCTTTACAAGAAATGAATACATTTACAGTGATTTACAGAATACATTTGCACACAGAGTAAAAGTAAAAGGCTAGAGCAAAATATATTATGCTTCAGGTGAAGTAAAAAAAAGAAAAAGGCAATACTGATCTCAGACAAAGAAAAAAAATAGATTTAATTAGAAAAAATAGGGAAGGAAACTACATCTTAGTGAAAACTACACATAGCAAATGAAATAATATCAATCAATAAAAATATATTCATCAATTGGTATAGCATCCAGATTCTTAGAGAAGTTAAATGAATTACTGGAAGGAAAGGATAACAAAACTCCCCCCTCTCAGAGCTAGATAAATCTAACCACCAAGTAAATAAGAAAAAAATCAAGGAGGTAAGTAGAATTTTGGGAAAATTAGTTATGACAGACTTCTGGGGAAAATTCAATGGGGATAGAAAGGAATATACTATTTTCTCAGTAGTATATGGCACCTACACAAAAATTTATCCTGTATTAGGCCATACAGAGCTCACAATCAAATGCAGGAAAGCAAAATATTAAATAGATCCTTTTCAGATCATGATGTAATAAAAACTACATGTGATAGAAGACCATGGAAAGAGTCAAAAAGTTAATTGGAAATTAAATAATCTAATACTAAAAAATGAAGAGGTTAAGCCATAGAAACAATAATTTCAGCAAAGAGAATGTCAATAATGAGACAAAATACCAAAATTTCTGAGATCCAGTCAAAGGAGTTCTAGGGGAAATTTTATATCTCTAAATGCTTACATGGATAAAATAGAAAGAAGAGATCAATGAATTGAGCAAGCAAATAAAAAAGCTAGAAAAAAAAAGACAAATTAAAACCTCCCAATTAAATGCCAAATTAGAAATTCTGAAAATCAAAGGAGAGATTACTAAAATCAAAAGTAAGAAAGCTATTGAACTAATAAATAAAACTAAGAGCTGGTTTTATGAAAAACCCAATAAAACAGATAAATCTTTGGTTAATAAGATTTTTTTAAAAGAAAAAAAGAAAATTAAATTATCAGTATCAAAAATTAAAAAGGTGAATTCACCACCAATGAAGAGGAAAAGAAAGCAATAATTAGCTTTTTTGTCCAAATGGTTGTCAATTGAACAGTATAAGTAAAATGGATGAATGCAAATTAATAGATGAATATAAAAGGAAATCAAATACTTATAAAAGAAATTTTAGAAAAAGAAACTGAATAAGCTATCAATGAACTCCCTAAGAAAAAAGCTCCAGGGCCTGATGGATTTACAAGTGAATCCTACCAAACATTTAAAGATCAATTAATTTCAATACTATGTACACTATATGGGAAAATAGGTAAGCAAGGAGTCCTTCCAAATTTTTTTTATGACACAAATATGGGGTTGATACCTAAATCAGGAAGAGCCAAAACACAGAAAAGTTTCAATTAATTTCTCTAATGAATATTGATGAAAAAATTTAAGTAAATTATTAGCAAAGAAATTACAGCAAATTCTCATGAGATTAATGTACTATGACCAGGTAGAATTTATACCAGGCATGCAAGGCTGTTTCAAAATTCATATGGTCATAATTAACCATATGAATAACACAACCAAGAGAAATCATATAATTATTTCAATAGATTCAGAAAAAGCTTTTGACAAAATATAGTTCTGATTCCTATTAAAAAACACTAGAGACGGGGCAGCTAGGTGGCGTAGTGGTTAGAGCACCAGCCCTGAAGTCAGGAGGACCTGAGTTCAAATCTGGTCTCAGACACTTCCTAGCTGTGTGACCCTGGGCAAGTCACTTAACCCCAATTGCCTCATCAAAAAGCAAAAAACAAAAAACAAAAAAAAAAAACACTAGAGATCATAGAAATAGATGGAATTTTCCTTAAAATAATAAGCAGTATCTATCCAAAATCATCACTAAACATCATAGGTAATGGAGATAATCTATAAGCATTCCCAGTAAGATTAGGGGACAAACAAGGATGTCCTTGGATATCACTATTTTTACTCAATATTGTATTAGAAATTTTAGCTTTAGTAATAAGAAAAGAAAAAGATTAAAGGAATTAAAATAGACAGTGAAAAAATAAAACTATCCCTTTTTTCAGATAATATAATGTTATACTTAGAGAATTTTAGGGAGTCAACTAAAAAAACTTTTTGAAATAATTAACAACTTTATCTAAGTTCCAGAATATAAAACAAACTCACATAAACCATCAGTATTTCTGTAAGATTACCAACAAAGTCCAGCAGCAATAAATAGAGAAATTCCATTAAAAAAACCTGTTGGCAATATAAAATATTTGGAAATCTACCTTCCAAGACAAACTCAGGAACTATATGAACAAAAGTACAAAACTCTTTTCACACCAATAAAGTCAGATCTAAGTAACTGAAAAAATGTCAATTGCTCATGGGAAGACTGAGCTAATATAATATGACAAATAATAAAATTCATCTGGAAGAACAAAAGGTCAAGAATATCAAAATGCAATGGAAGGTGGCCTAGTTATATAAAACTGTATTATAAAGTGGCAGTCATCAAAACTATTTGATACTAGCTAAGAAATAGAATGATGGATCAGTGGAATAGGTTAGGAACACAAGAGATGATAATAATTATAAAAACCTACTGTTTGATTAACTCAAAGACTGTAGCTTCTGGGATAACTCACTATTTGACAACAACTGCTGGGAAAGCTAGAAAATAGCATGGCAGAAACTAGGCATAGACCAACATCTCAAACCATATACCAAGAGAAGGTCAAAAATAGTACACAATTTAGACATTTTCTTATTGATAACTGATCAAAGGATATAAACAGGAAGTTTTCAGATGGAAAAATTAAAACTATCCATAGTCATATGAAAAAATGCTCTGTTGTGAAAAATGCTATAAATCTAAAATGTTGATTAGAGAAATGCACTTTAAAACAACTGAAGTACTACCTCATACCTATCAGATTGACTAATATGATAGAGAAGAAAAAGGATACATGTTGAAGAAGATGCAGGAAAATGCTAACATTATTGCATTGTTTGTGGAGTTGAGAACAATTATGCCCAAAGCGCTATAAAACTGTATACCCTTTGATCCAGCAATACTACTAGTAGGTCTGTATCCCAAAGAGATCATAAAAAAAGGGAAAAGGACACACATATAAAAATGTTTATAGCAGCTCTTTTTATGGTGGGAAAGAATTAGATATTGAGGGGATGCCCATCAATTGGAGAATGGCCGAACAAGTTGTAACATGTGAATGCAATAGATTGCTATTTGTTCTATAAGAAATGATAAGCAGGTGGATTTCAGAAAAACCTGGAAATATTTACATGAATTGATGCTGAGTCAAATGAGCAAAATCAAGAAAACATTGTACATAGTAACAGCAACATTGTGGGACGACCAACTATGATAGACGTAGCTCTTCTCAGCAATACAGTGCTCCAAGACAATTCCAATAGACTCATAATTGAAAATGTTATTCACATCCAGAAGAACTATGGAGTCTGAATGCAGATTAATGCATATTATTCCTACTTTTTTGTTGTTGTTTTTTGCTTCTTTCTCAGGGTTTTTCTCTTTCGCACTGTTCTTTCACAATCTGACTAATATGGAAATATGTTTCACATGATTGTACATGTATAACCTAGATCAGATTGCTTGATGTTTTGAGGATGGGGAAAGGAGAAAAATTCAGGATTCAAAGTCTTATAAAAACAAATGTTGAAAACCATATTTACATGTAATTAAAAAATTAAAATAATATTAAGGGCAAAAAAGCACTCACAACTTGATCCCTTCCTACATTTTCCAGTCATCTTGCATAATATTAACTTTCCTATGAATTCTAGGATCCAGATATAGTGGTCTACTTGTTATTCTTCGAGCACACATCTCCCATCTTCATGCCTTTGTACTGGCTCTACCTCATGCCTAGAATGTTCTTTTTTCCAACCTCTCATTCTTAGCTTCTCTTGGATTCCTAAGCCTCAGCATAGTCCAGTTTCCTCCAAGTGGCCTTTCCCAGTTCACCCAACTGTTGGTTTGTTCTTCTCTAGGGTTACTGATCTTCAACTCTACATTTATTTTTTATTTGCTGATCTTATATGTGTCTCCACATTAGAATATGAGCTGTTTGAAGGCAGAGACTACTTTTGCTTTTTTTTTTTCCTTCGTAGCATAGTAACCCGGCACATAATAAACATATAATAAATGCTTATTTTTTATTAGTTTTATTTATTTATTTATTTTTATTTTTTTATTAATACTTTTTATTTGCAAAACATATGTATGGGTAATTCCTAAACATTAACCCTTACAAAGCTTTCTGTTACAAATTTTCCCTCCCACTCCCCACCCCTCACCTAGATGGCAGTATATCCACTACATGATAATTATGTTAGAATACTTAAGAAATCGAATATATGTATAGTTATTGCATCTTTTTTTTTGTGCAGGAGAAATCGTATCTACAAGAAAGAATAATCCAATAAAGGAAATACAATGCAAGCAAACCTCAATAGAGAACATGAAAATGATATGTTGTGGTCCACATTTCACATCCCTCTCTCTGGATGTATATGGCTCTCTTCACCGAACAATTGGAACTGGTTTGAAACATCTCATTGTTGCAGAGAGCCATGTCCATCAGAAGTGATCCTCATATAGTATTGTTGTTGCCGTGTATAATGATCTCCTGGTTCTGCTCACTTCACTGAGCATCAGTTCATGCAAGTCTCTCCAGGCCTCTCTGAAATCGTCCTGCTGGTCGTTTCTTATAGAACAATAATATTCCACAACATTCATATACCATAATTTATTCAGCAACTCTCCAATTGAAGGGCATCTATTCAGTGTCCAATTTCTAGCCACTACAAAAAGTACTGCCACAAACATTCTTGCACATGTGGAGCCCTTTCCCTCCTTTATGATTTCTTTGGGATATAGGCCCAATAGAAACACTGCTGGGTCAAAGGGTATGCATAGTTTGATAACTTTTTGAGCATAGCTCCAAATTGCTCTCTAGAATGGCTGGATCCGTTCACAGCTCCACCAACAATGCATCAGTGTCCCAGTCTAATAAATGCTTATTAATTGGTTTTTAGACTAGATGTAAATTCAAATCTAGAACACTTAAAGGTTACTACTTTCTTGATTCAAATGATATAACTTTCTGTGTCCCTCAGTTTTCTTATATGTAAAAAAAGGGGGGAACCTCTTAAGACTTTAGTTCAGCCTATGATTGTCAATATCAATAAAAAGTAAAATCCTTGTTTTAATAATATGAAGTTTTACACATAAGCCACCTAGTGTTCAATAGGAAACCCACATCTGGAATAGGGTATATGCTAATGGAAAACCATATTGAGATAGTTCATACTTCATCATGCCATCAATATATACCACAACCAAGCACTCTACAGAAGTCAGCATATTATTTGTTATATGTTGCAAAAGAGAATAGAGTATTCCTAAATACAAAGAAGGGCTATAAGATCATATGAGCCTTTTTAAGGGTTATAAAATCTGTCCCTGGTTGACATCATGAGCTAGTTTCATTTGCAAATATAACAGTTCCAACAAAGTAGTATGAGTTGCCTGAGGAAGTAATGTGTTCATCCTTCAAACAATGGATGATTCAGTATCAGTTGAAGTAAAAAAAAAAAAGCAGGGCAGCAAACATGATCTCAGAAAAAGCAAAAGCAAAAATAGATTTAATTAAAAGAGATAAGAAGTGTGCATCTTGCTAAAAAGTACCACAGATAATAGTGATATCAATACTAAACACAAATTCATCAGATAATATAGCATCTAAATATTTAGAGGAGAAATTAAATGAATTTTAGGAGGAAATAGACAGTAAAACTATACTACTAGGGGAGCTCAACTTTTCCCTCTCAGAACTAGATAAATCTAAAAAAAATAAGAAAGAAGTTGAGGGATTGAATAGAATTTTAGTAAAGTTAGACATGGTAGATTTCTGAAGAAAATTGAATGGGAGTATAAAGAAATATACTTTTTTCTTAGTGATACCTGGTACCTTCATAAAAATTGACCCATGTATTAAGTTACAAAAACCTCCCAATCAAAAGCAGAAAGGTAGAAACATTAAATCCATTCTTTTCAGATGATAATGCAATAAAATTAAATTCAATAAAGAACCTTGGAATGCTAGATTAAAAATTAATTGGAAATGAAATAATTTAATCCTAAGAATTTAGTGGGTCAAAGAACAAATCATAGAAACTCGATAATTGCTTTAAAGAAAATGACAGCAATGAGACAATATGCTAAAATTTATGGTATGCAGCCAAAGCAGTATTTATGGGAAAATTTATATCTCTAAACTTATGGGAAAATTTATATCTCTAAACCCTTATAGCAATAAAAGAGCAAATTGATGAATTTGGCATGTAACTAAAAGAATTAGAAAAAGAACAAACTAAAACTCCCCAATTAAATTGGAAATCCTAATTGGATCTCCAATTTGAAAACCTCAAATTGGAAATCCTAAAATCTAAGAAGAGAATGATAAAATTGAAAGTAAGAAAACCATTGAATTAATAAATAAAACTATAAACTGGTTTTATAGATCCTTGTAAATTGAGTACAGCAGTATATCATAAGGATCATACACCATGACCAGATAGAAGTTGTAGCAGAAGAGCAGAGTTAGTACAATATTAGAAAAACTATTGGCATAATTGACCACATCAATAATGAAGTCAACAGGAATCATGTCATTATCTTAATGAATACAGAAAAAGTTTTTGACAAACTATAACCACCAGTGAGCATAGGAATAAATGGAATTTGGCTTAAAATAATAAGTAGTAACTACTTAAGCCATCATCACCTGTAACAGAGATAAGCTAAAAGTCTTTCTAGTAAGATCAGGGTTGAAGCTAGGATGCCCATTATCATCATTATAATTCAATATTGTACAAGAAATGTTAGCTTTAGCAATAAGATAAAAAAAGAAATTGAGCTAATTAGAACAGGCAATGAGAAAACAAAACTATCACTCTTTGCAGACAATATGATGGGATAATCACAGAATCAACCCCAAAACTAGTTGAAATAATTAATGCCTTTAGCAAAATTGAAGAATATAAAATAGACCCACATAAATCATCAGTATTTCTGTATATTGCCAACAAAGTCCAGGAGCAAGAGAAAAAAAATTCAAATTCCATTTAAAATAATAAAATAGACAATATAAAATACTTGGGAGCCCACTAAAATAAATCCAGAAACTGGATGAATACAGTTACAAAACATTTTTCACACAAATCAAGTCAGATCTAAACAGTTGGGAAAATATCAATTATTAGTGGATAGTTCAAGCCAATGTAATGAAAATGACAGTTCTACCTAAATTAATTTTACTTATTCAATACTATACCAATCAAGAATTATTTTACAGAACTAGAATAGTAACATAATTCAATTGAAAGAACACAAGGTCAAGGATATAAGGAAAATTAATGAGAAAAAAATTAAAGGAGGGTGTCTAGCCACTAGATCTCAAACTGTATTACAACATGATAATCATCAAAGCAATCTGATATTGGCTAAGAAATTGGGGGATCAATGGGATAGAATAGTTACACAAGAAATGGCAATAAATGATCTCAGTAATCTAGTGTTTGGTAAAGCCAAAGACCCCACCTTTTGGGATAAGAACTCCCTACTTGACAAAAACTGCTGGGAAAACTGGAAAACAGTATGGTAGAAAGTAGGTAAAGATCAACATCTCACACTATATACTAAGATAAAGTCAAAATGGATACATGAATTAGACATAAAGGATGATACCATAAGCCAATTAGGAGAGCATGTAATAGTTTACCTGTAAGATCTATGGAAAAAAGAATTATTTTTTACTAAACAATAGATAGAAAGCATTATGAGATATAAAATGGATAATTTTTGGTTATACTAAGTTAAAAAGATTTTGCACAAACAAAACCAACGCAACCAACATTAGAAGAAAAAAAAAGACAGCTGGGAAACAATTTTTATAGCAAATGTCTCTAATAAAGGCTTCATTTATCACATGTATAGAGAACTGAGTCCAAATTATAAGGACACAAATAATTCTCCTTTGATAAATGATTGAAGAATATGAATAGACAATTTTCAGATGAAGATATCAAAGCTATCTATAGTCATGTGAAAATGTTCTCAATCACTATTGATTAGAGAAATGCAAATTAAGATAACTCTGAGGTACTATATCACATGAACTTATCAAATCCACTAATATGACAGAAAAAGAAAATGATTAATGTTTCAGAGGATGTGGGAAAATTGGGAAACTAGTGCATTGTTGGTGAAGTTGAACTGCTCCAACCATTTTGGAGAGCAATTTGGAATGATGCCTGAAAAGCTATAAAATTATACAAATTCTTTGATCCAGTGATTACACTAGTAGATCCCAAAATGATCAGAAAAAAATGTAATGGACTTATTCATACAAAAATATTTAAAACTCTTCTTTTTGTGGTCACAAAGAATTGAAAATTGAGGGATAACTGAACAAATTTTAATATATAATTGTAATCAAATGCTACTGTGCTATAAGAAATGACAAATAGGCAGATTTCAGAAATGAAAAGTGAAATGAGCAGAACGAGGAGAATATTGTACACAGTAACAGCAATATTGTATGAAGTTCAGTTGTGAATGATTCAGCTGTTCTTAGCAATACAATGATTCAAGGTAATTTCAAAGGACTCATAAAGAACTGATATAATCTGAACACATTTCAAAACATACTATTTTTAGTATCCTTATTTTTGGGGGTATTTTCTTTTTGTTCTGTTTCTTCTTTCACAGCAAGATTAATATGGAAATATGTTTTGCATGATTGCATATGTCTAACCTATATCAAATTTACTGTCTTAGAGAAGGGATAAGAGAGGGAGGGAGGGAGGAAGCAAGAGAATTTAAAATTCAAAATTTTTTGAATGAATGTTAAAAATTGTCTTTATATTTTGGGCAAAATATACTATATTATTTATTATAATATATCTTGTAATACATAATATGTTATACAAGAAAAGAATTAATTGTAACCAGTAACTGCTTGTTAATGGGAACCATACCTCTATCTACATTCCCTACTTCTGCAAAGAGGTAGAAGGGGTGTTTGTGTGATTTTTCATACCTATTTTTGAGGCAGAGTTTCATCATTATCATTTTACAACACTTCTCTTTTATTTCGACTTTTCTTTCCATTTACATTGATGTAATCACTGTGCATATTGTTTTTCTGGTTCTGCTTATTTTATTTTGCATCAGTTCATATGTCTTCCCATATTAAAAAAGGCCTAAGATGGGGAAGGTCAGGATTCAGCAGACAAGAATAAAGAATGCTATGAAAAATGAACTGTTTAGAGGCATCAAAGAATAAGATGTAAGTGTACTCAATTTGAACAAAATTTGAAAATTGAGTCAAAGGAGATGAGAGCAGGAATGGATGAGAAAAGAGGTAAAAGGTATTGAAGTAAAGGATCAGGTCATGGGCAACTTAAAGACATTCCCTATTAAAACTGGTGTATTTGTGTGTGTGTGTGTGTGTGTGTGTGTGTGTGTGTGTGTGTGTG
>JAJPUD010001538.1:298543-347017 GCA_023553655.1 Myrmecobius fasciatus | reverse complement strand
TGTGTGTGTGTGTGTGTGTGTGTGTGTGTGTGTGTGTGTGTGTGAGTATAATTTTGTAATTTCTTTTTTACCTGATTAATGGCATACTGGAAAGAAGATTGGATTTAGAATCAGGATCACCAGCTTCTTCTTTTGCTCTGATTCTTACTATCTGTCTAGTTCTGGGTAAATCACTTAACTTCTGTGATCCTCAATTTCCCCTCTGAAAAAAATTAAGATAATAATATACTTATTCTATCTCAGAGGCTATTGTGAAAAAAATACTTTGTAATCTTAAAGTCTGGTAGAAATGTGTGCTATTATCATTTTAATGCGTAATTTCTTTTTGTGACCAAAATTAATTATCTTGAAGTCTGTTTACTAGAAAGAATCAAAGACAGCCATTTTTCTAAACCGTACCTTAAACTAAAAAAAAAATTTGAAAAAAATGTAAAAGACATAGCCCTTCAAAAACAACAATAACAACTCTAAAAATATTTTAAAATTGTCATTTTAAATTCTTCAGAAGCCAACAAATACCCTCATTTCCCCCTTTTTCCTCCAATGAATTCAAAGCATAGAACTGGGGATGTTTTCTCTTTTGTCATGATCCCTCAGCTTTAGCCAAATAAACATATTTGTTATCCCTGTCAGTAGGAAGTTATCTTCCTATTTCTCAACTTCATGCTATCATTCTTTGTTGAGTATCATTTTTCTTCCTTTACAAATACTAGCATCATAGTATACATATACATAGGATCAAAAGGAACCATTGAAGTCATCTAATCTAGTCAGTCTTTGATAAACCATGACTCTTAACCTACTTTAAAATATTATTCAAAAATCATTTCCCAGATGAAACTTTTCAAATTAATGATGCTGATCTTTAGTCTTTCTAGCCATTTCAATAAAGCTTGAAGGAGTTGTGGACTGTGGAATTGGTTATGCACATATTATGTAATAATAATAATAGCTAACATTTACATAACATTTACTATGTGCAAGTCCCCATGCTAAGTGTTTTACATCATTATTTTATTTGATCCTCACAGCAATCCTGGGAGGTAGATGCAAACTTTTATCTTCATTTTACAGATATATTAAGCAATCTCTGAAACATGTTAACTATGTAACCACAGGCAAATCATTGAATCTCTCAGCCTTACAAGATGACTTTCTAAAATAAGGTTTCTTAAACTAAGGTTTTCATCTCCCTAGGTTCACAAACAGATTTCAGAATGAACTTGAATGTGGAAGAAATGAACATCTTTAACATCTAACTGTAATTTACTATTTTTTAATTGTTTTAAAAAAGTATGATTCTAAGAAGAGATTTATAGATTGATCAGACTGCTAGAGAAATCCAGGGCATATATAAGGTTAAGAATACTTTCTCTACTTGACTCAAATTGATTAGAATACAAATTATTCTCTAATTGATAAATGATCAAAAGATATGAACAGATAATTTTCAGATGAAATTAAAGCCATTTCTAGTCATATGAATAAATGCTCTAAATCACTATTGATTAGAGAAATGCAAATGAAGACAACTCTGAGGTACCATTTCACACCTCTTAGAGTATCTAAGATGAAAGGAAAATATAATGATAAATGTTGGAGGGGATGTGAGAAAACTGGAACACTAATGCATCGTTGGAGTTGTGAATTGATCCAACTATTCTAGAGAGCAACTTGGAACTATTGCCTCAGTTGAGTAATGGCTGAATAAGTTATGATCTATGAATGTAATGGAATGTTACTATTCTATAAGAAATGATAAGCAGGCTAATTTCAGAAAAGCCTGGAAAGACTTACATGAACTGATGCTAAGTGAAGTGAATAGAACCAAGAGATATACAGCAACAATAAGATTATGTGATGTTCAACTGTGATGTCTTTTCAACAATGAGATACTTCAAGGCAATTCCAATAGACTTGTGATAGTCATCTGCATCCAAAGAGAGAACTATGGGGACTGAATGTAGATCAAAGTAAAGCACTTTCACCTGTTTTTGTTGCTGTTTGCTTGCTTTGAGTGTATGTTCTTTTCTTTTTAGCTTTTGATATAATTTTTCTTGCACAGCATAATGAATATGGACATATGTTTAGAACAATTGCACATGTTTAACCTATATTGGATTTTTGCTGTCTATGGGAAGGGATACTGGAAAAGGAGGGAGAAAAATTTGGAACACAAGGTTTTGCAAAGGTGAATGTTTTTTTTTTGTTTGTTTGTTTTTGGTATGTCCTTCATTTTCTTTTCTTTTCTTTTCTTTTTTTTATTAAAGCTTTTTATTTGCAAAACATATGCATGGGCAATTTTTCAACACTGACCCTTGCAAAACCTTCTGTTCCAAATTTTTCTCTCCTTCCCCCTACACCCTCCTCTAGATGGCAAATAGTCTAATAATGTTAATTATGCTAAAATATATGACGAATAGAATATATGTATAAATATTTATACATACTTCTTGCTGTACAAGAAAAATTGGATCTACAAGGAAAAAAAAACCTGTGAAGGAAAACAAAATGCAAACAAACGTCAATAGAAACCACGAAAATGCTATGTTGTAGTCCATACTCAGATCCCACAGGCCTCTCCCTGGGTGTATATGGCTTTCTTCATCACTGAACAATTGGAACTGGTTTGAAACATTTCACTGTTAAAGAGAACCATGACCATCAGAATTGATCATCATATAGTCTTGTTGTTGTCGTGTATAATGATCTCCTGGTACTGCTCATTTCACTTAACATCAGTTCATGCAAGTCTCTCCAGGCCTTTTTGAAATCATTCTGTGAATCGTTTCTTATAGAACAATAATATTCCATGACATCCATATACCATAATTTATTCAGCCACTCTCCAATTGATGGGCAGCCATTCAGGTTCCAGTTTCTAGCCACTACAAAAAGAGCTGCCACAAACATTTTTTGCACATATAGGGCCCTTTCCTTCCTTTAAGATCTCTTTGGGATATAGGCCCAATAGAAACACTGCTGGGTCAAAGAGTACGCACAGTTTAATAACTTTTTGACATAGTTCCAAATTGCTCCCCAGAATGGTTGGATCCGTTCACAGTTCTACCAACAATGTATCAGTGTCCCAGTTTTCCCACATCCCCTCCAACATTCGTTATTATCTTTTCCTGTCATCTTAGCCAATCTGACAGTGGTATCTCAGAGTTGTCTTAATTTGCATTTCTCTGATCAATAGTGATTTGGAGTCCTATGACTAGAAATAGTTTTAATTTCTTCATCTGAAAATTGTCTGTTCGTTTCCTTTGGCCATTTATCAATTAAAGAGTGGCTTGAATTCTTATAAATATGAGTCAATTCTCTATATATTTTAGAGATGAGACCTTTATCAGAACCCTTAAATGTAAAAATGATTTCCCAATTTGATGCTTCCCTCCTAATCTTGTCTGCATTAGTTTTGTTTGTACAGAAACTTTTTAACTTAATATAATCAAAATTATCTATCTGGTGTTCAATTAAGAGTTCCAGTTCTTCTTTGGACACAAATTCCTTCCTTCTCCACAGATCTGAGAGGTAAACTATCCTATGTTCCTCTAATTTGCTTATAATCACTCTTTATGTCTAAATCATGACATTGAGATTTTATCTTGTTATGTGGTGTTATATATAGGTCAAATTCTAATTTCTTCCATACTAGTTTCCAATTTTCCCAGCGGTTTTTGTCAAATAGTGAGTTTTTATCCCAAAAGTTGGGGTCTTTGGGCTTGTCAAACACTAGATTGCTATAATTATTGCCTAGTTTGTCCTGTGATCCTATCCTATTCCACTGATTGACTACTCTATTTCTTAGATGACCGCTGCTTTATAAGATAGTTTTAGATCTGGCACAGCTAGGCCACCTTCATCAGCATTTTTTTCCATTAATTCCCTTGAAATTCTTGACCTTTTGTTCTTCTAGATCTGTAAAATAATTTCTTGGGAGTTTGATTGGCATGGCACTAAATAAGTAGATTAATTTAGGTAGTATTGTTATTTTTGTTATATTCACTCGGCCTACCCATGAGCACTTGATATTTTTCCATCTGATTAGATCTGACTTTATTTGTGTGTAAAGTGTTTTGTAGTTTAGTTCATATAGTTTCTGACTTTCCCTTGGCAGATAGATTCCCAAATATTTTATCGACAGTTATTTTGAATGGAATTTCTTTTTGTATCTCTTGCTGCTGAACTTTGTTGGTAATATATGAAAATGCTGATGATTTATGTGGATTTATTTTGTATCCTGCAACTTTGCTAAAGTTGTGAATTGTTTCTAGTAGTTTTTTAGTTGAATCTCTAGGGTTCTCTACGTATATCATCATGTCATCAGCAAAGAGTGATAATTTGGTTTCCTCATTACCTACTCTAATTTCTTTAATCTCTTTTTCTTCTCTTACTGCCAAAGCTAACATTTCTAATACAATATTGAATAGTATTGGTGACAGTGGGCAGCCTTGTTTCACTCCTGATCTTACTGGGAATGGTTCTATTTTGTCCCCATTACATATGATACTTGCAGATGGTTTTAAATAGATGCTACTGATCATTTTAAGGAAACGTCCATTTATTCCTATACTCTCTAAGTGTTTTTAATAGAAATGGGTGTTGGATTTTATCAAATGCTTTTTCTGCATCTATTAAGATAATCATATGATTTTTGTTAGTTTGTTTATTAATGTAGTTGATTATGCTGATAGTTTTCCTAATATTGAACCAGCCCTGTATTCCTGGTATAAATCCTACTTGGTTATAATGTATTATCCTGGGGATGACTTTTTGTAATCGCGTTGCTAATATTTTATTTAAGATTTTTGCATCAATATTCATTAGGGAAATTGGTCTATAGTTTTCTTTCTTTGTTTTTACCCTACCTAGTTTAGTGCAAAGGTGAATGTTGAAAACTATCTTTGCATGTATTTGGAAAAATAAAAAGCTGTTAAGGAAAAATTAGGAATGGCTAAATAAGTATATGAATGTAACGGAATATTATTGTAGTATAAGAAATGATGAACAGGCTGATTTCAGAAAAGCCTGGGAAGATTTACATGAACTGATAGTGAATGAAGTAAGCCAAATCAGGAAAACATTGTACATAGCAACAGCATGGACTTGAACTCAGGAGGAGGTATATTCTTGACTTCAGGACCCACATTCTAACTACTGAGTCACCCAGCTTCCCTATTATTCATTTATTCATGATGGTATCTATGAGGAGACTGCTCATTAACAATAGCATTGCCTGAGAGTAGGACTACCTGAAAAGACATTTCGAATATTGCTAAGAAAATAACTAGAATGCCCATCGTTTTTTTTCTACCTGTAAATCTCACTGCTGTGCCTATATTCCAAGGAGATCAAAGATAGAAAGAAAGAAACTACAAGCCCCCAAATAGTTACAGCAGGACTTTTTGTAGCAGCAATGAACTAGAAACAAAATGGATGTCCAATGATTGGAGAATGGATAAATACATCTTGATATTTGAATGTGACAGAATCTTATTGTGCCATTAGAATGTGAATGTGAAAAATACTGGGAGGAAGCAAATAAAGTACACAAAACCAGGAAAAGAGCATACACATTTTTAATCACAATTCAAGTGGAAAGAATAACTACCACCAAAAAAATCAAAATTGAAGACAGTGTAATTGTAATGATCAAGCTTGGCCTCATAAAAGAGATATAAATTCTATTTCCTTTTCTTTGCAGAGGTAGAAGATTGTGCATGTGGAACACTAGCATAGGATTAATTTTGCTAAAATGCTTTCCTCCCTTCTTTCTTATATTTGCTATAAGAGATTCTTCTCAGAGAGGGGCTAGATATAGGACTTTAATGGAAAATGAGAGAGATATAAAAGCAAAAGAAAGCAATTTTTTCAAAAATTAAAAAATAACAACATGGAGAAATTTAAATTACACTATTAAGGGATACGTGGTCTCTAGGTGATTGTTTTTTGCTATTGCTCCAGCATTTCTTTCGTAGATGTGGATATGTTGGACTGCTTGGAGCCCTACTCTTATACTGAATCATCAGAGGAGAGGGTGTATCTTTATTGGCTAATTCCATGATGATTGACAACTCATTCAGCAAGGACATTGGCTTTTAATGAGGTCCCACATGGAGCAAAATTCCTGGAAACAGTCCTGACAAAGATAGCCGAAATAACCATCCTGAAGCCTAACTCACTCTCAAAATACTAAAATAACTGGAGTTTGGACTTTCTATTCACAATCCCTTCTTCATGGCTTTGATGTTTAACAAATGTGTGTCTTGCAAAAAGTAGTTCTTTAAAAATGTATATCCAATTGGTGCAATTTAGAACCCCCACATTATCACTACCTTCCCCCCCATTTTTATGAAAGAAAAACACAATAGAAGCTCAAAGATTCAGAAACATACTTCATTCCACTGGTGCTGCTACAGAAAAAATGTAGACTGACAAGAATACTTTTTGTTGATTGAACACCAAATAACTCATAAAGCAAAGTTTATCTTTGTGAATTCTACTTACTACATTGGCCTAGATAGCCCTTTCAACTTGGACATTGAATGAGGCTGTGAATTTGTGCAAGAGTTGTAGATTTGTAATCATAAATATAATGAGCAGTTTTAACTTCTGGAGCAAGAACAAACAGTAAGAAACATATTGGTTTTTAGAGAAAAATTCAGTGGAGCTAGAAAGTTGGATTTTTGTTGGGGAGTCAAAGGTTGCTAGGAGGTTGATAATGGGAAGGTCAATAACTTGGTGCTCACCCTGGCTGGTTTTTTTTTTTTTTTCTTCTGCCTGCTGAAGAAGTATTAGTGATGTCAGTGCCCTTTAAATTTCAGTTTCTTGGACAAAGCTTCAGTTGCCCCACCCTAGTTATAGTTCTGTTTGTAAGATCAAAAGTCAAGTGAAAATGAAAAGGGGAATTATTTTGAGAAAAATGGATTTTTAAAAAGTCCAAACTAAAAAAAAAACCTTAAATGAAATTGAGCTAGAATTTGATAATTTAAAGACATTTGAATTCTTCCTTCAGATTCTGTGCTCCAGTGTTGTGTCTGAATACTTCATTCTTATTTATAAAGCAAAGAACTGCAGACAGATGCATTCCTTTGCTGGAATGCCATATAGTTTAATCCAAGCCATATGCAATGAGGCAAAAGTAAAGTGTCAGCAACCATCCTTCTGAGTGGAGGAAAAAACAAGTTGTGATGTACTCTGTCAGCATACAGGATTCTATATTGTACTCTGGATTTCCCACTGGGGGAATCAGAAGCATATTATATGAGAATGTTGGAACGTGCAGCATAAGGCAGTCTTCCTTCCTCCCTTCCATGGCTGACACTAAGCAACAGGAAATACTGAATAGCACTTCCAGCACTTCATATGGAACAATATGAATACCCTGCCTACTTTTTCATTTTAAAACCCAAGATCCAATTGTCCCTCCCCAGAAGTCTCACTTTGACACCTCATTATGATGTTAAGTTCTTAGTGGCCAGGACAATAGAGCAGAAGACTTGGTAGATTCTAACAAACTGTTCAATGATAAACTTCACTTTAATGATAAATTGTGTGTTGCCTGAGGACCAGTCTAGCTATTTCAGGAAAGATTTGTTGCAAGAATTTTGGGCCCAGTGAAATGACTTTTTCTTGACTGCAGAGACTAATCTATTGAAGAATAATGGAAAGATATGATAAAGAATCATATGACCAATGAGGTCATAGATTCATCAAGCCCTTGAAATTAAACTAGCTAAGCCCAGCCTTTTGTAATGAAACGACAATATTTAAAAATCAGAATAACTTCATTTATTCACTTTATTCAAGATAGAACTATTTACGTAAGGTAAGGTAAGCAGCTTTTTATCTATAGATGCAGACTGAGAGCACTGATTGAGACCTGAAAATTCTTTTCAATCCCTTTTTGGTTCCCAATTTGATACTGTAACCCTCTTCCTGCACCTTCCTCTCACAACTGTCCTTCCCATAGGCTAACTTTCTTTTCAGTCCCTCTCTGTACCATTACTCTCTCCCTTTCCTTGTTGCCCATGTGACTCCAGTTACTCTTCTAAAACAGATTTTTTTCCTTCTATTTTTGGAGTTGTCCATGTAAATTCACTTTAATTCAACAAGTACTTAGCATTTATTATATTAAATGTATCCCAGACCTCTAAGAAAGAAAAACATATTAGTTCTGATTGATATTAAAAGTTTTCTTCTTTTTCTAACTACTAGAACAGGCTTCAGACTTCTAGAAAACAGGTCTTTCATAATCACACTATATAATGAACTTTTCTGACCAAATTTTGCAGAAATCTATATTCCTTCATGGAAAATTGTTATTGGGTATTTTACATACACATATATATTTGTTCTAGCCCTCTGGTTTCATTGGTCTGGTAATCTCCTGTTGTGGAAAACTCCCAATGTGAAATCTCTTTCCATTTATATAATTCTATTATTCATACATAGTTTTAGAGGGTTATCTGGAACATTGAGAAGTGTCTCTAGTCAGTTGGTAAATGTCAGAGGTAGGTCTCCTGGACTTCAAGACTGGTCATTACACTAAAATGCTTTTCATACATATGTTACTATTACTAATAACTTAATATACAAGTCTAATAAGCAAAGTCTAATTTCAGCTAAAGGAGCTTGAAATATGCTTGGGGAAAGCAGCACAAATCCCAGTCTAGTAAATTGTTGAAGACAATTGGATTAAATGTGCAGTTAAGTGGTACAGTAAATAGAAGATTAGACTTGGAATCAGGAAGACTCATCTTCCTGAGTTCTGTAAAATGAACTGGAGAGGAAAATGGCAAACCACTCCAGTAGGTTTTGCTAAGAAGAAGTCAAATGGTGAGCAATTTGGAACTGTGTCCAAAGGCTATAAAACTGTGGTACCCTTTGACTAGCAGTATCATTATTGGGTCTGGATCCCAAAGAAGTCATAAAAGAGGGAAAAGGATCCACATATGCAAAAAATATTTGTAGTAGTCCTTTTTGTGGTGTCAAGGAACTGGCAATCGAGTGGATGCCTCTTAGTTGGGGAATGGCTGAATAAGTTATGGGATATGAATATAATGAATAATAGAATAGAACAATAATATTTGTTCTATTAGAAATGACAAGCAGGCTGATTTTAGAAAATCCTGGAAAAATTTACATAAACTAATGCTAAGTGAAGTGAGCAAAACCAAGAAGACATTGTACGCAGTAACAACAAGATTATGTGATGATCAACTGTGATGGACTTGACTCTTTTCCATAATGAGGTAATTCAAAGCAACTCCAGTAGACTAGTGATAGTCATTTGAATCCAGAGAGAGAACTATGGAGACTGAATGTGGATCAAAGCATAGTATTTTCACCTATTTGTTTCCTTGGTTTTTTTTTCTTTTTTGTGTTTTTTCCCTTCTTATCTGATTTTTGTGTGTGTGCAGCATGCTGAATATGGAAATATGCTTAGAAGAATTGAACATGTTTAATATATATTGGATTAACATATATGGGAGCGATGGTGTGGAGGGAGGGAGAAAAATTTGGAACACAAGGTTTGGCAAAGGTGAATGTTGAAAACTATCTTTGTATGCATTTGGAAAAATAAAATCCTATTAAAATTAAAAAAAAAGAAGAATCCAAATGGCATCAGGAAGAATTAAGCATGACTGAATAGCAAATGAAATAAAAATAATTTTGCAAACTCTTTAATTGCTCAGCAAATAGTGGCTATGGCTGCCTTCAATACTTTGGAAATATCTGCTTTTCATAGCTTCTGGTCTCCCCTGTATTGATAGCCAATCTAATTCTTGGCTAAGCATCTCAAGACTTGATGGAGGCCAAGAAATCCATCACTTGAGAGCCGACCTGGTCTGGGACAACCCTGTGATCTGGGGCAGCTTTGGGGAAGGAATGATTATTGCTTTTGCAGAGGCTTACTTAATCAATATGAATCATTGATCATAAAGCTGAGATACGTGGTTTTATAGTAGTTCCTTTGTTTTTGTCTAAAGGGCACAGAAGCATTTGCCCATAATGCCAGTGACAAACAGGCACACCACCTCAGTGAACCAAGCACTACTGCTTCAACATATAGAACCAAAGTTCCCCAGTTTTCCTTGCTCTTTGTCAACCCCTTTTCATTGTCCATTCCCCAAGTCCCAAAGAGAACGAATTTTTCTGGCAATCACCTCCTCCGGGGCTCCAGTGCTTCTGGAGTGTCTTTGGGCCCTTCTTTGGGATTAGGGACAGTTTCTCTGGCCTGTTTCGGACAAAGCCAAAGCAAGCTGCTGTTTGAAAGACATTTCCGATGGATCGCTGCCGTAGTGGCTCCCAGGCTAGGTCGGGTAGGTCAGCCTCCAGCCAGCACCCACCTTGGGTGGGCTCCCTCTCTTGCTCAAGCGGGAGGCGACCTCTCCCTTTTCAGGCAGACTCCAGTCCAGCCTAGGTCAGGACAAGAGAAGGAAAGGGGCCAGAGCTGGGGGGAGCCAAGCGAGAGGCCCGTTTTGGGGGGGAGTCGGTCTGTAGGTCTGTCCACACGCATCTGGCGCTGCTGGAATTTCCACTCCCTTCCAAGGATTGCAGCTGAATTGTTCCCACTGCCTCCCGAGTCACGTGAAACGAAGATTAAATCTCCTGTTGTCAGCATGCCCTAGCCACCCCTCAGTTTTTCAGCCGGATTCAGTGTTCCCGGGCTGCTGAGAGGGATTAGCCCTCCCAACCAAATCAAGGGAATGAGCGCAGGAGCACCTTCCTACAGGTTCCGTTAGCTGCAAGCACCTTGGGCCACTGTCCAGTTTCCTGCACTTTCCTTACTCCTCCAGATTCAGGACAGCCTGCCTCAGTGGTAGGAGGTGTCCACTTCGGTCTGGCTGCAGCAGCGCGGAATTTCTTGAGATGTCTGGTACCACGGAAGAATTGGAAACGGGTAACGAGGCCCCCCTACCCGAGGAGGGTAGCTCAGTCAAGATTAGCCCGGAGCTAGAGCTGCCCACAGAAGAGGTAAAGGCGAGGCAGGAAATAGGTGGGGTGGGTTGGGGTGGGAACCGTGGCTCTGGCGGGTACCCCTGTGTATACTAACCTACGGGCTGGAGGACGCTTACGTTTCCTCCGTACCCCTCCCCTTCCTCCTCTATCTGTAGAGAAACAGAGGCTGTTATGGGTTCTCTTGCAATTCTAGTAATCACCTTACACTGCTCTCCTTAGGAAGATAAGATGGAAGAAGCAAAGGGCTTAGCACCCTATGCGCCCCACGATTTGTACGCAGCTTTGAATCTCTTCCCCCTTGCCTAATCCTTTCCTTAGAAAGTATATTTCTTTTATTTTCTATTCAGATGGCAAAAAAACATGTTTCTAAAAATTTATGTCGGACAGCCAGACTCACTCTTCTGTGTTTTGACCCTTCACTCTTCAAAAGATTTAATATAAATTCAAAACAGGGATTAGATGCATCTAGGGCTTGGAGTTAGTTGGTATTATTTAGGAGGCGTTGAAAGGAGGGAGAGATCAAGTTCCAAGTTAATATTGTAAATCTAAGTCCATATTGTTCACCGCCACAATAAGGCACAAGACATTCAGCATCTTACTACTTGTAGGACTTCAGGCAAGTGGCTTCTTTATGGGTCTCAGTTACCCTCTGATTACCCATCATTTACCTCATACCCTCTGATTACCCTCAATTACCCATCTCAGTAATTTCTTACAATTAAAATCATCAGGTATTAGACAAATTGTTCTTTGCAGGTCCCATCCAGATCTAAATCCTCTGAATTTAGAGACAAGTTCCTTTGACAAAGTTAAATGCTTCCTCTGCCTCTGTGCCATTTCCTTCTTCATCCCATCATCTCACCCTCTATATTTTAAGCATGCTTCCATTAATTCCAAGTAAAACTCTGCTGTTTGAAATGAGGGAGAGTGAATTGGAAGCCCATACTATAAATCAGGAATCTAGCCTACTCTTGGAGTATTCTGGGAATGTTTGCCCTGTTCTCAGCTTTGAAATGTTATTCCTGCTCACTTTCTGTTAGCCTAGGTCACTGCAGCTGAATCCACATCCCCAATTCCTGGACTCTTTATCCTGTGATTATCAAAACCAGAAGTGGAAATAACAGGACAACATGGTTAGGCTTGCAGCTAAAATCCAAGAGTAATTTAGAGATTATGATTGCAAAGAAAACATTGTGTGTGTGTGTGTGTGTGTGTGTGTTCATCCTCTCCATCTAGAGAAGGGATCTTAGTTTACGCTTCCATTGTGAATGTCAAGCCTTGACCTATAGACCCTTAGGAATCAAATCTTCCCATTTTTCCTCTCCTATTTCATAGAAAACTAGGGGAAAAGATGAGGGGACTTCCTAGAATGTGCACTCTAGTTTGGGTCTTTTCCTCTTCCTTTTGGATGTTTTTGTGTTGTCCCTTCCTTCCTCCAAGATACATAGCTTCTAAACAACTATTTCATTTGTCTGTTGTTGTTTAGTTGTATTCACCTCTTTGTTTTCCATTACATTTTCTTGGCATTTTTTTTTCTGGAGTGATTTTCCATTTACTTCTTCAATGGATTAAAACAGAAGTCAAGTCACTTGCTCAGGATCATATAGCTAATTAAGTGTTGGAGGCTAGATTTGCACTCAGGTCTTCCTGACTGCAGTCCCAGCATTTGGAGAGAAATAAGACAAAATTATAGACTTGGAAGTGAAAGACCTTATCAACTAGTCCAACCCTTTCATTTTACAGATGAGCAGACATGGGACAGAAGATTGAATTAGCTAGCTAATTATTAAGTCATTCAGTAAATAAGAGGATATGAACTTGGGGGTGCCTGGTGTCCAAGCTGTTTTGTTCACTATACCACGCTGCTTCTACTTTCTTAATTTTTATTCTTCCAAACTCTTGACTACTGTAAAATCTATATGCCCTTCCTAGGACATCTCTGATACATTTGACTCCTATATAATTCTGAAGTGAATTAAACAGGTGATCTAGCCAGTTCATACTGTGCCATGTTCTTCTGCCATGGTTGTTGGTCAGCTTGAAGTTCTTCTTGGGTTGGGGTGGGGAGAAAGAGAAAGAATGTAGTTGGTTTCCACAGGGAAAGTTAGTAAAGATGTGCAGTGTGATCTAGTGGCAAGAATGCTTGATAGGAAGTGGGGAGACCTGGTTTCTTGTCCGAACTATGCCACATTCTAGCTAGGTAATTTTATGTAAGGGACTTTATCTCTCTGAATCTCAGTTTCTTTCTCTGTAAAATGAGAGGGGTTAGACTAAATAATCTTCAAGGTTCTAAAATACTGTGATTTTTAACTAAGAGTTTTAAAAATTGTGACTAAAAGTCACAAGGCTTAGTTTCTGTAACATTTAAGGGGATAGTTTCAGAACTGTGAGAGCCAGAAATGCTGAGAAAGCTGAAGACAGTCCATTAAGTCACAGATTTCAGTACCTTTCATCTCCAATCTGACCTTTGTTTCATTTTCTTCCTAGCCTCCCAGTGTTTTTCACTGGCATTGCTGGAAAACAAGCATCTGCACCTAAACATCAGCTGATTTTTTCTTAAGGAAGTTCCTTTTGTGCCAAGATAACAGTGAACTTGACTCTGGAAGGTTACTAATTAAGTCATTAAAGGAGCTGGTATACTGTTGCATGTAGACAAGTACTTTCTTCTGTGTAGACTCTGACCTAGAACAGCTATCATCTATTCACTCCAGCCTCAAATGGTATAATTTTACAAGAAGTAGGAAAAAATAATTTTTATTCAAATCAATAACTGCTTATTGAACAATTAATTATTGTAGCAGGTAGGTGGTATGTAATATATAGAGTGTTCAGCTTGCACTCAGAAGGCCAGTCACCACATGGTTCCTCTTCTCTGCACACTTTTCAGCTGATTTACATCCTTAAATTATAGTATTCAAGAAGAAATGATACTCCCTGTGAAGTTAGATGCAGGTATATTGTGGAAGCTATGCTCATGATCACATAAGCTTTTTGCAAAGTTGTCACATTGTATTGCTGAATCACGTTGAGTTTGTAATTCATTGAAATCCCCAGAGTTTAGTTAGACTAGGAGAGGTCTGACCATTCTTCTTTTACCTTATACATATAATTTAAAAAAACTGAAATACAATAATTTTCATTTTCCTTATTGAATATTGGTAGATTCAGCCTGGTGCTTTAGCCTACATAGTCCTTTTGGATTCTTATTCTGTATCCTCTGTGTTAGCTCTTCCTCCCAAATTTGGATCAACTGTAAGTAAATATGATGAGTATGTCATTTGTGCCTTTATTCGAGAAATTGATTTAAAAAAAGCACAGTGCACTATACTGTAGGTCTTGTCACATTGATATTGGACTTGGTGATATTAGATTTTCAGTCTACCATTAAATAAATTTTGAATCCATCTAATTATATTATCATCTAGTTCCCATCCCCATTTTCTGCATGTTAGTTAATAAACATTTACTAAACACCTATTAAGTACATTGTGCTAAGGGAATATCAAGAAAGATATAATACAATTTGTGCTTTCAAGGAGATCATTAAAGAGAGGAAAAATAGAATGGCAGGAAATACACAGTATTCCTCACTATGAATGTGAATGGGATGATCTCAAGAAGCTCAGTCTAATGGGAGACCCAGTATGCAAATAACTATGTACAAAAATGATAAGTGCAGAATAAATTGGAGATAATCAACAGAAGGAAGGGACTAGCATTAAGGAACGTAAAGCAAGGCTTCTTGTAAAACAGGGATTTTAGTTGAGACTTGAAGGTGACAGATGAAGAGGAAGAGGATTCCACACATAGGCAACAGCCAGTGAAAATGCATGGAACCAAAAGATAGAGTGTCTTGTTCAAGAAATAATAAGAGAAACTTGAGAACATTTATCAAGTGTTTTGCTAAAATTCAAGTAAATGTACTGCATTCTTCTAGTTTGCCAGTTTAGTAAGCCTGTCAAAAGAAGAATTAAGGTCTGTCTGATGTGGCCTGTTCTTAAAATTCTGTTGTAACCATTATTTTCTTTTCCTAAATGTTCACTAATCATTTCATTGATAATCCATTCTAAGTAAAGTCCTCTAGTAAAGTCTATAGTTGATAGACTCTGTTCTCTTCCCTTTTTTTGAAGGGAAAATTGAGACATTAGCCCTTTTCCATTCTTATACCTCTCAAATTCTCTATTACTTTTCAAACATCAAGTCAGAAGTCATATCTGGCAGTCCTTTCAGTATCTGGGCATGAATTAGCTGAAGCTGAATTACTTGAATTCATCAGGAGCAGCTTGGTGCTCTTTGTAGCTTCTTGCATCATCTCTGTTAATCATTTTTGTTCTGTCATTTCCAGTGCAAAAACCATTCTGCATGGCAAAGAGAACACAAGCAAAATAATAGTGGTACTGTTCAGATTTCTTTCTGTTGTTGTCATCTTCTCATTCACCCAAAGCAGAAATTCTCTCTTTAATGTTCCTTTCTTGAGCTCCATTGTGGGCTTAAAGAATCCTTTTGTGTTGTTGTTCTTAACTTTCTTTGCCAGTCTCAGCTCATTCTGACACTTTCATTTATTTTTTTTTTCATCCATTTATTTATTTATTTGTTTGTTTATTGATTTATTTTTGACACTGTTTTTTTTTAAAATAGGGCTATGCCATCATGCCCTTATGCTAATTTTATGTTATCTTAATTTGCTAGCATCTGTATATTCCTTTTAAAAAAAATCTAAACTGGTTGGTGAATTCCTTGTGTATCCACATTGGTCTCTTAGGAAACTCCCATTTTTCCTAATTAGAATTGTCTCTCTTCATGTATTTGAAATTTTATTCTTGATAGTTTACTCTCTCTTCTGAGTTTATTTGCCCTTTATGATTTTATTCCATGAAATCTTACTTATCCTAATATAGAATGTACTTTCCCCAAACCTAGAGTGCTTGTTATCCAGGCACTTATAACCAGATTTCTTGTTTTTCTCTATTACAAGTTCTAGGGAAAAGTGGTCATTTCCTCCCAAGGTTCTCATCATTTCTACCCTAGCAACCAATCCCCTTCTGTTAGTGAGAAGCATAAAGTTAGGGAAGTATAAAAAGATTGCTTGCTGTGAAACTGTGAAAGCCCAGTTGAGATATAACATAAATTAGTGGATCTATCCAGGATGCTTTCATTCTTTAGCTTCATTCAACAGAATATGAGCAGGAGCAAAAGTAGTGGATGATAGGAAATAATTGAAGTTTGGAGTTTGACCAGAGAAGATCTTTAATAGGATAATAGAATAAGGAGCTTGAGAAAAGAGAATTAAAGAGAATTGAACTGGTTCACCAAGAGGGCAAGATGGGGAACGGAAGAAAGTATAGATAGTGATGGTATACAAAAGAAGTAGGGGTTGAGGATTAGGGGTTGTGATGAGGACAAAGGACAGGGTTTGGAGTGACAGAGTACAGGAGGAGATGTAATGACAATGGATTATGATCAGATAAAGGAATTTCAAAGTTCATGAACATGAATGGGAAGATCTGCAAATAATGAGGATCAAGAATATTGCTATTTCTATGTGTAGCTGCGGTTATGGGAAATGTGTATCTTAAGGAACTGGGAATTTGGAGTGTTTGAGGGAGTATCAATATGAGTATTGAAATGCTTTAGTATCAGGGCAGGAGTTAAGGAGGAGAGAAAGATTGAGCCAGGCACTGAACTCATTGAGGAAGGAAAAAGAGCATCCTGGAGATAATAGCTACCAGAATCTTGATTGGGTAATAAAGTGTGGACCTAATGAACTTTAAAGAAGAAGGAGTTACTGAGGAATGATGGTAGAGGGAGAACCCAGAAATGGCAACGAGGAACAAAAAGTATTCCACTACTGAGTCAGGATATGGCTGAAAATGTAACAAGTATTGGAACAAGTCACTAGGGAATGCATTCTCTATTTTCAGGGTTAAGACAATCTCATATTGTTTTGAAATCTTTAGGATCTCTTGCTGGCTGCTGCCTATGTATATGATGCCCAATACAATAGAAACATTCCATTTGAAACCTCACCTCAAGCTATCAGGTAATGTATTTTTACCTGTATGTTATCTGTGAATCTATATATGTCTATATTGTATCCAAAAACATTTTCTTTCATAGTTTTCATGATTTTTCATTTATTTCATTTCAACAAATATTTATTGTATTATTAAATACCAAATATGGCATTTGAGGATATATAAAAATGAAAATCAAGCATTTCCTGTTCTCAAGATACTTACAGCCTATTTAGGAAATAGATTTGTACAGATCAGTGAGTACAAGGTAATTTGAAGAGGAAGAGAGAGAACTACCAGCTTTTAACTGAGAGGATCAGCAATGATCTCCCATGAGAAGAGGAGCTAGATCCACTCTTGAAGAAAACTATGGATTCTAAGAAGCAGAGATGAACAGGGGATAGCCTGTGCAAAGACATGAAGATAACAGATGGAATATTGATCATAGGGAATAGTTTCTCTTTGACAGGAATGAAGAGTAGATGAAATAAATCTGGACAGGTAGATAGGAGTCAGCTTATAAAGGACTTATCCTCCTTTTCCAGTTTTACTGTAATGTACCAGAACCTTATTGGCACAGAATGATGTTTATTAAATCACAGTAAGGAAAATCTAAAAACAAAAACAAAGATTAAAAAAAAGATCTTTACCTACTAATTTAATCATCACTTGGAATGTGGTTTAAAAATATTTTCAGAAGATGCTGTATATGTCTTTTTATACTGAACTCTCTACCTCCTACTCTTTGATACAGTGACACTAGGCTCACAGCTGTTCCTTGGACAGGACACTCCATCTCTCAGTTTCATGTGTTTTCTTTGGCTCTCTCTCATGCCTGGAATGTTTTCCCCCATCTACTCCAACTATTAACCTCCTTGACTTCCTGTAAGTCCCAATTAAAATCTTCCCTTCTATAGAAAATTTTCTCCAACTCTTCTTAATTCTAGTGCCTCTTCATTCAAGTTTTTTCAGGTTTCTCTGAAACTTTCTTTTATAACCCAATCATATTTATCACAATTATAAGCCATAATTTGTTCAGTCATTCCCCAAATGATAGGCATACTCTTAGTTTTCAATTCTTTGTCACCACACACACACAATTCTTTGTCACCACAAGAGTTGATATAAATATTTTTGAATTTATAGGACTTTTCTCTCTTTCTTTGATCTTTTTGGGTTATAAGCCTAGTAATGGTATTTCTGGTAAAAGCCTGTGCATAGTTAGTAACTTTTTGGGAATAGTTCCAAATTCCTTTCCAAAATAGTTGGATTCAATTCACAGCTCTAACAACAATACATTAATATGCCCTGTTTTTCCATGGCCCCTTCAGTATTTTTTCTATTTTTTTGATCAACTTTGCCAACCTGAGGGATGTGGGTGAAACCTCAGAGTTGCTTTAATTTTCATTTCCCTAATTATTAGTAATCTGAAGCATTTTTATATGCTTAGTTTTAATTTCTTTTTTGGTTAACTTCCTGTTCATATCCTTTGCCCCCTTTTCAATTAGGGAAAGACACTATTTTTTATATCAATTCCATATCTCTCTCTCTATATATATAGATATATATTCAGATATCTATATCTATCTTGTGAGATCTTTATTAGAGAAACTTACTGCAAAGTATTTTTTTCCAAAGTTAAATGTTTCCCTTCTAATCTTGGCTGCATTTGGATTTATTTTTACAAAACTTTTTTGATATTATGTAATCAAATTGTCATTGTAATCAAATGATCCTCTTTATCCCCTATTAAATCATGAACTCTTCTCTCAGTCATAGATTTGTTCGTCAAATTTGCTTATGATGTAACCTTTTATGTTTAGGTCATAAACTTAATTGCAGTTTTTCTTGTGATATTGTGTGAGGTGTTGGCCTAAAGTTGACTTCTGCTGGACTTCCTTTCAGTTTTCACAGCAATTTTTGTTAAATAATAATTGGGGTCTTCTTGTTTGTCAAACATTGGACTCCTAGTTTTGTTTGCTTGTTTATTTGCCTAATCTGTTCCACTGACAGGCATATATCTATTTTTAAACTAGTATCACATTATTTTGAAAATTACTGTTTTATGGTATAGTTTAAGATCAGATTCTACTAGACCACCTTCCTATCCATTTGTTTCATTATTTCTAGTCAGTCAGTCAATAAGCATTTATTAAATGCTTACCATGTGCCAGGCCATGTGCTAAATGCTGGGAATAAAAGCAAAAAGAGAGACAACCCCATGCCCTTTAAGAGACTACATTCTAAAAAAGAAAGACAACACGTAGAAGAGAGCTGAAAAGGAGTTTGTGAAGGAATGAAGGTGGATGTGGGCAAAGAGATGATAAAGTCCAGGGGGCAGCAAAGTAGTGGAGTGGATAAAGTGGATAGAGCCCTGAAGTCAAAAGGACCTGAGTTCAATTCTAGCCTTAGAATTACTTGCTATGTGACTCTGGGCAAGTCAGTTAACCCTGATTGCTTTAAAAAAAAAAAGTCCAGAGTGCAACTTAGAGAGTAATAAAAACATGACTGCTGAGTAAATACCCTCCTTCAGTGGGGGTCCTGGAAGGAACCATTCAATCAGAGAGAGAGAGATTGAAAGAGTAAAGAGTACCCCCATTGGGTGAATTCCCCAACTGCAGTGCGTTTACTAGATAAAAAGATTTCTGGGTCATGGCAAAGTCTGGAATGATGTGTAAATAAGAATTTCAATTGCTCTTAACATTCATAATCTGTTTCTTCCAGATGAATTTAGTCTATCCCCAAATAAGTAAATTGATTTAGGTTGCATTTTCACTTTTATTATATTTTCTCACACAACATATTTGTGGGGTGAGTGCTTTATCCTAAAGGTAATAGCTAGCCACAGAGGAGTTTTGAGTGTGGAAGTGACGCAATCAGAGATGTTTCTTAGGTATTGTTTTTGGCAGTTGTGTGGAAGATGGATTGCAGAAGATATAGATTAGAAACTGGGAGACAAATTAGGAGGCTGTTGCAATAATCTATGTAAGAGGAAAGAAATAGAGAAATTTGGAGGAATGATGAGTTTTCATAGATGAAATATGAACTCCATTTTAGACTTGCTGAATTTGATACACCTAAGATGAATCAAAACTTCAAATGATATCCTGTGAAACTTTTTATTTGGGAGGTATATTAGATGGGACACTTAAATTTACAAAATGTAAGGTCATTTTTAAAAAAAAAGTTTTATTTGAAAAGTTTCTTTAAAACATAGTGGATACACAATAAATGTTGAATGGATGGATGGAAAATACCATAGGAAAAGGATTTTATAACTTTCCTCTTATTAATAGTTGTCTTTTCTTAGTTAAGGAAACTACACAGGGGAAACCCAATTTCTATTAGATTTTGTTGTAATTGCATTTTTTTCTTTTACTTCAGGGAGTTCTAGTCAATATAAGTTTTTGTTCAATCTCAAGTAGGTCCCTCACTGTAGCACAGTAGTCCTTTTATTCCTGTCTATTAATTATTTCTGTTACTCTTCTCAGCAACCATTTTGAACCTATTATTCTCTCCTCAAATTTCTTCTACTTTCTGTGCTGAGAACATATTTTGCTAGGAAAATTCTTTGTAAATTCTGTCTCTCCCTTGCTATACCTCATCCCTTAATATTTTCCCTTGGTCTATTCTCTATTATTTCAGTTTTTGCTAAGACAGACATGATTCTTGTCAAATCTACTTTACAATTTAATTTAACTTACTTTGAATTTATTTTAGCAGATTTTTATCTTTCCTATCTATATGTAAAGACAATTTTAAATATTTTTTACAAAATTTTGAGTTTCAAGTTTTTCTCCTTTCTTTCCTTCCTCTCCCCTTTTCCTAAAATGGTAAACAATTTGATATAGGTTAAATATGTGCAATTATTGATTATTTATCAATTTGGGAATGGTTGGTATTCTTACAAATGCCAAATCTACTTGGGCCCTTGACCTCATTATCTTGTCCAAATTCCATAATACACTGCCTCCATAATTTTTTCTTTCTTTCTCTCTCCTTCCCTCCTTCCTCTCTTTTCTCACTAATCTTTCTTCTGTCTCTATCCACTGATTTCTTCCCTGTTATCTGCAAAATATGTGTAAGGTCTTTCTATCCTTAAAACTCCCTCACTTGATCCTACAGTTTTTTAAAGTTATCATCTTGTATCTCTCTTCCTTATCTCAGCCAAATTCCTAAAAAAAGCTGCTTGCACTCGTTGTCTCCACGTTTTCTTCTCTCACTATTTTCTCAACTCTTTGTAGTTTGGCCTCTGACCTCATCAGTTATATGATCATAGATTCAGAATTGGAAAGGACCTTAGAGACCACTGAGTTCAACTCCCTCACTTAATGGATGAGGAAACAGATACACAGAGAAGTTGATTTGTCCGGGGTCACACATGCATTAGGTGTCTGAAGCAGGCATTTAGCACCTGGATTATAGTAGATGTTTAATACAGTTTATAGCTTGACTTACTTGAACTCATATCTTCCTGACTACAAGTCACCGTCTCCTAGTCATACTACATGGTTCTCACTGAAGTTAGTGATGGTCTCTTAATTGCTAAATCTGATGGTATTTTCTTAGTCCTTCTCCTTCTTGAGTGCTCTATAGCATTTGACCTTGTTGATCACCCTTTCTTAGATACTCTCTCCTCTCTGGATTTTTGTGGACCTATTGTCTTTAGTTCTTCTATCTGTTTGAACCCCTCCTCAGTCATCAAAGCTCCCAACCATGGGGATATCCCAAACCTCTCCCATAGGCCTCCTTTCCTTTCCTTCTATTCTTCTCTCTTAATGATCTCTATAGTTTGCCTGGATTCAACTGTCATCTCTAGGTAAATGATTTCTAAATCTATGTATTTAGTCCTCATATTTTTCCTTAGTTCTAATTCTGTATCAACAGCCTCTTTGACTGAAGTGTTTCATAAGTACCTCAATTTAGAATGTTTAAAATAGAACTCATTCTCTTTCCCCCTAATTCCCTCCTCCTAATTTCCCTGTTTCTGTTCAGAGCAGTACCATTCTCTCAGTCATCACAACCCAGGAGTCATCTTTGACTCTTCATTTTCATTTAGTTCATCAGTAGCCATTTTTTACTGAGTTTCATTGATTCTATCTCCTCAATATCTCTCTTTTTAGTCCCCTTTTCCCTATCCACATCATAACATAACCAGGCCCTTGGCACATCTTGTCTAGACTTTTTCAATTATCTTCTTAATTGGTTTCCCAACATCCAGGCTCTCCCCCTCTCTATTCTATTCTACACAGAGCTGCCAAACTTAAATGTGATATGCTTAAATCACACTAGTAATGAAACTTGCTCAAGTAGCTTCAGTGGCTTCCTAATGGCCTTAAGTTAAAATATAAACAACTTAGTTTGATATTAAAAGTCTATTGTAATCTGGTTCCAATACATCTTTGAAAAATGTTTTTTCAAGAAACAAGCATTTCTTTTCTTTCCTTATATCTTTCCTCCTCCTACATTGAAAAACAAAAACAAAATATATAGAAAATCCTTGTGTCGGATATGTATAGTCAAGCAAAGTTATGTCATTGCCATATTCAAAAATGTATGTCTCATTCTGCACCTTGAATCCATCATTTCTTGGTCAGGGAATTGTGATTTGTTGTTGTATTGATCAGAATTCTCAAGTCTTTTAAAGTTGCTTTTCTTTGTGATATTGTATAAATTGTTCTCCTAGTTCTGATCACTTTACATAGGTCTTTCTATGGTTTCTTTGAAACTATACATTTCACCATTGCTTATGGTGCAACAATATTTCATTACATTCATAAATCACAATTTATTCAGCTATTTCTTAATGGATAGTTACCTCTTTAGCTTCTAGTTTATTGTCCAGACTTTTTTTCCAGGCTGATTGACACATTATTCCCCCTTATATATTTTATGTTTGTCATTCCCAGCATACTGTATTGTAACTCCTGCCTCCAAACATGGAATGCCCTTTTTAGTACCCTATGCCTCTTAGAACCTTTAGCTTAGTTCAAGAATCACTTCTTTCAGTAGACCCCTGCCAATTCCTCTAGTTGTTAGTCTATATTACTCTTATCTGTAACCACCATGACTTTTGAAGAGAGCATAAATCCTATGTTTACATAACTGTGGACTCATCACATCCCTCTAATAGAATGAAAGCTTCTGAAGGGCAGAAACCGTTTTACTCTTGTATTCCCAACACCTTAGCCCAGTCCTTAGAACATGGTAAGTGGTTAATAAATGCTTCTGGATTGATTAATTGTAGATTTAAAAAATTTAACTTTTGTCTCTGATGATTACTTATCACTATATTCTTTTCATTTTTAACAAAGACTGAATTAAGCATTATGGTGAGGGTAATGTATCAGAGTGAGGAAAAGAGAAAGTTTAGATAAAACATTTTCCATGTTCCAGTTGGGGAAGGGGACATAAATAGAGAAACTTGTAAGATGCAACACTGAAATATAAAAACATTAGGGAGGTGCAGAATAAAGTGTTAGGTGAATTCTGAAAGGGAAGATTATTCCCTTAGGGAGCTCAGGTCTTCCTCATGGAAAAGTTAGTATTGGCGTTGAACTTTAAAAGATAAATAGGAACTCAAAAGAAGAAGACTTGACTAGATTTTTTCTTTTTAAAATTCACTGACATCCACAGAACTCTCTGGTTAATGAATAGGGTAAAATCCAACAGATCTTTATTAAATATATCCAACAAACCTTTATTACTGTGTGTAAGTCACTAGGGAAAATAATGACAAAGAAAGATTTTTTTTTGGTACAAAGACGAAAAATAACAGTCTAGCAGTTCCCTCCAGGAATTGGTGTTCTACTTCCACAATTCTTTATGATGAAAAATAACCTCATTTATCTTCTCTTTACTTAGCTTTTATGGATAGCTATTAACAATTTGGTTTTTGAATACAAGTGGGCACATTGGGGTTTGAAGTGCCTCTTGAATGACCACACGAAAAACTAGTTAGATAACAGTGAAAACAGTCTTGGACTTGGAGTCTGAAAGAACTGAGTCTTACTTAACCTTTCTCAGTTTCAATTTCCTTATCAATAAAATGATTCTTGTGATTATCAATTGAGATCATGATGGACAATCCTTAATTATTCCATAATATAATTTAATTGTTAATACTAATAAATTAGCAAACTAATCATGAGTAAGAAAAATACATGTGATATATTATTTATTTATTTTCTTTTTATTTTCTCTAGTTATATGTAAAATGATTTTTTTACATTTGTTTTTAAAACTTTGAGTTCTATACTTTCTCCCTTCTTTCCCACCCTCCCCAACATGTGAGGTTATACAAAACATCACCTCCCACCCCCAAAAAAATTCTCAAAAAAACCCTATGTTTTAAAAAAAGTATTCTTCAATCTGTATTTAGACATTATCAGTTCCATCTAGGTATGGGTAGCATTTTTCATCATGTCCTTTCGAGTAGTCTTGGATCATTGTAGTGCTGAGAATAGCAAAGTCATTCATAACTGATCATCTGACAACGTTGCTATTACTTTGTTCACAGTCATGTGATATATTTTAAAAAGTCTAATTTTGAGCAGATTTGGGGTAATTTGGTTCATTAAAGGACAATATTGATTCATTTTAATTATAAAAAGACAATCAATTTTACTTTTAAACTCTTGTGCAAAGTTGCTTCTGGTGGCTTTTTGTCCCTCCAATTCTGCAGGAAAGAAAGGGTGAAGAGGATCATAGTTTAAGGGCTATATTTTGCCAAAAATTCAAACCTTACATAAAGGAAAGAAATAAATGTTTTGGCAACCATTTGATGTGCTATTTATTTATAATATCCTTTTTTTTCTTCCAGATTTTACTATCTTTACAGCCATTGGGCTATGCAAATTGCCACCTACTTCTTTATTTTTCTAGATCTTTCTCTTGCCTTGTTTGAGGAACCTGCTGTATACCCACTACCTTTTCTGGTAAGTCCCAGAGGTGAAAAACCAAGTAATTCTTTGGTTTATATGAGTTGTTGACACAACAGTAAAATTTCTATTTTTTCTCAAATTTGAACAAATATGAATTATTGATTTTTTTTGTTGTTTTTCTGTTTGTGAGAAATAAAACTTGTATTGTGGAACCACATTCTTCAAGAATAAATTCCATTCCTTTATTCATATACCATTTTCTTAATTTTCTTCCTCTTCTTTTTGAAAAGAAAGCTTAAGATCTATTGTAAAGCTACCAGTATATTAGGAGGATATGGACAAGTGGATGAGAACAAGTGGAAAGAATGGTTTGCTAAAATAAATCATAAATGGTAGTATCTGAATAAATGAAATCAGATGTATCAGGTATTGAAATTCCTTTGGAACTCTTAGAAATTAGAAGAGAAATGATGCTCTAAAGAATATTTCACTTGATGTGAACTAACAAGCATGTTATGATATGTTATAATAACGAATGTCTAGATCTTCTGTCCTAAACACCAGATTCATTTTATAATATACAAATGCTGTCCACTAGTGTGATATGCTGTGCTTAGCTCTGCATAAAACATGGTAAAGAGAGATTCTGAAAGAATCTGAACAAAGAATGTCGTCAGCATTCCTTGCTGCCTTGCCACTACCTAGTAAATGGTAGCTATGACTTTTCAGGGATGATTCATCAGTCTTCGACCTCTCTACAGCTTTGGCAATGTTGCTCACTCTTTCCTGCTTAATACTCTCTAGGTTTTCAGAATACTCTTCTCTTGGTTCTCCTCTTACCTTTCTGATAGCTCCTTCTCAATTTCTCGTTCTGGTTCCTCATCCAGATCGTTTCTTCTGACCCAGAGTTTCTTGAACTTTTTCCCTTTGCAACCCCCTTTTACTCAAGAAATATTTATGTGACCCCCAGACATGGTCCATAAAATAGGTTATACAAGTCAAACATTTGTTGATAATCATAATTTGCAACCCCCACATTCAGTTATATGACTCCCACATGGGGTCACAAGCAAATTTAGGAAGCTTGGTTGTAACCAGAGGTTTCCTACAGGGTCCTGGGTCCTCTTCTCCATTTATATATTTCAGTTGGTGATTTCATCAGGTTCCATGGATTTAACTATCATCTCTAAGCCGAGGATTCTCAATTTCATCTATCCCTTCCCAACCCCTCTGCTGATCTCCAATCTTGAATCACCAATTGCCTTTCAGGAATCTCCAACTGAATATCCAGTAGACATCTTAAACTCAACATGTCCAAAACTAATTTATCTTTCCCCTAAATTCTCCTCTAGCTCCTACCTCCTCTATAAGGGAGAAAACTATCCTCTGAGCTCCCTCAGACATCGGAGTCATTCTGGATCCCTTGCAGTCTCTCAGTCCCTTTATGCAAGCTGATGGCAAGGCTTGTAGATTATACCTTTGCAACATCCTGAAGAAGCCCTCTTCTCTTCTCTGATACTGCAACCAGTCTGGTACATGGCCATAGCACCTCATGCCTTGATTATTGCAATAGCCTGACTCAAGTCTCTCCCCGTTCCAATCCATTCTTTATTCTGCAATTAAAGCAGTTTTCCTAAAACACGGATCTGATCATGTCACCTCAGTAAACTCCAATGGTTCCCTAACACCTTCAGAATCAAATAAAAAATTCTCTGGCATTCAGAGTCCTTCATAACCCAGCCCTCTCCTACCTTACAGCCTTCTTATATCTTACTCTCTGCCATATATTCTTTGATTATTCCATGAACAAGACATTCCATCCCAAGATTCTGGGCATTTTCTCTGGCTGTCTCCCAATATCCCAAATGCTTTATCTCCTCATTTCTGCCCATGCACTTCCTTTGGCTTTCTTTAAATCTGAGCTAAAATATCAACTTTTACAGAAATACCTTTCCAACCCCTCATATCTAGTGCCTTCTCTTTAATGATTTCTTATTTATTCTGAAAATTTTTTGTTTGTACATACTTATATGCTTTTTGTCTTCTTCATTAAACTGTGAGCTCCTTGAGACTTTTTTTTTTGCCTCTGTCTTTTGCCTCTTTTGGTACTTTCAGCTCTTAGCATAATGTCTGGCAAGAAGTAGATGACTAATAAATGTTTATTGCAGTGTCTTCAATCTTACAAATCTTAAAATGACAATCTCTTACAGAGATGAGGTTCTTTGCAGTGATGGTTCTCCAACTTTTTGGTTTTATAACTTCTTTACATTCTTAAAAATTATTGAGGACCCCAAAGATATTTTTTATATGTGAGCTATGTCTATTGATATTTACTAAATTACTACTGCTAGTTTACTAAATTAAATTTACTAAATTAAACTGCTAAATTAAAAATATTTATATATTAATTTAAAGGTAAAATAATAAACTTACTACATATACATAATACTTTTTTTTTGGAGGGGGGGAGGCAAAGTAGTCAGGATTAAGTGCCTTGCTCAGAGTCATACAGACAATAAATATCAAATGTTTGATTCTGAATTTGAACTCAAGTCCTCCTGCCTCATTTTAAATGAAAAACCACTATAGTTTCCAAAAAATAAATAATGAAAAGTGGGACACTGTTTTACATATTTTTGCAAATCTTTCATATCTTGCTTAAAAAAACAGTTGAATTCTCATATCTGCCTCTACATTCAACTTGTTGTGATGTGTTATTTTATTTGAAAAATGTGAAGAAAATCTAGCCTTATGCAAATAAGTAGTTAGAAAAAGGAGTTGTTAAAAGGCAAATAGAGTTGATATTATTATGAAAATAATTCTGACCTTGCAATACTCTGAAAATGTTCTCAAGACTATATTTTGAGGACCACTACTTTGTGCTTTAAAAGGAAAAAATTGATATTACTTGATCTAACTTACAGAAGATAGGGCAGCATATCTTCAAAGCTCCATGTATAAAAGATATCTCTCAGCCTGGCTTCTCTTTATCACAGGGAAAGGACCCCAGACAAATATATATAATTTCTTAAGTTTTCCTCCTGGCTCTTTTATTTTTTCCTACCTTTTACCAACAACTTTTCCCTTCTTTGTCTCCTCCACCTCTGTACCCCCTTCTGGGGTCCTATTCTTCTAAGTCCCTCTTGCCTATCAAAACAGCAGGAAGGGATGTGATCATTTAGTCATTCAGCTGTCTTTCTAGAGCTCTGATAGCCTGACATAGCTCTTCTTTGTTTGGTTCCCAAGAGGATTTATCAAACCTTTTCCTGTTTTGAGGAGGAAAAATGGGCAGAAAAAGCTACTTCAGAAAGTCAGCATCCTGAAAAAACAGCTGAATAAACTGTCTTTGGCATGAATGAGTTTGTCATGTCTTAATAATCCTCAAACTTTTTTTTCAACATACAAAAATTTTGTTTAATTCAGAATGAACCTGAGTGTATAACATACAAAATCATCGATTATTTCTCTTATAAAAATCACTAACATAATGCAATTAATTGGTGATGATTCTGGCTCTGATAAAAGAATTTCTGGAATTAGTGAGTAGGAACCCCTGGAAATCAGATTGAGCTTCCTCCTTGTAGCTTTGAAGGGAAACATGAATTAGATTTGTTCCATTAGAAGGGAGGAAAGATTAGGAGAAAAGAGTTGTGGGGAAGATGACAATTACCTATTTCTTGGAGCTGCATCACTGATTTCTATTAAGACCTAAAACCTGCCTTGTAGACCTAATGACAAGTATCATCTCTCCAGAATTTCATCTTTTAACTCTTTCTTTGCCTGAGAACATCTTATCTTTTAATTCTCATGCCTTCCCTCTTTGAATTATTTCCCATTTATCCTATACATAATTTGTTTCTATATAGTTGTTTGCATTTTGTCTCCCCTAAGGGAGCTCCTCGAGAAAAGGAATTATGTTTTGCCTTTTTTTGTATCTCTAGCATTTAATACAGTGCCTGGCACATAGTAGACTTAATAAATATTTATTTTTTAAATAAATATTTATTAACTGAGAACATATTGTGTTCCTCTCATCTTCCCACCTTTACTAACCTTACTCAAACTCTTTCCCTCCTCCTTTCCTTTCTCCAAGAGTGTTTGATATTTATTTTATGTTCTTTGTCATCTTTTGTTATTGAGTTAGGTATAATGTCATAACCCATTTTAAGCCCCTTATCCTGTCTTTCAGGAATGTTTGTCTGTACTTTCAATATCATTTCTTTTTCTAGTAAGAAAGATTCTGATAAAGAAATCTGTTACCAAAATACATGCTTTTTATTCCTTGGCCCCTTGGATTAGCTTCATATGAGCAGAGCTTGACTGTCACTAGCAGCTCCCCTTTCCCAACTATAGGAGATCCATGCTCAGTAGTACAATTGCTTGCAGTGCAATTGTCACTCTTGTGTGCAAAAGCAGATCCAGGAGAGAACCCCAATATTATTCTAGTGCCAGGGAGGGCTTCATTCTCATACTTGGCTAGCTAAGCATGGCTAAATCATAGAATTTTTGATATCTCAATGTTGTCATTTGATACTTAGGAATCTGCCTGGCAAGACAAACACAGGAACTACTATGAACACAATTACAAAGCATTTTTTTAAATAAAGCTTTTTATTTACAAAACATATGAGTGACCTTTCAACATTGACCTTTGCAAAAAAACCTTTTTTTTCCCAAGCTTTTCCTTTCCCTCCCCCCACCCCCACCCCTAGATGACAGGTAATCTAATACATGCTAGATAGGATAAATTATATGACAAATACAATACATGTATACATATCTATACAGTTATCTTACTGCACAAGAAACATCAGATCTAGAAAGAGAAGAAGAAAAAAACAACCTAAGAAGGAAAACAAAATGCATGGAAATATTCACAGAAAGCGGTAAAATGCTGTGTTGTGGTTCACTCTCAGTTCCCACAGGCCTCTCTCTGGATGTAGATGACTACTATCTTCATCGCAGAACAACTGGTTTGAATCACATCATTGTTGAAGAGAACCATGTCCTTCAAAATTGATCATCGTATAGTCTTGTTGCTGTGTATAATGTTCTCCTGGTTCTGCTGATTTCACTCAGCATCAGTTCATGCAAGTCTCTCCAATCCTCTCTGAAATCCTCCTGTTGGTCATTTCTTACAGAACAATAATATTCCATAACATTCATATACCATAATTTATTCAGCCATTCTCCAATTGATGGGACAAAGCATTTTTCATGCAAATAAAGTTTGATCTAAACAACTGGAAAAATATCAATTGCTCATGGGTAGTACAAACTAATACAATAAAAATGACAATTCTACCCAAATTAATTAAGTGCTATACTAATAAAACTATTGAAATTTTTTATAGAACTAGAAGAAATAATAATAAAATTCATCTGCAAGAATAAAAGATCAAGAATATCAAGGAAATTAATGAAATGTTGTCATGTGATAGTTTCCCCTACTATTGGGTCAATAACCTTGGATCTTCGAGATAACAGCTTGCCTAAATTGTCTATCTAACAACTTATGGCAAAGAATCAGACTTTTTATAATACTGTAACTCTGCTGATGAATTGTATCCAGTAGTTATGTAGCAAATAATAACAGCTTGCATTTTATAGTGTTTTAAAGTTTGCATAGAGCTTTACATGTTTTGTCTATCTCATTTGATCCTTACAACAATCTTGTGAGTTAGATGCTATTACTAGCCCTATTTTAAAGATGAGAAAACCAAATTCAAGAAAGATTAAATGATTTCTCCAAGGTCACACAGTAACTGTGTGAGGCAGGATTTGAACTCCCTTCTTCATGTCTTCAAGTCTATCTCTTCATCCATTATCCACCTGGCTGCAAAGGAAAGGGCATTTAATTAGCCTGGGCAAGTCATTTATCCTTTCTTCACTCTTTTTACCTTATCAGTTCTTAAGGTTCTTTCCAGATCTAAATTGATGGTTCTATAAACACTGGATTTAAAGCAAAAGGACTTAAGTTCAAATCTTGGCTATGCTGCATCCTCTCTATGTAAATTTAGATAAAACTCTTGGCTTTTCTGAGAGTCTATTTTCTCATCTTTAAAATGGGGAAAGAAAGGTTGAACTGTCCATTTTATGAGTCCTTTCCAGCTCTAAATCTATGATTCTGGGATCTAGCTATTTGTCAAATAAGAACTTATTAACAGTAAATTATCCTAAAGGAAGCATTATAAGGTAGAAGAATGTACCTGTGCTTTCTTTTATGGGACATGTCATTGTTAAACCATTGAGGACTACAGGAGTGAGGTGATTTTTTTCCTTTTTTTAATTATTAATGAATTTTCAAAATTTACATCATCATAGTTTCTCCCAGTATTTCTTCTTTTCCTATATTTTTCTTTCTTGATTTTTTTTTTGGTGAGGCAATTGGGGGTTGTGACTTGCCCAGAGTCACACAGCTAATAAGTATAAAGTGTCCAAAGACAGATATTTGAACTTCAGAGCTCTCTCCGCTGCACCATCTAGTTGACCTCTTTTCCCACTTTATAACAATTTTTAGAGGGAAGTAATCAAGGTAACGTGATTTGCCCAGCCAGGGTCGGAAGTCCAAGTGTCCAAGGTCCAATTTGAACTCGTCCTCAGGCTTCCAGGGCTGGTGCTTTATCCACTGTGCCATCGAGCTGCCCTTTTATAACAATATTCAATAGTGCTGTTTCATGTCCTTATCTTTTGTTTCAGAAGAGGAAAATTGGCAATGAAGGGGTAAGACAAAATTAAAGCTTAGTCTAGAAATATTAAGTGAAATGGTGATAAATGTGGTCCCGTTTTTTCCATGTGTAGGCTACCTCACTTGTTGAAGTTCTTTGCCTTTGTACGTTCTTTGGGCGGCTTGTACAGTTTGCAAAAGTCACTTCACGCACAGTTTTCTGGAAGGATACAAAAAATATTTGTATCTTGCTAACTATACTGGTAAGTCTTATATGTTGTATCCTTAAAAGATTTGACAGAAGGAAATGACAGAATCAGCTGCTTGGTCTATTCTTTATCAATTTCCTTCATGGACAAGGATGCAAAACTGACCCTTCCTTATTACTGAAATTTTGTTAATATTCTCATCTGTTTTTCAGTTTCTGACATGCTGGGGTTTCTGCTTGTGGCCAGGAAATTGTGGTTTAGTTTAAGTTTTGGAAAGAGGGAGAATTACAAGGCAAGTCAGAGGTCACTGTCTGTTTCTTAAAAAAAAAAAATTAAAACTGTTTCATGTACAGAAGCCAATTTAATACTTACTTGTATGGCTCCTGTGTTCAGGTGGAAGAAAATTGGAGTGGCAGAAGGAAAGTAAAGCTATTATAGAGTTTGTAGAAATATTTTTTAAAGTTTCATGTAATCAAGGATGGTGAAATTGATCTTTGGGGAAAAGTTGATTTTAACTGATATTTTTTGCTTTTACATCATCTACATTTACCTTGAATTGTCCCTTCCTTCCTCCCAGAGTCCCATCCTTTATTAAAAAGTTTTTGGGTTTTTTTGGTTTAAGGAAGAAGAGGAAAAATTCATAGCAACTGAATACATTGAAAAAATATCTGGTATTATATGTACTGTTTCATACCTTTGTAGAACCTTTATAGAAACTGGTCCTTAAAAAAACTTATTATAGTATGTTATTTCTCTCATATCTTGTACTTATATGCACTATATTGGGGGTAGAAGTGGGGGAGAATCTGTTTCCATTCCCTTGGACCTTTATATCCTCTGTATTCTTTTAAAGAAATCTTATTTGGCAGTTTTTTTTTCTTTTAAAATATTTCACCATTTTTTGTTTTATTTTTAAAAAGTTTTAGCATTGAATGTTTTATTTTTTTCTTTTAAACATCACTTTTAGTCCTCAGTGACTGCTTTCCAGCACCAGTTGAACTTTCCCTTTTAACAAATAAGTACAGTCAAGCAAAAAGTCAATGAATTTGCCATATCTGAAACATGTCGACGTTTAAGGGCAATTTGCCCTTGCTTTATTTTAATTAACTGAGAGACAAACTGCTTTCTATTTCTTTGTTGTATAGTCATGATTTATTCCTTGTATTCTTCCAATCCTAAAATGAAATGAAGTGGAAATGATTTTTTTAAGAATATGTAAAAATATTGTTTAGAAATAGGAGTAAGAATGAAAGATTTCTCTGTCATTTTCATTATTTGAAAGGAATAGACTTATAACAGATATGAAACTTTAATCCAGCCAAAATATAATATTCAGTGCTAAATATATTTTATTTCATCAAGTGGATTTTAATCCCCTTGAGAGCAAAGATTGAGGCTTAGGCTCACTTGTTTTTCTCTTCCTCTTGTTTTGTATTTATGCATTTATTTTTATATATCTTATATATGCCTTTATACATAGATGCAACTCATGAAAATATTTCTTTTTATTTCCTTTATATGTACATGTTGTCTCTTTTGAAAAAATTAAGCACCTTGAAAGCAGTGAGTTTTATTTTTATTTTTTATCTCTAGTATCTAGTACAAATGCTTAATAAAAGATTATTTTATATTCCTAGTATCTACTATATTAAAATATCTAGGACTGGATTTTTTTCTCAATAATAGGGATTACAGGCACAGGCCACCATGCCCTGATACTTTTTGATTTTCAACAAAGATTTGACCATCAGTTACATACTAGGACAATATCTATTAATTGCATTATTTACTTGGTTAGCTAACCCTCTTGTTTCTGAGATCAAATAAATTATAGCCTAAGCCCATCGAAAAGTGACAAAATATGAATTAGAAAGACTCAATTAATGAGATTTCACTGTGTTTTAATGTTTTCTCCCTAAAACCATTTATTGTTAGCCTTTTTTCTTCATTAGTCCTCTTTTAACTTCTTGTTTTGTTTCTTTTATAGTTGACTTTACTAGATCTAATTATTTATGGAACTCTTAGAGTCTTTAACATCCACAGTGTTCGATGGTCAAGATTCCTGAGGCCTCTCTTCTTAATCAACTTTCCTGAAAGTCGTCAGGTAAGAGGGTTGGCTTGATGTTACAATTTTTTTCTCTCTTAAATACACAGCTAATTTCTTTCAAGGAGAAGTCATATTGGTATTAGGATGCATCCAGAGTAAAATTAAATATTTGTCTTGGCAGATTCGAAGAGCCTTCCGAAGTATCCGGAACACTTTGCCAGAGGTTCTCTATGTGTTTCTCTTGCTCATATTCAATGTGTTGATGTTCTCCCTTATGGCCTTGAAATTATTTGGTGATAGGTAAGGATATTGCTAGAATCTTCCCTTCTGGGCCTTTTTACATTTGAGCTATCCCTTATCCAAGAGGGACTCTTAAATCAGAAGGTGACTTTATCATTGGACAATTACAACCAAAATTTTGCAAGGACAAAAAGTACATTTGTGGGTTCATTTTTCACCTTTCTTATACTTGTGTGTATATGTGTTTTTCTTTTCTCTCTCTTTCTTTAGGAATCTTAAAACAGTGGAAGGATCATCGTATTTTACAAATATCCTGGATATAATGTTTGATCTCTATGTGCTGGTGACCACGGCTAACAGCCCTGATGTCATGTATATATTTTACTGTTTATTTTTCATTGTATTAATATCATTGTTTGGATTTAGGGAAAGTCATTAACAGCTTATGGGAACCAGGAAAGGCTTTACCAAGAAGTTTATACTAGAGATGAGTTTGGAAGGAAAAGTGATTCTAAGAGGCAGAATTTGTGGGGAAGATATAGATCAGTTATAGATGATGCAATAAGGAGTTCATACTTTGATAATTTGATGAATTCATGCTCTTATCATCATGAGTCCTTCCTTTACCAGTGCAGATTAGAACTCCTTCATGCCCCTTTCTGTATGATTGTTTATCTATGGCTTTCAATAAATCTTCTAGAGAAGATACATCTAATATCCTGGTGGCCACTTCCTATTCTCTTAATATTTTGTATATAATAAGAAAACACCCAGGATGACATTCTACTTTTCATCCTTCTTCCAGCCTAACTAGTCCACCTCCCTTTTCTAGTTTAAATATTTTTGATGATGAGAACAAAATCTGATTTCCAAATTTTAACTAAAATCCAACTTATGGTAAATAATATGAATTCATAGTTGACTCAATCATGTTTTCATGATTTATTCCAAATTTGCCTGGCAGTATGGGAGCAAAGGTTGGAGTCTACTAAATAGTATAAATGGATAAGGAAGATATAGTGAAAGATCAAGTAGCCAGGAAATGCTAAGATGCTGTCAATAACCTTGACGTAGTGAAGCCAGAAGTGTATTGGACCAGTATGAAGACCATGTTCAGCAGGACTGAAGAAATGGAATATGTCAAGAAGGAGGTTGCAGTCTGAATGATAAGATTCAGAGTATGTCTACTAATGAGTAGCTAGTGGAGCTGGAGATCATCAAGGAATGCTGGAGGGCTCAATCATATTAATGTTGATGTTCGAAGCTTGACCAGAGAAGGGAAATAGATAAGTTTATTTACCTTTGTAAAATCAAAGTAAAAGTAAAATAGTAAAGTAAAATCACATACATCAAATTCTGAGGGTCATGGAGAGCTGTGTTTAGGTGATGAATGAGCATGTTCTCTTAGGTACAATCTTCCCTGAAGCTCTGGCCTGAACTAGAGTTCACACTCCACCTCTTCCCTGTACACTAGATAATCTCTAAAGAGATTTTCTGGTTCTGAAATTCTGAGAATCTTATGAGAAGTCCATGAGTCAGGGTAATGTTCAAAGCTGGGGAAAATACTTGGCAAATTCATCCTGTTTGTATCTCTATTTATGAAGTGCCCTTACTTTGTAGCTTGATTATAAGTGAAGTAATTAAAGGAGAATACTTTCTGAGTTTGCTTTCCTATAAGAAATGCATACCTTTGTCTAGGCTGTCCTGTGTTCCTAGAATACACACACTCTTTCCCTAATTAAGCCTTTTTGCATTCAGAGATCCTTTAAAGACTTAGTTCAAGTACTCCCACTTGTGGAAAACCCTTCCTGATTCTTTTAGTTATTATTGCCTTCTCCCTACTCCTTAAATTATCATGATACCTGATCTACTACACATTATGTCTTTATAGAAGAATACAAATTCTCTGTGGACAGGGACTGTTTCTATTTTGGGTCTTAAGCTTGGGTTTTTGTTTTTTTGTTTGTTTGAACCCTCAGTACCCAGAATAGTGCCTTGTACAAGATAAACAATTAATAATGCTTGCTGGATTGTATTGAAATAGAGAAAACCAATTTAAAAAATTCTTCTCCTTTCCCATCTTATCATTCTTTCCTACTCAAATAGTACTTTGCTTGTATCTTTGTTATAAAATAAAATAATGCAAGCCCATTGTTATATGTGACACTTTGTCCCTACTAGACTTGTACAGGCTCCTTGGGGACAAGGGACCATGTTAAATCATGATAAAAACATCTAGCACTAGGCCTTGAAAATTCTAGACTATTGTTAAACATTGTATTGAATTGAATTTTTAATACTAAGTAATAGCAAGTTCTTAAATTAAGGAAGGAGAACCAAGCTGAATTATTTAAAAACAGAAGCATTGTAGGAGATCAAAAATGCAAATATTCTGAAACATTTAGAGAGTATTTTCTATTCTAGATTTTTAAAAAGTCTTTCCCCTCCTAAGTATTAGGTTGATATGACAACAGGAGTTCTGATATCTTACTTATTCTAGGATCTTTTAAATATTAAAAGCAGTTATTTATAGAGATAACAATTAACCTGAAGGAATAAATTGAAGATTTATGTAACAAAAGACCATCTCTTCCACCAAAGAACTCTGACTCTGAGTTCATGTTCAGACCAGCCTCTGTCCTGGGAGAGCCTGGCCTCTAAATGAGGAGTACAAAGCTCTTTCTCCCTGTTTTTTAATGTCCCTAAACAACTCAGGAGTGCTGGAGAAAATCACTTCAGACTTAGCTTTAGCTCATATGTCGGGGCCCCTCCCAATCAGGTACTCAAAATGCATTATATATATCAGGTATAGGACAGCAATTTGCTTCTTCCATACAGAAGAAACAGTCAGAAGACTCATAAATATTACTGACAAAGACTTAAAACATGGTACCATAATTCACAAGTTCTGTTATACTCTCCTGGGAAGTCAATCCTCAAAACAATGACCCCCTGAAATATTTTGTGGGATGCAGATTAAACAGCCATTTTATCTTCACTTCAGCTCTGTGCTACCAGAACAACTGCCCTAATGCCCTTGTGTTTGAGCATGCCAGGTTTTGCTTGGGTTTATTCTCTTGACCGTGGGCATCTCCTGTGAGAGGGCGTATTTGCAGAAAGTTCATCCTGCTGCTAAGTCAGCTTTAACTGAAGGACTAGAACTCCTGACCTAATGAATTCATGAAGGTGTCTCCGAGGCTACTTCTATCCCAGAACTGCTGTTTTATCACCCACATGGAGGGAAAGAAACAAAAGTAGAAGAAACATCCAGGAATTTGAGACCTAGTGTCAGTCTTCCCTGCTCATCATGTGCTTCTGCCTTCATCTCTGAACGGACAAAATTCTTGGATGATCTAGCACGGCCCAGAAGTGACCGGGGAGTCCTGCTCAGCTCTGTGGATTGTCTTTCACTGTGACCATGGCATCTCTGCCAATGATCTATCTTCAGATCAGCAAACCAATTTATTAAGTACCTATTGTGCTAGGCATTGGCTTGAGGTATACGGAAGGGAATTTTCCCCTGAGATTTCCCTCTTAGAAATCAAGGAAATAGATGTTGCATGAGGTCTTGGGATTTGTAGTGGGTCAATGGAAGAGTTTTGGACTAGGAGTCCTGCCTCCTGCCATACCCTCCAAGGTTTCCCCCTTGCAGTGGATTGACTCTGAGGAGTCATTTGCCTCAGAGAAACACAGAAGGGAAGTGAAGAGAGTGATTAAGATTAAAAACAAAATTTATTGCCAAAAACCAATTAAATCTTGTTCTCTTTTGTTCTCTTCCAGGATGCCTGCTTATAACTTAGATTGGCGATATTCTCTCTTCTTCATAACTTACATTGTTATCAATACCTACATCTTCATGTCTGTCTTTCTAGCTGTTGTATACAACAACTACAGAAAGCATTTAAAGGTAACAGAAAGCAAAAGGGCAGGAAGCATTGGCTGTTGTGTCCTGGGGAGCAAAGAAATGAAGATCAATGCCTTTAAAGGGTTTTTTTTTCACTATCATAAAAAACATGTCTCAGAATTCTAGGGACTTTTCCCTTTGATTTTATTGCTGATCCCATCTGTTGCTTATTACCTCTGCCCTCCCAAGAGCTTAACATGGGAAGGAGGCTTCCTTTTTTAGGTCCTTGTTCTTCCCCCATACTTGTTATTTCTATTCAGTAGAGATGCAATTGTTTAATGAAGCGCCAAGAAATGTCATTAAAATCAAATGGTTCCATAAAATATCTGTCCATCCTCCACCATCTAGTTTGGTGGCATCTAAAGATATTTAAAATACTGTTTCTTTTTATAGCATAGAATAATATGGTGGGTTTGGAGTTCGAAAGACAGGAAGACTAAAGTTCAAATGATACTTCTGATAGTAGACAGACCACTTAAACTTTCTTTCTTTCTTTCTTTCTTTTCTTTTCTTTCTTTTTTTTTTTTGCTGAGGCAATTGAGGTTAAGTGACTTGCCCAGGGTCACACAGCTAGGGAATGTTAAGAGTCTGAGACCAGATTTGGACTCACATCCTCCTGACTTCAGGGCTGGTGCTCTATCTGCTGTACTACCTAGCTGCCTTGCCATTTAAACTTTCAAAAATCTCAGACAGTTTCCTAGAATTTATTTGCTAAATTATTGACAGGTTTCTAGTCCATGTAATAAAGAGAATTCCCACACCGGGAGTTTTCCACAATTGCTGAAGGCAAAGGTTCTCCATAATGCTTTCTGTTAAACTATCATTAATGGTCCAAGAGGCACAGTGTGCTGGATTTGGAATCAGGAAGATCTGGCATCACATTTCCCTCAGTCATTGGCTGTATGACCTTGAGCAAAAACACTTAACCTCTCTTGGACTCTCTTTCTTCATCTGTAAAGTGGAGATGATAATAATAGCTCCCACTTCTCAGAATTGTTGTGGGGATCAAATAAGATAATATATGTGAAGCACTTGCTTAGAGTGCTGTTCAAATGTTAGTCACAATTATTTTTTATTATCTTTAGAAATAAGAAAAAGAAGCGTACTCTATGTGTGTGAAGTCCAGCAGTAGGACAGGGGAGAGACAGAAAGGGGGGAGAAAGGGGAGACTAGATCCGTGATTTCGTTGTTCTAGGGAACTTCTTGTGAGGAAATCCCCAGCTAGCAATACAGAATAGTACTTGCTCGGCAATTTAGAGTCTTAGTTGCCTGGGGCACTAAGAGGTTATTTACTCTAAAGTCACACAGCCTGCCTGTGTTATAGGAAGAACTTGGCCTTCCTGACTTCAAGGCTGGCTCCCTATCTACTATGATACTTGTAAAAATAAAAAAATAAAAAAAAACAAAAATTAAAATAAATTGGAATTTTACATAAAAGACTTGTGATTTATCAGTGTGGATACTGCTTCTGTTAGTGGAGATTCTCACCATGCCCTAGGAAGTTTACTTCATGAGTTGGCTTGTTCAAAAATATTCATCCTCCAGTGGACCAACCCTGATATAATCACCAAGTTTGGCCAGGCTGGTTTTTATTGATTTATGAGAATTTATGATAGGTTCATATCTGAAACTTTTCTGACATGGTAGAGTCTGCCAGAGCTTACTTTCTTTGAGAATTTAATTTGGTTTATCAAGCATATATTAAAGGCCTACTATGTGCTAGGCTGTGGGGGTATAAAGACAAAAAGTACATCATGTTTGTATTTAAGAAGCTTACCCAGAAAACCCAGATCCACCTTTAAGGTAGAATAAGGATTTAGAAGTATATGAAACTTTAAAAAAAATTACCATTTTGGACTGAATATAGGCTGTATTCCTAAATGAGATCTTTTTGAAAGGAAAAACAATCTATAGGAATATTTGTAATAGAATACTAATGTTAGAGGCTGAGGCCAGATTTCTATAAACCAGATTTTATAGTCTTTATCATTTTACCACCATGCTAGGTGCTGGGGATGCAAATATAAAAGTGAGCCAGTCCCTGCCCTCCAGGAGCTTGCATTCTATTGGTCTCTATCTCCTGTATTCCTGAACTTCAGAATTATCTAGCCTAGCCTAATCTGAAAACTGTCTTTTTCCTTTCCCTCCTAATCTGACTAACTTATTCTAGGGCTTTCTCTTAGAAACATGCTGGATTTTCTTTCATTTCCACTTCTTCTCCCTTGCTGAGATGAGATCTAAGCTATCTGTCATCTGCTACTCTCAGCCCTTTAAAGTGTCAGCCTTTCCAAGAACTTACATGTACTGAATGCAGGTAAGATGGCTTCTGTTTATGGCAAAGGGAGAGGAGTGACGAGGGAGTTTTTCATCATGTATGGACATGACACCGATTTTTATTTCTCCTTTGCTTCTATGTCAGTGTCAATCTATCAGTATTTTATTAAATACCCACAATGTGCTAGGAAAAGAATGAAATAAGTTGTAAGTGAGGAAGAACTTATATTTTAACGGGGAAACAACACACACACACACACACACACACACAAATAGATGTTCAAGAGCATCACTATAAGGTGAATAAAATACACATGCATCCAAAGCAGTTCTATCCAAGACACTTTGGAAGGGAGGAGACTAGCAGTTAGGGGCACCAGGAAAGGCTTCTTGGAGAAAATAGGGCATCTTAAAGGAAGACAAAAGCTCTCAGGCTTTCAGGGATCTGGGAAAACAGGTGTCAAAACACAGAGACAGGAGAGAAACAAAGGGAAGACCAGGTGGGCAGTCACAGAGTTACCTCAAGCCTAGTTAAATGTGAACCTGCCTTGCGCTTTAAAAAAAAATGCTTTATGTTTTTAGAATGAGATTCGCAAACTGGCTTACATGAAACGTCACAAAATGATGAAGGCTTTCAACATTCTGAAGACTCAGGAGGGCCCAGAGTTTGTGGTTAAGGAAGCCCATTGGAAGCAGTTAGTTAAAATGGTGGCACCTGACATCAGCAATTCCCACCGGGAGCTCCTTTTGAGGATATCTGACGAGGAACAGAAGGGATATGTGGGTGAGTGTCATAAATCAATAAAGCAGCCTCTGGCCTTTCACCTAACCCTCGTAAAAGGAATGAAAGAGGGACAAGCAGCCTCTGGCCTTTCACCTAACCCTCGTAAAAGGAATGAAAGAGGGACAATGTCAGACATTCTCGTCCCTTCTGACAGGCTGCTGGTACGGCGAGCGAGAGCCTATGGGCAGCCAGGGGAACATCATGCAGATGAGGATCACACATCTATTGCAAGAAAGGCCTTCAGAGGCCATCTTCTGCAACCTCCTAATTTTACAGATGAGTAAACTGAGGCCTAGGAGGTTGTGACATGCCCAAGGAAACACAGGTAGTGAATTATCAGCAAAGCAGCCAGATCCTCTGATCCCACAATGTTCCTATTATTCCTGTATCAAGCCTCCTCCACCAGCTGAAGAAACTGAGAAGGAAAGAGGAAGGGAACAAGCATTTAATAAATGCTTGCTGGGGCTAGGCAGTGTACCAAGCACTGAGGAAATACGCAACACAGAGTTTCTACCCTCAAGGAGCTTACCTTCTGAGAGAAAGACAATGCACAAAAGGGAGTGACAGCGAAAGTAAGGGGATGGGAGATGGGAGGAGGAAGGTAGGTTGGGGGGAAGTAAGTCCAGAAAGGAAGAAATCAAGTTGGGGGCAAGGAGGATGGAGAATGAGATCAGGTCAGCCTTGACTCTTACACAAAATGGAGACTCTGGGAGGAACTTGGCAATGGAGGCCTTGTGGAGGAATATTCCAAGGTGAACAGGTCTCAGAGCTGTTACTGGACAAGGGAGTCTCAAGTACCAAGGGAAGTTCCAGGTTGAAGCAGCAGCAGAGAATGCATGGTTTGGAAACCTAGAAATCAGGACTAGGGCCGGAAGAAAAGTGAAAGAGAATGAATTGAGAGTGTCTCTATGTTTGAAGGGAAGCTTTAGAGAGACATAACTGTTTTCAAATATTTTATGAGCTGTCATGTGCAAGAGGGAGTGGATTTAATTTGGTTGATCCCAGAGGTCAGGACCAGTTCTTATGGGAAGAAGTTACAGTGTCTCATTCTAAGGAAAAATATCCTAACCTTGGAACTGCTCCAAATTGAGTTATCTCAATAGATAGTGAGTTACCTGTTGTTGAAGCCCTTGAGGGGAGTCTAGCTGATTTCTTGTAATTTGTGAAGAGCTTTAAGTATAGACCTGAAATTCTATGATTGTATAAATTATAGGCAAAAACTGGTTAGTAGAGGAGGGGACAAGAGTATGTATATGGAAATGGCATGTGTAAGAGTATGAAGGCAAAAATTATATCTGGGCAATTAGACAAGGTTATTGTAAAGAACTATAGGATTGCAAAGGTAGGTTGGAGCCTGATTATTCATTGGCAGATTTAGGAATTTAGGTCCTGTCCTATAAGCAAAAGGGAATCAGGGAAGGTTTCTGAGCAGAAGGGTAACATGAAGAAAGCATTTTAGGATTAAATTGGCTAAAGTACATAATAATCTAAATCACACTCCAAGTCATTTGGCAAATGTGAGTGCTTTTTTTTGCCACTAGAAAATCTGGTGACTGGAACAAAATAGCTACTTAATTAAGGGATTAAATGAAATGATCTCTGAAGAGCATCAACTTCTACCCACCAGAAATGGTTCTGCCCTCCCAGCTCTAAATTATCTAAGTTAAGGAAGTATAAAGATCCCCTTTCCCCGTCTTTCTTCTATGAGATTTAGACTTCTCTAGTTGACCTTGGAGTGGATACTTCCATGAATATCAGGAGTTATTTTTGTATTGCAGACAAAAAGTGTTTTTTAAGATTAGCTGATCTATTGAACATTCAAGTGATTACTATGAAATTTAAAAGACATCCCCTGGAAATCTGGATGCCCCACATATATAAATCTTCAGGAAGTCTTTTTATACAAAAGATGGTTCAACACAGGTAAGTTAGTTTTTGCTTTTTGGGGGGACTGAGGATGATGATGAAAAGTGTTTTTTTATGATTAACATCTGAATCAAAATTTACCTTTCTGATCCTTACTCCTTTTCCCTTTTTCAACCTTATGGAGTATTCCCTTCTCCCTGCTCTGTACCCATACCCTTCCTCCTTTCTTTTTCTCTATTGATCTCTCTGTCTCCCTCTGTCTCTTTACCTCTGTCTCTCTCTCTCTTATAACCACTGGATTGAATGGAAGGTCCTTAGTACCAGAGTCTACAAGTTATTGATGTAACAAAGTGAAAAAAGTGCTGGAAACATTGAGGTTTCTTATGACTACAAAATTCATGAGTTGTGTGATATTGGTTAAATGACTTCACCTATCTGTCCCTCTTTTGTAAAATACTAATAATAATTCTATTCTATTCTATAATCAGATATTATAAGAAATATTGTATAATCTATATGTTATAATAAATATTATAATATATATCATATTATGTGATTAAATATACCTATCTCAGAGGTTGCTATGAAGATCAGAAGAAATATATAGAGAGCACTTTGTAAATATTGACTTCTAAATGACAGGTTTTGTTATTGCGTAGTAAATTAGCTTTGTCTGAGGAGTGAGAGTTTGGGACTAGATACACTAGCTTAAAACAGCAAACTAATATAGGAGCATATAGATGAAATTTAAATTTAGGCTATTATCTTTTATTTCTACCATTTATGTACCTAATCAGAAAAAACTTTCAGAAATAACCATTATGTTGTTGTAATACCTATAGGTTTATACGTTTTAAAACATTAATTGAATAAAGGAAAAAATTTGGCATTTCTCTAGATGTAGGGTTTTATGCTTATAAAATGGTTATAAGTTCATTCTAATCCAATAAAATTGCAAAATTGATTTGTATTCTTACTGAAAACATTGTTTAAAATTAGATCAAAAAGTATGGTGCAGGAAATCTAGCCACTGAAATTATTCAGCATTAACAATGGATGTCATTTCTATTTTCCCAAATGAGTTAAAGGAACTGGAAATATTTGTTTTTAATACATTTTATTGTTATCTTTTGTTATTATACCATCTATATTCCTCACTATATTGTTCTCCAGTTTGGATTGGTGTAGTTTCCTTGGGAATTCCTTAGCCCAATGAAAACACAAGTCTAATCCCTATTTATTCCATCCCTCCAAACTTTCCCAGAAAAATGTCCTTTATATTAAAGAATAAAATAAAGAAAAGAAAGAGGAATGCTTTCTCATATCTCTTCTTTGGGACCAAGGTTGGTTGTTTATAATTTAACAATATTCAGTTTTCATTGTTCCTTGGTTATTGTTCTTCCACTTATATTTTATAGTCATTGTGGATATAGTTTTTCTGGCTAATGCACATCATATATCCATTCACATTTTTTCATGCTATCCTATAGTCATTATACTTTTTCTTCAATTCAGTATTATTTTATCACATTTGGTACCATAATTCATTTATTAGCCATTTCCCAATTATTGGACATATGTTTTGTTTCTAAGAACTGGGGATGTTTAGTTAGAGAAGAAAATATGTATGGGGAGGCATAGATAGCACCTCCAAATATTTGAGAAGTTGCCATCTTAAAAAAAAAAAACATTAGAACTGGGAACAAAGATAGAAATCACAGAGGCTTTATGTAAAGGGGAAACTTTCTAAGAATCAGAGAACTGTCCAATGTGCACTAATTAGCTTCAAGAAGCTCTGAATTTCCTATTACCTATCAAGCTTGGACTGGAGACCCTATGTTCAGAATGTTGTTAAGATTTCTGTAAAGTTGTAGATTGAATTGGATGGCTTTCTACCTCTAAGACAAAACATTATGAGCTTATGCATTTATATCAATAAGAAGTAAGAACAACCTATCTCTTAATTCAAATTCAATGATGATTTTAAAAAGTGCAATTTTATTACTTCCAGGGACATGGAATAGGCAGTTCTTTGTCATTCCAGTTTGCGCTTCTGCTCCGTATGACTTTAAATTAATATTCCCTTCCATCTCATCCTTACTCCAGCCTAAACTATGGAGACCTTGCATATATTAAATTTTGCTTTGTGGCTATAAAAAGAAGCTTTAGAAATAATGAAAATAGCATATTCCCTTAAGTAAATAAATCTTCCTTTTCATTTTATATTTGTCAAATTCCTTTTATCATAAAAAGCAGCCTTAAAATAAATAAGATTATTTATTATGTAATTTGTAATTTTATATTATATACTTATATTTATTATATAATAATTTATTATATTTATGTTGCATGAAATAGTTTTGCCCTAGTCTGCATTGATTCAAGGACTACATTCAGTAATGCCGAACTTGGGTCTTCAGTTTGCTAAAAAGAGCAGCACACTTGCCACTTGCTGCTAGTTAAAAGTGGACTGAGAGATGCAATCAGGGAGGTGAAAAGAATCCTAACTTTCAAATCAGTGGGCCTTGGTTTCCATGCTAGCTTTGCTTTTTACCCTTAACAAAACCATTGAAGATGTGGGAATGGGCAGAAAGAAGGGTATAGGAGGAAGAGAAAGAGGTCTTCTCGAAATAATCCAAAACATTTTATATTGAGCCCTTATCGTGTTCAATAACTTTTTTTTCTCCTTTTCTTTCCTTCTCCCCCAATCCTCACCAATTCCCATGCCAGGGTGTTTGTATGGATTTACGATGTAATTATCCTAATAAATGCTGTATTCATTGCTTTGGATGAGAAAAATCCATTCATTTCCTATGCGGAGTGGGTTTTCCTTTCTCTATATATTATTGAAATACTCCTGAAGTTGTACACCTATGAACCCAAGACATTTTTTGCGAGGAATCAATTCTGGAACTGGTAAGTAATGATGTTTCTTCCTTTAGGGAAAAAATGTGTGTGTTTGTGAGAGGGAGAGAGAGAGAGAAAGAGAGAGAGAAGGAAAAAGGAAGAGAGGGAAGGAAACAAGGTGAGGAACAGGAAGATAGAAAGTAGGGAAAAGAAAAGCTTGTTTGCTTTTTAGTTTTAGATAGTTTTAAAATTTTTCATCTATTTCATTAGACTTGGGGAGTGTTGTGATTTAAATCTCAGCAATAAAACATTCTGGTTCAGCAAAAATTTTATGAACCCAATTCCATTTCAAATTTTGACAATCCAGCTAAAATTTAACACCAAATAGGGAATAGAATTCAGAGTCTTAAAGTTGAAAAAAGCCCTGAGGGATTCTTTAGTTCAGAAATTCTCAACCTTGGGTTTGTAAACATACTTTTAAAATATGTTGGTAACTGTATTTCAATATAATTAGTTTCCTTTATCATGCTAAGTAATTTTTTAGGCATTTTAAAATATTATTTTGAGAAAAGCTTCACTAGACTGCTAAAGAAGCCTGTAACCAAAAAGAAATTAAGAATTCCTGCTGTAGCTCTTTTTTTGTGGTGTCAAGAAATTGGAAATTGAGTGGATGCCCATCAATTGGGGACTGGTTGAATAAGTTATGGTATATGAATGTGATTGTTCAGCAAGAAATGATGAGTAGGCTGATTTCAGAAACATTTGTAAAGATTTATATGAACTGATGGTAAGTGAAGTGAAGTAGGAGAAAATTATACACTGTAAGAGCAAGACTATATGATGACCAACTATGATAGACTTGGCGTTTCTTGGCATATGGTGATCCAAAACAATTCCAATAGACTTGGGATGGAAAATGCCTTCTACATTAAGAAAGAGAACTGAATGCGAATTTTTTGTTTGTTTGCTTGTTTTTTCCCCTTTTGGCCTGTTTTTTCTTGTACAACATGACAAATATGGAAATATGTTTAAAAGGATAATATATATAACCTATATCAGATTGCTTGCTGTTTTGGGCTAGGGCAACTAAAGGAAGAAGAGAGAAAAAATTTGAAATGCAAAATCCTACAAAAATGAATGTTGAAAACTATCTTTACACATATTTGAAAAAATAAAATATTATTGAGAAAAATTAAAAAAAAAACTGCCGTGGTCCAGTCATTTCCCCAGGGATGGAAAATCTCTACAATATTCTTCTAATATGGTTAATCAGACTGTGCTTTGAATAGTTCTTAGGATAGGAAACTCCTAAATGAGGTAATTCTCTTCATTGTGGAACAGTTTTAGAACAATTTTTTAAGCTTATAATAATCTGAAATGTTCCTCTATTGTCACTTCTACTGATCTATCTATACTTTCTGGAACAATACAGAATAAGTCTATTTCCTTTGCCATTTCACAGTCATTAAAATGTGTGAGGACTGTACTAAGTTTCTTTTTTTCTAAATTAAATTTCTAAGTTTTTTTAACCATTTTGAAGAGGACATGGCTCCTAGAACCCTTGGTATACCAGTTGCCTTCCACAGATTCTCCTAATTTGTCACCAATTTTCTAAAATGTGACTTTCTTACCTGAACACATTTTCAGGTGTTATCTGATAAGTACAGAGTATATGTAGTGGGACTATTGCTTCCACTGTTTGGGGTTTTGTATGCCTGGGACTATAAACTTTTATAGATATTATCTTTCTTGGTCTCTCATTTATGTGGTTTAACTTTTTTTTTGACATAAATATAGGATTTTACCTTTAAATCTTCTACTAAATTTTGGTTTTATCTTGATTTTATCTTATTTCCATCAATCCCTTTCCCTGTAGAATTTTGGATAGTTTTCTTTTCCATTGTGTTAACTATCTCCACCATGTTTTTTCCGTGAGTTTGATCAGTGTGCTTCTGACTTCATTTAAGTTATTGATAAAAGTGTTTGCTATCTAGGTCAGAGCTAAGGATAGAATTCTCTTGGGAAATTTGTTCCTTTCAGGTTGACATAAATCCATTAATCAACACTTGGGTACTGGTTATTCAGTGTATTTTGGATATATACTAATTACCATTATATAGCCCATATTTCTTGACCTTGACCACAAACATCCTTAAGAAATTTTGCTGAAATCAAGATCCATTATATCTACATTTCTCTGGTCTAGTGATTTTGTAACAATATTGTTTTAATGCTTCATAATGTGAGTATAAAATACTAGAATCAATACTATATATTGAGTCATTTCCATCTTTTCCAAATAGCCAGACTCCTGTTTGATTCCATTGAATTTTTAGCCTCTTGATTTTTCTGTTTGTAGTCTTCTGGGATCCAATTTATTGATTGCTCAACTAAGTATCTTTCTCTGTGATGAACTGATCCTAATCTATTTGCTACCCATGATCTTCTACAGAGTTCCTTATTTGTCCTATATGTTACTACAGAATTCTGAACATTATTATTTTCTTAATTTTATTGTGGAGTTTGAGGCTTTTATTTTAATTTTATGGGTGCCTCCTCATCAATCAACATTCATAGCATCATAGGACCTAGAGCTGATAGGGACCTTAGTGGTCCTCTAGTCCCATTTTCTCATTTTATAGATGAGGAAACTGAGGCTTGGGGAAAGAAAGTGATTAGGCCAAGGTTACATACAAAGAGCAATCTTGAGATTGATGCTAATATATATATATATATATATATATATATATATATATATATATATATATATA